>CM042147.1:53886326-53891326 GCA_023376005.1 Doryteuthis pealeii | reverse complement strand
TTTTCAACACACCGTGTATTCTGAAAAATTAATGTCCCATTCATTCTTTATTTCTATGTCGTTAATACAGCTTTAACACCTGTACTTTTTGACACACCTTGTATTCTGAAAAAAAAAACGTTACTATCTTGGTAAATACAGCTTCAATCTCGATACTTTTTTGACACACTTTGTTCCCCCCCCAATATATATATATATCGTGTTTGTGTGTGAGATTCTAAAAGAAGGAGAGAGAGAGAGAGAGAGAGAGAGAGAGAGAGAGAGAGAGAGAGAGAGAGAGAGAGAGAGATTAGCGGACTTGTGTTTTTATTCATCAAATATTTGATAAAACTTTTGTTGGACCGTTGTAACAAGTTATTTTTATCTTATTTTAAAATTAGCGATTTTGATTTTCAATTCCGATACACTGATACGCTGATTTGAATAAAAGCAAATTTCTTTTTGAGCAATATATGTGTCAATGAGTCAGAGCACCGAACAGACACCGCATTCACTCCTTTCAAAACAGCATTAGTGCAAAAAGAACATAAGCGTCCTCAGGCGATGTTTTCTGCCGTGTTGCTTATGTCGTTTCTGAGACACTAAGTCCTACGCTTCAGTATATGCCCTTGATGTGACGCTCTCTTCTAACCAGTTCGATCCAATCTGCTATGTCATTATATATGACTAAGCTACGCTTATATATATATATATATATATATATATATATATATATATGTGTGTGTGTGTGTGTGTGTGTGTGTATGTGTGTGTGTGTGTTGTGTGTATATATAATTAGCGGTTTATATATATATATGTATATATATATATATATCGTCTGACTCATTAGATTTATCTTTATATATATATATATATATATATATATATATATATATATATATAAAGTTATAAACCTAATGAGTCAGATATATCTACAAATAGTTTCGCTTAGTAGCTCATCAGGGCAAGAATCTATTTGCTATTTGTCATCCACAGACATGCGTTTCGACGTTTTTGTCATCCACAGACATGCGGCTCGAACTTTTTAACAGGTACCTCAATCCGGCGACTCGACCTTTTTAACAGGTACCTTAATCCGGGGGCGAAACCCGACAGAATTTTCGTCTGCCAAGCTCCTTAACCTTACGACCGTCGATGACTTTCAAACAGGGGCGAACAATTAATTGATACATACTTCAGGATGTATGTCTTTACCAAGCGTCGTTGACTTCATATTTTCGCTACCCTAACTTCGATATACATGCTCTATCAATGATATTGAGCACTTTTTAGTCATAAATATTGCAAACTATCTATATATTAATACTCGTGGCCCTTAATTGTATGACTATTACCATCTTGCAACGACCTCTGGTTAAATAAGAGACCGTTCAAATTATCCAAGCAGAAATGCAAAAATGTAAATCCTGATTATCTGGTGTTGCTTATCCGCCGAATTCTTATTTCTTATGAGTGTCGTCACCTCAGCGAAATAATGGACCATTCCATTTTTATTATAAAGATAAAAAGGGGAAAAGGGACATGCCACAGAGAAAAATATATACGGAAAGAAAGAAAGAGGGTAGGGGAAGATAGAGAGTGGGTAAGCGCAAGGAAGCGATAATGGTATTCTGTTTCAATCAAACATAATGAAAAGAGAAAAGAAGGAAAGAAAAGAAAGGAAAAAATAGAGTGAGGGAGAGTTATATCAAGATCATTTTACTTTTTACATATTGGACAATAATTTTTAAGTAAACATATCAAATGTTGTAATAATTAAATTATCATACTGTGATATATTCACAGGTCCCACTAGTTTCCCTTAATTGTTTAACCAATTTTTTGTTGATGTTGCTGCTGCTGATGATGATGATGGGATCTCGGGTCCCAATTGTTGCTCTTATGATATCAGTTATGTCATCCATATTGTTTATGATGATTCAATTTATGCGTCTCAGTTGTTTTCATTGTGCTTATCCAGAATAGCCCAATACTGTAGTATGTTTGTTTGTTTGTTTTGTTTTACGGCATATCAACCACGGTGGGTCATTTAATGCCGACAAAGTTTTAAAAGACTCGTCGCAGTAGTTTAGAAGAACATTTTTTAAACTCATTTATTTTTTGTAAACAAATTTTCTATTTAACCCATAGATGGGACCCTAACAAGTACTTGCACTCCGGGTCAGAGTGGACCTGGGAGCAATGGTGATGAAGGGGTGCTCCACATTCCCCAGACCTCCAGAACTTGAACCTCACCATCAGAGTTTAATGTCATACCCAGAACATGATGACCCTCAGCCACCGCCTTCTAACACCCATATGATAAAATGGGTTGGGGCGTACCATAAGGGTAATACAGTTTGGACTATCATATAGGTGCTAAGGCTTGACGTGACCAGCCGATTGATCGGAGGGGACCCTTTTGACCGCTCGTGTATTCTAAGTAAGGGCCAAAGTGGAGTGTTGCATGTCATGAACGGCTCATTCTCCAGGATTCTGGTGGGGGTCTTACCCTCTGTGGAGGTGCTGTCGGTGTATTCTCAAGCCCCAGCCGACAGGGCTGTACTGAGGTCTGTCCACAGGTTCAGCTAATAATCGAGATTCTGTCTCTTTTTGTCTGTAACCAAAACTTCGTCGCTGCTTACGTCACAGTAATTTAAAAAAAGGATTCTATGAAGAATCAATTAAGAGCATTTTGATGATTATTCACCTTTAGATGAATTTTGATTTAAAATAGTTTTTTCATAAAATATATCAGGGGAAATATTTCTCTACCAGAATAGCCCAATATTTTATGAAATCCGAACAAAATATTTTACTTGTACGATTATAATTTTTTTCTATAAAGATAAGAGTCTGAATAATTAAAACATAATTTTTAGAAACGTTTGGGAGGTCCTTAGTGTCGTAAAACAAAACAAATATCTCAGTGGAGTGGAGTTAATATAATGCTTTTAAGTAAGTAATTTATTAAAGAATATTAAGCGTTTTATTTTATTCATTTAATTTTTTCCATCGGCCTCAGGCAATATTTTCAAAAATTTTATTTTACACCGCCGGAGGGTGTTCTTTTTGCTACTATATATAATAAACAATTGTTTAAAAAACGTTTTTTAATGAATTAAAGTGGTCGTATTCTGGTCGGCAGAACAGAATGAAATAAAAATGGTCTAAATTTGTCCTTCTTAGTTTTATTCCATATTTTGTAATTTCATTTGTTTTCTTTGAAATAGAAACACACACTCTTCAGATGAAATTCTCAACGGTTTCTTGAAGAAATGATGAATGCTGGTCCCCCACCCTACCCGAGGGAGGGAGAAAAACCCGAAAGAAGAATTCCATATGTTGAGCACCTGAAACTTCGTAGGCTTCATTGTGGCATGAAAATGGTTGGCATATGTGCAAACAAGCCCTAAGATACAAAATACCAATTCATATATATATATATATATTTATATATATATATATATATATATATAATAAGTAAAAATATCCAATCGACTGGTAAATTTGTGATGATTCTATTCGGTATCATCTATATGCTCCGTATATCCACAATGCACACCCATGCTGATGCACACCTATAGATTTATGCATGATAAATATAGGATAAAGGATACAGGATAAAGCTCTAAACGCATCAGCGTGGATATGTCAATCCTACAAGGTGGTATCAAACCGACAAAGTCTGGTGGTATCGTAAGATACTGCTGGGGCGCTCTGGGTTAGCAGTAATGATGCTTCGGCCTCCGAAACCATGCCTGAACCCAGAGTCATCATATGAAGAAGGCTTTTCTGGTTGCAATGCTACTGTGTAAATAGCAGTCATTGTATGTTGTTTGTTTGTTTATTGATTTTAACGGGGTTATGTCATGCCTACCGGTTATGATGTAATACATATTGTGTATTTATATATATACTTTTAGTAATTGGTTTTAACAATGTGTTAACATTATTGGGGGTTGTGTTGTATAGTATTGGTTTGTTTCATGTCTATATTCTATGGTATAATTTTGTTTCCTCTAAAAAAGGAGAGTATATCCTCCATATACTCTCCTTTTTGAGGGAAACAAAAATATACCATAGAATATAGACATGAAACAAACTATATATTATTATTTCAAATCCCCGTTGATGTACACTTATATATTTATACAATGATTTTTACAAATCCCTAAGAGAGCTCAATGTAAGGTAGTTAATAAATTAATTATATACATAGCAATATTTACACTTTCAATAAGAAAAAACATTAACCCATCATTTGCCTATAATAAACTTATTTCGACTGGTAACTCTATAAATGAGCCTAGTTTCGTCATATAGAAGGTTTTATTTGAATGTGTTTGAAGAAGGGGGAATCTACTGGTTTTGTAAAAAGAGAAAGCAAAAAAAAAAGATTTTAGTTTTTCTCAATTATAGTATATTTTCTTGGGTATTATGAAACTGCGCTCATTTAATGAGTTACCGGGCGAAATATATTTATAATAGTCAACTGACGGTTTGTTATGTTTTTCTTTCTTATTGAAAGCATATATATATATATATATATATATATATATATATATATGAGGAAAAAGTAGAAGTGAATCCGACAGTATGTAATATTATGAAAAAATTGAAAAACACAAGTTCATAAACGAGTAATTTTTATTTCGCCTTCGCTGCAGTGTTTCGATCTGTTTCAATAGACCTTCATCAAGGCTTTCGTTAGTTTGAGGGAAAAACTATATGTGATACTTTTATTTTTTCACTCAAACTAACGAAGGTCCTGATGAAGATCTATTGAAACAGATCGAAACACTGCAGCGTAGGCGAAATAAAAATTACTCGTTTATGAACTTGTGCTTTTTCAATTTTTTCATAATATTACATATTATGTTGCAGTTGCTGTTATTGGCTGCCATAAGTAATCTTTCTTTGCTCTTTTTTGTATGTTCTTCGTGTCCTTTGATTGATGCATCTGCGCAATCCTCTATGTTGGCCAGTATATTATTATTATTATTATTATTATTATTATT
>CM042147.1:53868826-53883826 GCA_023376005.1 Doryteuthis pealeii | reverse complement strand
TGGCTAAAAAAATCGAGAAAAATCATCTCTGTATTACATTTCGGTATTAGGCCTCATCAGCAGAGCTATAGATAGGAGGCAGCCCTGTGCGTGTTTGGCAGTCCGGTTTCAAATCACGCACAGGGCGGCCTTCCTATCTATAGCTCTGCTGATGAGGCCTAATAGGCCGAAATGTACATACAGAGATTGATTTTTTCGATTTGTTTAGCCATACATTTAGGGCATTCCCGCTAATTCATTATTAATTAATTAATTTTCAAAATTAGGTACGACTCCAATTAAGCAATATTCTCCTAAAATATATATATATATATATATTATATATATATATATAGTAAATAAATGATATCAAGAATAGTCAGCGTTCATATAATTGCAATTTTTCGTGAATATTTTTGCTTTACATTCAGAACAAATTTTTCTGTCAAATTTTAAATTGATTTTCCATTGAATTAGGCGTGGGTCCTGTCTACAACATAAATACAATGGTGAAATAGTCTCTGACTCTGCGTGATAAATGTATAACACTTGTTATTTAGGGATTTTACTTTTCCCCTGAGGGAATATTATTGAAATCTGACTACTAACACATGTACTCGTATTTTTGTTTTGAATTTTGACGGAATTTTTTAGCAACGTTCTCCTCCCCTTCGGGCATGTTGTTAAAAATAAACATACAACGAAAGTTGTACAGCTAATTTTTATATATTAATACTCGTGCTCCTTAAAGTACGATCGTTATCATCTTACAACGCCCTCTGCTTAAAAATGAGACCGTTCAAATGCCAAAATAGAAATCCTGATTATCGCCGAATTCTTATTTCTTATGTCCAGATTAGCGTTATCGCTTCCGTGCGCTCACCCCCTGTCTCTATCTTTCCCCAACTCTCTTTTTTTTATTTCTTCCTTATAATATTTTTCTGTGTAGCATGTCCATTTTCTTTATAGTAATTTTTTTAGCTGAGGTGAGGAACCTCAGCTAAAAAATTATTATAAAGAAAATGGACATGCTACACAGAAAAATATTATAAGGAAGAAATAAAAAAAGAGAGTTGGGGAAAGATAGAGACAGGGGGTGAGCGCACGGAAGCGATAACGCTAATCTGTTTCAATCGAACATAATGAAAAGATGAAGAGAAGAAAAGAAAGAAAAAATGTGTGTGAGAGAGAGAGAGAGAGAGAGAGAGAGAGAGAGAGAGAGAGAGAGAGAGAGAGAGAGAGAGAGAGAGAGAGAGAGAGTTAAAAAGATTGTTATATGTTTACATATTGAACTATGTACAATAGCTCTTAAGTAAACATATCAAACGTTGTAATAATTAAATTATCATACTGCGGTATATCCACAGGTCCCGCTAATAATAATAATAATAATAATAATAATAATAATAATAATAATAATAATAATAAGAAGAATAAGAAGAAGAAGAAGAAGAAGAAGAGACTGAATCACTAATAATTGCTGCACAAATCCTTGGCAATTTTAGAAGCGGATACGATCAATTAAAGAGAGATGAAAGAAAAAGTTTAAAAAAAAATACCTCAGAGGAACAAGAAAACTCATAGAAACCAAGCTCTGCAGCAGAAATCGCATCAAGGGAATGAATACCTGGGCCGTCCTAATCATAGGATACTGTGGACCATTCTTAAAAGAATTAAGAGGAACTCAGACAGATTGATTCCAAAACAAGAAAATTAATGACTATGCATAAATTATTTAATCACAGAGACAATAGAGACAGCTATATGTATCAAGAAAGGAAAGTGGAAGAGGTCTTGCCAACATAGAGGACTGTGTAGAGGTCACAGTCAAGGACTCCAAGAATACACAAAAAAGAGCAAAGAAAGATTACTTACGGCAGCCAACAACAGCAGATGCAATATATGGACAAGCAGAAAAACAACGAAAACTAGAAAACAAAGATGGAAAGAAAAACTATTATGTGGGCACTTCAAACGACAAATCGAAGAGGTTGCACATAAAAAGACTTGGATATGGTTAAGAAGAGGAAACCTCAAGAGAGAAACTGAATCGAATAATTGCTGCACAAAATAATGCCTTAAGAACAAATTATATCAAAGCAAAATTTGATAAGACCCAACAAACAGTAAATGTAGACTGTGCGGCAACAAAGATGAGACTGTAAACCATGTACTAAGCTAATGTAGCAAACTATCACAAATTAATGTTTGATCATACAACCAAATGGTATATGCATAAACCAGAATCTATTCTTGAGAATGAAACGCATAAAATTCTCTGGGACTTCGAAATAAAGACAGATCACCTTATCCCAGCAAAGAGACCAGACCTAATGTTGATTAACAAAAAAGGAAGAACTTGTCAACTGGTGGGTTCCAGCAGATCACAGGGTGAAGATGAAGGAAACCGAAAAGATGTACAAATACCTGGACCTTGCCAGAGAACTGAAAAAGCTGTGGAATATGAAAGTCAAAGTGATACCAATTGTAGTTGGTGCACTTGGAACGGTCCAAAAAACTAGGAAAAAAATTGGAAAATCTAAAAATCTGAGGACAAATTGAGACCATCCAGAATACTGCATTGCTGCAATCTGATAGAATATTCAGAAGAGTCCTGGAGATCCGAGGACTTTTTTGTCACTCAGAATCCAGTGAAAGACCATCAGCTAACGTTGGTGTGAAAAAACACAATGAATGAAAATAATAATCATAAAGATCAAGAGTCTGTCGTTGTCGCTTTTCCCTTTCTTCATTTAGATCTTGTCCGTGAAAAGAAAAGAAGATAAGCTGGCCAAGTATCGTAAATCTATTAATAGATACTTACTCATCTTTTGACACGACAGCAAAGGAAGCTAAATCCCAAGGACACGCGGTCACGTGACAGGATTAACCAATTAAAAATTGATGGCTGCAGCCGGAGGCGGTCAGGCGAACAGGATCAGCCGACCATCTCCCTTTTTTTCTCTCTCTCTCTCTCTCTCTCTCTTCTCTTTCTCTCTTTTTCTTTAATTTTCTTCCTTTCCTCTCTCTTCTCCACCCTCTTTCTCTCTCTGTCCCTCTTTCTTTCTGACACATACAGACTATTTTTGTTTTAAGATCTGTTTCCCACCCTCTGTTTATTTTTCTCTCCCTCACTCCTTCTCTCTCTCTCTCCTCTCTCTCTCTCTCTCTCACTCACTCATCTGCTCTCACTTTCTATCTCTTCCTCACACGTGTACACACTCTTTCTGTCTGTCATTTTTCTTTTATCGTTGTTCGGTATCTTCAGTTTTATTGTCTCCTACTCTACAACTTTTCTTTTTCATCTTTCCTCTTTCAATTTCTTTTTCTTTTTATTACATTCTCTATTTTCTTTCTTTCTTTTCTTTCTTTCTTTCTTTCATTCTTTTCTTTTCTTTCTTTCTTTCTTTTTTTACTGTTTCTATCCCACTTCTATCAATATCAATGTCTTCCTTCCTTCTTTCTTTCTTTCTTTTTTTTCTTTGGATTTCTTTCTTTTTAGATCATTTTCTTTGTTTCTCCTTTTCTTTTTATTCATTTCTTCTTTTCCATTATTTACTCCCTTTTCTATTTCTTTGATTGTCTTTCTATTCATTCCTTTCATCTTATTAAAAAAAAGTTTTTTTCTTCTTTCTTTCTTTCTTTCTTTCCTCATTTTCTCTACCAATCTCTACTTGCATAGGTAATTTTTCTCATTCATTCATTCATTCTCTCTCATTTATTTCCATTTCTTTCTTTTCTTTTTTGATGATATATATATATTATATATATATATATATATATATATATAATATATATATATATATATGTGTTGTGTGTGGTGTGTGTGTGTGTGTGTGTGTGTGCGTGCGGGGTGTGTAAAATGGCAGTAATCTACACATCTCATCTTATATATTATATATATGATTTATATAAACTCTTATATATTTTTTCACAATTATATATATATATATATATGATTTATATACACTCTTATATATATTTTTCACAATATATATAATATATATATATATATATATATATATATATATATTATTTATCTTTATGTTGTGGGATCAAGAACGGTAGGGCGAAAAAAGAGTAAAGAATAAAATTACCGTGGATTGGCAACCACTTGAACGCATCAAACGATCTGTCACGTTGATTCAATTCAGTTAAGTTGAGAGTTGTTCTCAAACCCAACAGGCTCTTTCCTTCCAATCTTGCAAGATGAAAGTAGAAGACGATTGAATGATAGATAATTTTATTTATGATTATTAATATTAATCGACGAATAGGATTGATGTAAATACTATATTTCACCATATTAATGGTAATAAAATAGACTTGAACCGCGAATTGATAAATAGCCCAAATGGGGTTAACTATTACGTGGGTGTACCCTATTAACCACCTGTGTTACCTATACTACCTGTGTATCATCGTAGTTGAATGGTTAGAAAGTTAGGTCTCTCAGATCAATTAGTACTGAATAGCGAGTTCAATCCTCGCTGGATGTCCAAACGTGTCAGGTCCTACACGTAGCTAAGGGAAAGCCAACTCAAGGGCTGGAGAAATTGGCATTTACTCCTAGAGAAGATGCACCGGTGAGTGTGGCATTAGAAAGCAAAGAGAGAAAGAGTGAACACCAGCTTGAAAGTATGTTACATAATTATTAGATACTATATTTTATGGCAATAGTGTAGAAATCAAAATGGCCGTTATTAAGCTACAGCCCACGGCCTTGAAGGAATGAGTGACAAGGCTTGACCTCAGTCCTAACCTTCCGTGGATACCAATGAGAACCGGTAGAGAGGACCCTCTCTTCCGGTTTAGATAGTAAGTAAGTCTCAGTCAGTTAGCAAGTAGGAGCCGAGCTCGTAGGATGTAAGTCTCAACTGCGCAGATGTCTGGGTTGGGGATTGAAAATATAAAGTAACATCAAAGTAAATCGAAAAGTCTTGTGTTTATTATCTAAAAACTAACAATGACAAACAGGGCTTCTGATAACGAGAAATCCCTAACAGAAAACCAGACCCGAAGTCCCCAAGAAAGTCCAGACCTTAGAAGAGACCAGACCAAGATAGATGATAGAAGAACCAAAGCCGGCCAGAAGAAAAGACGACTAGAAGTGAGAAGTAAGAAAGGGTATACAACAGTATTCCAATCAAATTGAAATCCGGCGATATGGTCTCAGTCCAACGTGTTAATATCCGGTAAATATTGAAGGATATTTTAAGCGTACGTAAATAAGCTTTACGAAAAGACAATGTAAACATAATAATAACATCTTATCGTAAAGATAATAAAATGTATCATCAGACAAAAAAGTTGTCTAATCTATAAATTTAAATGTAAATGCAATGTTTGCTACATTGGGCGCACTATCCAAAGATTGGAGGTTAGAATAAACCAGCACATTCCATCTGTTATCCGCAACAATAACTTTGAACGCTCTTTTCCACCAAGAAATCTTAAATCACCTTCCACCATTGGGCGACATATTTTGGATAATCCTGATTGTGCTGCAGCATATTAGCCCTCAAAGGAAGCGCGTGGTGTAATGGACTCGTCACCCAGAGTTCAAATCCTGGACGTGGTAATTGCATTTCACTTAGCGCTAATACCCTTGGGAAAGGTATGAATCCTACTCTCTCTCCAGCTATGGGTAAATAGTAGGGCAGACTGAGCTCTTTAACCTTGGTTAGGCAACCGGTCTATGAGAAGGAAAGATCTGAATTCAAACCTGTTAAACTCCGCTTAAGAAATTGACCTTGTGTCGCATCCTGCTCGTGTGGAGGGGTTGGTAAATATATATAAGCCCTCAATGTTCACTATCTTGACATCCTCAACCAATGAGTTACACCTAGCTGTACTTGAGGCCCTCCTCATCAATAAATTCCGTCCAGCTCTTTGTATACAAAATAAATTTTCTTCTTTACTCCTTTTTGGCTCTACCGTTCTTGATCCCACCAACATAAAGAAACTATATATATATATATATATATATATATAATATATATATATATATATTATATAAGAAGGCACCCCGACCGGTAGGAGACCAGGCCTGCGCTTTAAAGATGTCTGCAAGAAGCACATGAGAACATGCCACATCAAAACCAACACATGGGGGTTGGTACAGAAAACCGAGCAACTTGGCGCCTCCTCATCAAACAAGGGACGAAAAGGAGTGAAAAAGAGAGGAAAGAAACCGCCACAGAAAAGAGAGCCAGAAGGAAAGAGAGACAACAGCAACTCCGGCAAGCATCACTGTTTGTTTGCAGTCACTGCACCAGATATTGCCATTCAAAAAAGTGGCCTGTTCAGCCGCTTACGCAGATGCAGTTAAAAAAATGTGAACACTACGCCCTCGTCTTTAACATACGGAAGGATAGCAACACTGATATATATATATATATATATATATATATATATATATATATATATATATATATATGATTTTATATATGAAAATGGATGACTTACCGGTGAAATTGTCCTCAATGGTTAGTTGATACAAGTTTCACAATGACAAGACAGCGATATAACAAATATAAAGTGCTCAATACGTAAGTAGAGCGGATTTATTATTATAATGGTCTACACAGAAATAATCTACTCGAGTTTCACCATAAAGATCTTCAGTGCTAAAATCCACTGAATTAATTAAGATATTGATTAATTGCAACCGATTGTACGCGTGATCTTGTGGTTATGACCGTTAATATATAATATTAATATATATATATATATATATATATATATATATATATATTCTTTTTTATTGTCTTTCTCTTCATTCCTGGTACCTTCTAATTTAAAATTGTTTCTTACTTTTTTAATTGATAAATTAATTAGTTAATTCTTACTTTCTTTCTTTCTTTCTTTCTTCTTCTTTCTTTTTTTTCTTTCTCTTGCTTTCTTTCTTTTATTATTTCTATCTTTCTTTCTTCCGTTCATTCTTTCTTTCTTCCTTTCATTCTTTCTTTCTTCCTTTCATTCTTTCTTTCTTTTTGTATGAACTGGATTAATCGACTCCCTCTTCCCTACTTCTCTTTTTTTCTGTCTTTCACTCTCGTTTTCTCTATTTACCTCCTTCTATCTCTCTCATCTCTCGTCAGATGAAAAGCATATTCCTTTTCCCTTTCTTGGTATCTTCCTCCCAACGCTTCACCCCACCCCTTATCATCGTTCACTTGATATTTCAGAGTAGCAACGATCATAACGTTTTGTGAAATCTGGACATTTTGCCGAGGGGCAAAAGTTAGTAAACTCCCCCTCCCCACAATCCCCGCAAATCATTAGTCCAATCGTTACTAACTTTCCTTCTTTCGTATTCTTGTTTAGAGCAATAAAAAAATATTTTCCGCATTCCCTCTTCTACAGAATGAAATGCCCTAAGAGGAAAAAGCTAAACAGAAAAATAAGCTGGAATAAATTTTGAAAGTTACCAAAATAAATTGTAGTAAAAATTGTAAGAATTAAAAAAAAAAAGAAGAAGAAATAATGAAATACTTTTATTGTTCCAAAATAGATTAAAAAAAAAATATATATAAAAAAGAAAAGAAAAAATGTGTTCTTCAAAGGATGTTTTTCAAGAGACGGAAACATTAAATGCTTTTACATATGTTTTAAAGGGGTCACACAGGACAGACACACACATAGACACATAATAATAACACACATACAGATACAGATAACACACCACACACACACACACACACACACACACACAGGAGAGAGAGAGAGAAGGAGAGGAGATGAGAGAGAGAGAGAGAGAGGAGAGAGCAGAGAGACACACACACACACATACACACACACATACACCACACATATATATTAATAATACACTCAAAATCAGATACACACACACCCCCTCATTATATATATATATAATATATATATATATATATATAGGAGGAGAGAGGAGAGAGGAAGAAAGGCAGAGGGGAGAGAAAGACAGGAAGACACACACACACACACAGTGTATATAATATATATTATATATAATATATATATATATTAGGACAAGCAAAACCAAAGAAAAATGCATTAGAAAAAAAGAGCTTCAATGTATAATAGCAAAACTGGTTTTTTAAAAACCTAAAATAAAAAGTTGTTATGGAGACTATATGTACAGTTACTTCAAGAGTCGGCATGTGTATTTAGTACACAATTTCCTTATTACGAACGAGAATAATATATATACAGGGTGTTCGGAAATAAAATTTGACAGTCCATGAGGGAAAAAAGAAAAAGTGTTTGGTAACTACCAAAAATTTAATGGATGTTGTAAAGGATAATTCAACCCAAGCACGGAAATTACACTACTGTCAACAAGTTCACTCAAAGAACCCGCCATTATGAGTCGACACAGCCTCAATCCTTGCTCCGGAAACCTGAGCAAGCTGATGTTACATTTTCCTTGCGGAAACCTGCGAGAGCAAAAGCTGATGTTACATTTTCCTTGAAAAGTGAGTCTCAAAAAACTACCTTTAATCTGTCGGATTAAGTGGGCCTTTTTTGTTAAGTACTGGTACGGCGATTGGTGTCTTTCTCAAACAGCGCCAAATAATCTATGGGTAAGGATCAGCGCGCAGTTCGGAGGCCAAACATTGGACTGGTGTAGTCGTAAAAATTCGATGACAACCATTTTTGACTTTTCTCAACATTTTTTACTTTTCACTTTTTTACTTTTTGGCCTACCATTGGCTACCCTTGTTAATCCAGGGCTTGACTACAGTGTTTAGCAACTCCACGTAGGTATTCTGAATTTCAACCTGATACCCCCTCTCAAAAAAAAAATGCTGAGTCATCACATCACTTCCAGAGGCGACACATCCGAAAACCCCCACATTTTGGGGGACATTTTAGTTCTGCATGACAGGAGGAGTGCAAGTCATTCCTTGTTATTCTGCGAGTTTGTGCTTTTTGATCTTGGCAAAAAGTTTTTTCTTCACCGGAAAAGAATCAGGATTGTTTTGTGGTTCAGGCAGGAATGATTCACTTTGCTCAGAAGTTTCTTCGCCTTTTGTCAGATGATTTTTCACTGGTCTTTTTGGGAGTAGTTGACCTCTGCGGAGGGCTTGTATGAGTAGAAAGCGAATAAGGTCTTCATTGAGTTGTAAGCTTCCATTTTAGAGGCCGAAACATTCAATTCACGTGGGTGAAAAAAGCCCGAATTCCCAATTTGCCCCGAATGCCAGGGTCTTCCAACACTTTTTTTCTGCAGATTTTTCAGTAAAAAAAAAAAAAAGAAAAAAAAAAAAGAAAAAATAATGTTACACATGTAATTTATGTTTAATACATTTTTTTATACTAGGGCCACTGCCCAAAAGGATTTGGCGGTAAAATCCCCGTATTTACAAACATAAAATTTAACCTCTTCTCCGATTGGCAAAAAAGGTTTTTGACCAAAAATCAGGGAATTACACTGATGTAAAATGAAATTATTTCTCAGTTACTCTAACGGTTGAATTATATCTGAACAAAATTATTGATTAGATGTCAAATAAATTGAGTCATTTTATTAAAGAAACAAAAAATTGCTGAAATTATTTTCAGCGTCACAACCTTGCCCCCACCCTTATTTTGAACGTGCAAAAATATCGTTGGGGTTATATACTTGGTGGAAACTAATTACCATTATATAAGCAAAAAAGATACCAAAGTAACGGAAAGTTGTTGAGTTTTGTAATAATAAAAGACAAAAAAAAAAAAAAAAAAATTTAAGGGAGTTACCTGTTAGAAAATTATAAGTATTCCGAAAATCGATCAGTGAAAATGTAAAATGGGGTAAAAATTAAAAAAACTTAAAAAAAAATAGCTTTTGGGTGTTAGAATTCTTTTTTCATCACCTCATATTTAGTTAGGAGATAAATAATTATATAGATATGATTGCTTATAAAAAAAAGGAAAGATAGAGAAAGAAAGAAAACAAGAAAAGTGTGAAAATATGGATATTACATAGTAAAGAAAAAAAAAAGAACAGAAGGAAAATACGAAAAACAGAGTGGATAGGAAAGGAGTTATGAATGGAACGGAAAAGTACAAACAGAAGGAAAAATAACTTGGGAGAGGAATTAGTAAGCATTTTATTGAACAAGCACGAAAGCGAAATAGTTTATAAAAAGTAGATAAGGAAGGAAAGAGATATAGTAGAGTAGATAAGGTAAAAATAAAATGAAAAGTGAAAAGGAATAGTATAGAGAATATAGGTAATATAAAGGATAAGGGAAAAGATAGAGATATGATGCGCTATATGGAAGGATCAGAGTGCCTAGATTATTTATGGAAGGAAAGTTGAATACGATTAACTTGAAAATTAGAAATTAAGGAAAGAAAAGAAAAGGGAAAGGAAAGTGAAAGCAAAGAAAGGAAAAAAAGAAAGAGAAAGGAAAGGATAAGTGTAGAATCATTAAGGGAATAAGAAAGAAAAAGAAAAAAGGAAAGGAAAGGAAAAGTATAAAGGACAATGGAAAAAAGGAGAAGATAAGAATATATAAAGCAAAAGAAAAGAATATGAAAGGAAAGAAAAGAAAGGAAAGGAAAGAAGAGAGAAAAGTAAGGAAAAGAAAAAAGCAAAGAAAGGAAAAGAAAGGAACAAGATAGAGAGCGAGAACTAACCTGCAATGAACCCATTAATAAACGATGCCACACTTGAAAAATAGCAATATTCATTGAAACAGAGTCATCTTTTTCTTGACAATCTGCATCGTCTACCATTATATCTTGTGAGCCCGGTTATACTGATATAAAGTTGGGTAACGCTTCGGACATTGCAGTCTAGATTTTGTTAGTCCCACCTAATTCTCATGGTAACGTTCAACATACCTCTAACCTCTTAAACTGATTCACACACTGTACGATCCCCACCCCCCCACTAACACATGAATATATATTATTTTAGGTATATATATTTCTAATCATTTGTATTATGCCTTCTGTCACTTTATAGTTTAAATTATTATTTACGAGCGTTGTGTAACTCGTAAAGTCTAGATTTCTTTTCGATTTAAGTCGGGTACATGTTGGGGATCAAATGACGGACTATCTGCGAAACACTGTTGAGACCATAGGCATATCTCACCACTCGAGTCATAGCGCCTTCGTTTTCAGACGGTGGCGCATGTAAAGATTATATCACTCATACGGTATGTCATCTGCGGGTAGCCGCATAGTGCTCATTGGACTGACGCTTGACAAACCTTGTTGTAGATGGTCAGATCCTCATTTCTAGCGCGAGAGGTTATGGAAAACTCTGAATCACATTTGATGTACAGCACTCACGCCTCTTATAACTTGTCAGCTTGCTTCACTTATATGCCTGATAGCACATTCCATGACTCATGTACCCTAATCCGTGAGCGATGACTCAGCCTACAGACACTGACACGATTGGGCACGAGCACAGCAGCACCACACACACAGGCTATAATATACTATTATAGGTATCTGCCATTCATAATATCTTGAGAAATTTTCATTCCTGAGATGACTATAATAATGCTAGCAACAAAGAGATTTCGGCTGGCACCAAGTGAGTGGCGGGAAGAGTTCCCCGTTTAAAACTCGCGTAATCCGAGACTAGCAAGTTAGTTCAACCATGAATTGATTTTCCATTAAAGCCAACCAACATTGAGTGCAATACCATCAATTACGGTCGTAGGATCAGTGGTCGATACCTCGATTTAAATCCGCATCCGTGCAAGTTATTTTCACTATGGAATTGATTTCATTTAAAGCCACCAATACGATGAAGTGCCAATACCATCAGGTTAGGCGGTTCCAAAGTGGTGTTGATAATTTTCTCGTTTTATATCCGGCATTCCTGATGTAAGTGTTCTACATGATAATGTATTCCATTAAAGCCAAGCAACATGATGTGAATACCATCAATTAGGGCTGCCCAAATGGTCGGATTTCCCCTTAATTCGGCATCACGCTGCCAAGTTTTCATGTTTGAAATGATTCCATTAAAAAGCCAAGCAAACATGAGGAATACCATCAATTTAGGGCCAAAGTGCGTGGATTTCCCGTTAATCCGGCATCCGTGCAAGTTTTCATCTTGAAATGATTCCATTAAAGCAAGGCCAACATGAGGGAATACCATCAATTAGGCGGCCAAAGTGGTGGATTTTCCCGTTAATCGTAGGCATCCGTTTGCGAAGTTTTCATCTTGAAATGATTCAAATTGAAATCCAGTGTGTAAGCAACATGAGGTGCTACAAAGATATTATGACCATTTCCAATTAATCCTTTATCTTCTCTTTTGCGTAGTGCGCAAGATACGTGGTGGTTCCTGTTTAATCTCGCGCATTCCGTGCCAAGATTTTCATCTATGAGTAATGCTTCCTATTAATAGGTCCACAATGCAGAGTCGATGAGGGAATACCATCAAATTAGGGCTAAATAGGTGCTTGAGGATTACCGTTAATCCGGCATCCGTGAGTCAAGATTTTTCACCATGATACATGATTCCATTTAAAGCCATATAATATTATATAAGCAACTATGATATACTGGAATTAATTACCAGTTCCAAGATCTACGGAGGGCGCAACGATCGGTGTGATTCCTCCCGATCCCGTTAATCCGTGCACAATCTCGTCGTACAAGTTTTCTCTCTGAAGAATGATTCCTAGTGGTTAAAGCCACCAAGCATACAAATGACAGGTGTGTGTGAATTACACAATGCATATTTAGAGCGGCGCCAATGTTGGCATGGGACTTCCGCGTTAATCCGGCATCCGCTGGCAAGTTTTCATGCTATGAATCTATATTGTGATTCACTCATTAAAGAACACCAAGATCGAAGCAACATTGATTCGGGGAATACCATCAAATGTACGGGAGGCCACAAGTGGGTGGAGATTCCGATAATCTGGCTCATGCGAGTGCAAGTTCTTTATCATATATGCACGTTCGATTGCCACTTAATAGCCAATCAGCAACATGCACAGCGGCCAAACTCACGCAATCAATTAGGGGCCTCGCAAAGACGGTGGATTCCCGTTAATTCCGGGCATTCGTGCAAGTTTTCACCATGAATTGATTGCCGATTAAAGCCATAGCAATCATTAAGGAGCAATAGTGATCTCCATTTCTAATTAGAGGTACAGCCTCAAAGATGTCTAGTGCATGTACCGTTAATTCTCTGGCATCCTGTGTGGCAAAAGTTTAATTCGGACCATGAACGCCATGATTAGTCCATTTAAAGCCAAGCAACATGAGTGAATACCATCAATTAGGGCCAAAAGTTGGTGCGATTCCCCTAAATTCCGGCGCATCCGTGCAAGTTTCATCTTTGAAATGATTTCCATTAAAGCCAAGCAACATGAGGGGGATCACCATCCAATTGAGGGCCAAAGTGGGTGGATTACCCGGTAAGTCTGCGCATTATCCGCTGCACAGTTTTTTCATCTTGAAATGAGTTCCATTAAAGCATAGCAAACATGAGGGAGAAATACCATCAATTAGGGGCCAAAGTGGGTGGATTCCCAGTTAATCTGGCATCCGTGCAGTTTTCATCTTGAAATTGATTCATTAAGCCAAAAAGAGCGAGCAACATGATATGCGGGGAATTTATCCATTACAATTAGGTGGTCCAGAAAGTGTCGTGATTCCCATTAATCCGGCATCCAGTAGAGTGCAAGCTATTTCAAGCTTGATTAAGTGAGTTTCCATTAAAGAACGCAAGACGCAACTGAGTGATGGGAATACCATAATAGGGCTAAAGTGTTGGATTCCCGTTATCCGGCATTCCGGCTGCAAGTTTTTCACCATGAACTGATTCCATTAAAGCCAAGCCAACATGAGGGGAATACCATCCAATTAGGCCAAAGTTGGTGGATTCCGTTAATCCGGGCATCCGTGCAAGTTTTCATCTTGAAATGATTCCTTAAAGCCAAGCAACATGAGGGGAATACCATCCAATTAGGGCGCCAAAGTGGTGGATTCCGTTAATCCGGCATCCGTGCAAGGTTTTCATCTTTTGAAATGCATTCCATTAAAGCCAAGCAACATGAGGAAATACCATCAATTAGGGGCCAAAGTGGTGGATTCCCGTTAATCTGCGCATCCGTGCAAGTTTTCATCTTTGAAATGTTGATTCCATTAAGCCAAGCAACATTGACGGGAATACCATCAATCTAGCGGGCGCCAAAGTGGTGGATTCCGTTAATCCGGCATTCCGTGCAAGTTTTCACATGAATTGATTCCATTAAGCCAAGCAACATGAGGGAAATACCATCAATTAGGGGCTAAAGTGTTGGAATTCCTGTTATCCGCATCCGTGCAAGTTTTCACCATTGAAATGATCCATTAAAGCCAAAGCAACATGAGTGAATACCATCAATGAGGGGCCAAAGTGGTGGATTCCCCTTAATCCGGCATCCGTGCAAGTTTTCACTTGAAATTGATTCCATTAAAGCCCAAGCAACATGAAGGAATTACCATCAATTAGGGGTCCCAGAAGTGTGGTGAGTTTGTCCCGTTTAAATCGCGTGCATCCGGCTGCTAAGTGGTTGTCATTTCTGTGTAAAGTGATTCCATTGTGAAAGACACAGCATACCATAACATGAGGATATCCTAATATCCACATTCTCTAGTTAAGTGTGTCCATGAAGTGGTGGCCTATTACTCCGTCGATCTATATCACTCGTGGCATCGATGCTATGCTCTTTCACCCATGTGATATAAACATAATGAGTCTATACCATTTAAAATCTCGCACCTGTAGCAACTATGAGGGATAAGATACATCCTAAATTAGAGGTACCAAACGTGGTGGATTCCCGAGTTAATCTCAGGCATTTCCATCAGTTTGCATAGACACTTGTGGATTTCACCGAAGTGATTACTGATTCCATGTTAATATTAAAGTCCAAGCAAATCATGAGTGTTTGGCAGAAACTTGATAAAACATCAATGTAGGGGTCAAGTGGTGAAGATTATACCTGATTAAATCAATCTGGCATCACACGTAGCACAAGTTCATCGATAAACGATCCAAAAGCCATAAGCAATCTCATCTCTCTC
>CM042147.1:53808065-53868726 GCA_023376005.1 Doryteuthis pealeii | reverse complement strand
ACACACCCAGAAGAGAGATTCAATCGCGCAGGAAAAATTTGGTGTGAAAGAAATTGTTTTTAGAAGGTTTTTAGAAAGTTTTTTAAGTGTTTGACAAGCCACAAAAATTCGGGCTAAGAAATGTAATAGAAGTATCGATTCCATCTGTTCAGTGAAAACCATCTTCTTGTAGAATTAGCTTGAATTGTTTGTTTGGTTTGCCTTTTTTTACACGATTGCATTTTACAGGATTTAAGTGATGATCTTAAGTGAATACAATTTTTTTTTTAATTAAATACAGCCGGACGAAACCTTAAAATCATTTTGTTAACTTTCTAAGAAAGGAAATGTTTGATCTCATTTAAGCTACGTGTTGCTGGTTGTGAAATTTAACATAGAAATACATTTACGATTCTCTCTCTCTCTCTCCTCTCTCTCTCTCTCTCTCTCTCTCTCTCTCTCTCTCTCTCTCTCTCTCCAGAAACTAACATTATATAACGAGGAGGTAGTCAAGAGATGCATAAAGGGGAAGAAAGAGATAGACACAGAGTAAAGTAAGAGAGTGGTCGGATTTTGACTTAATTGCAAATTACGACTAATTAGAATCAATTAAAACAGAATGTTTTTCAAACATTATTCAATCCTAAAAGTAATGAATAATTTAGTATAATTTTCGTGTCATTAAACTAAACCGTAAAAAAGCCTTTAGGAAGCAAAAGTTGATTAACTTAGCTTTATTATAATAATAATAATAATAATAATAATATATGTATATGTGTATGTATGTATGTATATACATGTGTGTGTGTGTGTGTGTGTGTGAGAAAGATAGATGACAGCGAATTTGATGGAAGGCTTTATCAGATATTTATTTTGCTCGAATTCTTTTTTAATCTTTTATCATAAATACTATATAGTATAAACAGTTGACATTATCCCCAAAGATCTCTCTCTCTCTCCTCTCTCTCTCTCTCTCTCTCACACACACACACTCTCACACACACACACACACAGACGCACTCTTCTCTTCCCACCTCTTTATAAAAAATTCGTTCAAAAGTGACTAATTTAATCTAAGAATTGCATAATTCCATATTCAGACCAAGGTCTCTGAAATTGGATAGAGCAGCAGCCACATGGTAGACAAGTTTAAATTTATATTTCATAAATTACATACATATTGTACTTGTATATAATACAATATATATAATATTAGCGTGGATCTCAGGGTGTCTTCCCCCGAGGCATCACGTACTCCCCTGTCTAAAAGGGGCAGGGTTGGGTTTATTGCCCAGTGCCTGAGGTGCCTCAAAAGGGGAATACCGAAAGGATACACGCAATATTTAGCACTGGCCACGCATGAACTTCGGTTTGTGCGTGGCTCCCCTCACCCTCGTTAATCAAACATTGTATTTAACTGACATGGTGGGATGTCAGTAAATATGTATATATTGTGCTTGTAAAATTTCAACTTCCTACGAAATAAACCTTTTGATCTTTTTTTTCTTTTGTTTTTTTTTTTGTTTTTTTTCTTCTTTTTCTTCATTGGTAAACTATTAGAACAGCATATTGAAATGACACACCTGCATTTTTTTTTTTGTTCTTTGTTTTTTTTTTGCTTTCTCGGATGAATTAGGCCTTCATGAACAATTTTAAGCTAAAATGTTCCGGGCAACTTAGCCTACTATAAACAAACCATCAAAACACTCCTTGAATTGAAAGGAATTCACATGCCAAGTTTGATTAAGATAAGCTCAACTTCCAAGCCCATAGGTAACAAGCAAGCAAACAGTGGAAATGTTTCCATCACTCTGTTTCACATAGTTCACATAGAGGCCAATGACTCTTGCTGTCTTCCTTAGACTATGCAGCAGTGATTCGGCTTTTGCAGGTGTATTTGCAAGAAGCACTAGATCATCTGCGTAGTTACATCTGTAATAGTTAACCTGAACTGCCTCTTTGTCCTTTTTAGGCAATTATCAGTAATGAATTTATAAATAGTTGAATAAACGAACAATTATGAATGAAAAAGTGTACGAATGATATTAATATTCGGTCTGAAGTCCATTTTTTAAAATTAAACTTTTTTTTTATTTTAAACTATATGCGGCTACCTCGCGTTGCCTGGGAGTAAGTCTCGCAGATCCATTTTTACTGAATCACAAGTTGGGTCCTAATGGGGAAAAAAGTGCACAGACACTCTGAAAAGAAAAAACGAGTGTCTTCTATTTAAAATATTAAATGCAAAAAAAAATCCATGCTGTTACTATTTGAATTTCCTTTTTTTAATTATCTTCACGAAAATAAATCAAGTCTTCATTATTTTTCCTCAGAAAGCAAGATCTGGTGATAGAGAATGTGTATATATATTTACTTTACCGTTAATTGTTTTATTTTCGTAGTTTCAGTCGGACATACATACAAACCACTGCTCTTTATATATGTACTAGAAGCGGCTACCCGGCGTCGCCTGTGTAGAGGAGGATTTTTTTAAAGTTAGTCATGTAGATCTATTATTATTGAATCGTGGGTTGAATCCTCGTGGGATGCCCCATTTAAATCCCAATGTAAAAAAAAATAGACCTTGCATTGATCCAGCAACTCTGAAAAAGAAATGTTAATGTCTAATATCTAAACTATTAAATAAAAAAATTAATCCATGCTGTTATCATTTAAATTTTATTTTTAATCATCTACATGAATATAAATCAAATCTCTATTATTTTTACTCAAAAACCAAGCCGTGATGATATTTAATGTGTATATATATTTACTTTGTTGTTAACTGTTTCATTTTTGAAGTTTCCTTCGGACATACATACATACACACAACTGCCCTTTATATATGTATAGATAGACGGAAACTAAGTACATTTCTATGTCGTATTGACATTACAGAACTGACATTGTGTAATGAATGGTTCAAATGTAATTTATTTGAACTAGCAACAGAAAACACCCTCCGGGCGTCGTAAAAAATTTAATTTTTGAAAGACATTGCCTGAGAGGGTGGGAGTTAAAAATTCAATGTCAGAGGGTTTGTATCATAAGTAAGCAAAATCCTCATATTTATTAAAGGAGTAAAAATAGAAAATAAAACAATTTGAAATGAAAACTGAGCCCCGTCCCTCTTAAATAAAATGTTGCGTGCATGTAATAATCAAACAATTATTTTGAATATTTTCCACATCAATTTACACAAAATCGTAGGTATTTATTCATTTGTAAACTTTTTAGTTAACTTCTTGTTACTGTAAAAAGAAAAAAAAGGACGAGGGTAAAAAACAATTTTTAAAATTGCTTACTCAAATTTTGGGTGTATATAGCATAAGGATATTATGACGTAAGCTGTGACAGAGCTATGACGTAGTTTTTGTTACAAACAGAAATACAGATAATCTCCATTATTAATAGATTAGAGTTTAAGTCACATCAAATGATAGACAATAAGTCAGATATCTTATTATAACTAGTAAGAATATGCGCGCACGTAAGTATTTAAATCTTAACGTAATGAAATTTATCAAATTAGAAAGACTAAACGCATATAAAAAAGATGTGTCCTTAAAAGGGATACAATCAGACAAGGTTGCAGTCGGGTGGAAGAACCAGTCAACACGTTCATAGATTTAAGATAGAGGGTTTTATTGCAGAGAGATACAATAAGACAGACAAGGACTAGTGAGGTACGCTACTATTCCTCGAAGCCAGCCCAGCATAATGCCGTGCTTACTATAAATATAGTCAGACCACTTGGTGAGAGAGAGTGTGGAATCTTCCATTACAACAAAAGATTACATTTATTTCAATTATATTTTATTGGTTTCTATATAAAATCATTCATAGGATTGATTTTAATACGTTGGAGAATAAATAGATAATATAAGAGATCAATAACACCAAGTAATTATTTATTAAACCCGGTTTTGTTAAAACCAGTATGCGAATTAATTGCACCATATATTATGTAAACCTTTATTTTTTAGTGAATAAAACACATTGCAGGATTTTAAACACATTAATAACATGGGCCTTTCGGGGCCTGTGTTGGTTAATGAAATTAACAGCTGATCCCCGGGGGCCTTCCCACCCCAGACAACACTGCTTCTTTGATTTAAAGAGGCAGGGCTGGGTTTATTGCTCAGTGCCTGAGGCGCCCCTTGAGGAGGAATGCCGACGGGATCAATGCATTTTTTGCATCTACCATTCCATGAGCTTCGGTTCTTGGGTAGTCTCACATTAAAAAGACCTTGTGTCACACCCGCATACGCGGGATGCGGGGTAAATAGCTTGTTAACATGAGCTGTTTTGAGGCAAATCTAACCCAGATTTTCATTTAGACTTTGGCATTGAATAACCCATGAAGGTTGATATGCCATCAAACCAAACCTTAAACACGTGAAAGGTCTGAACCTCCTCACCGCCCCCCCCCAGCTACGAGTTAAACAGTACCACTACTGCTATTCTACAAGGATGGCTCTATTAGACAACACCATTTACAAAACATAAGTCTATGTAGTAAAATTATCAAATAAATTTTGTTCCATGTCCTAACAATTCCTATAGGGATGGTTTTGGCATTAAATAACTCACATAGGTTGATATGCCGTTAAATAAAGAAATAAACCAAAGCCAACAAAGAAAAACTCTTTTTTTCTTCTTTTATGTTCGTCCAGCTTGAGCTAATCCGGTTTTATTTCTAAATTTCTGATCTAATTCATTATCCGGGCTTTTCATAAAGATGGCGTCTCTCTTAAATCTGTATCCAGTGCCATGGCAACTTCAGTTGTTACTATAGAAACAGGATCCAGTGCATTTTCAGTAGCACTCATTAATTAGCAAGAAATATGTCACTTTATGTTCGATTTAGTTAGAGCAACAGACTGGTCATCAATAGGTCTTAGATAAAAATGCTAATTTCGGGTCAATAGATTTCTGTCATCGATTCATGAAATTTATCAAACCCAGCTGAAACAATTAGCTTACTATATTCAGGGTAGGTAGTGCCTAGGTTGATTTTTACTAAATTTAAGTATCAGTCTATTTTTCTCAAAATAGAATCATACTTAGTTAATTAAATTCAAAGGGGCAAAGCTAGGTTTATTGCCAGTGCCTGAGGCACCCCTCTTGAGGGACAATGCCGATGGGATCCACGCAATTATTGCACCCGCCTCGGTTTATGGGTAGTCCCACATAATAGGGCCTTGTACCTGATCCACATGCATGCGATGTGAGGATTTTATTATTTTAGATCCATAGGACAGTTTGGGCACTCTAATCTTGGTATGACAACCAGTTTAGGAGAAAGACAATTCTGAATTCAAAACCTCTGTGCTTCAGGTCGATAACTTTCTCATGTAATTTATAAGGCTCTGTCGGATGGGGCTTTAGAATAAATCGACTGTACCTATACAGACGGGTAAGAGCTCCTCCCAATGAGGTTATCTGTTGGCTGTAGGTAGCAACCCATGATGCTTAAGCATGGAACCCTGGCGACTGAAAAGTTTGGGTTTACATAAGAAATATTTTGTTTAGAGTTAGAGCTTTACTTTTACATATTAGCATAGTTCATCATCAGTATTACTCTGTTTAGGATCAAAGTGTTGTATCTGTGTGGTCTACCCACATCAGTATTGTGGCTGAGCAGTCCATGACATGCAACTCTCCACTTTGGCCCTTACTTAGGCAAGACGGGCAGTTGGGGAGACCCCTCCAAACAATCGTCCGGTTACATCAAGCTCTAGCACCTATATGATTGTCCCAACCCCCATTGTCCTTAGGGCAAGCCCCAACCATTTTTATCATATATGTGCTAGAAGGCTGTTGCTGAGGGTCTTTATGTCCTGGGTATGATGTTGAACTCTATCAGATGGTGAAGTTCTAATTCTGGAGTTCATGGTGTACCCTTGATCACCATTACTCCCATGTCTATTCTGACCCAGAATGGTAGTATCTGTTAGGGACCCATGTATGGGTTAAATATAAAAAAATGATTTTAAAAATTGATTTTTTTTTAAATTAAGTACCCATGAACAATGAGTAAAACAAAATGTCTTAGACATAAAATCAGCCAACAAGGTTTGACATGCCATAAAATCCAATCTAGTCACAGGAGCAGATCACTATTCTGCTCATAGAAAGAGTGCGAGAGAGAATTATAGAATGAAATGGATAGAAAGAAAGTAATCCATAAATTGAGACCGATTGAAATCTGATTATCTTTTTAAGTATTATTTGGATTATTATCCTCATCTTTATTGTTATCTGTACAACGTTTCAGCCGATGTGCCCTCCAGCCTTCTTCAGGTAATTCTTGTTGGACTCGGGAGCCTTCTCGAGGACCTCCTTTTCGAATTTGGGAATCTTCTTGTCGTAATCGGGTGCCATCACGGAACTTTTAAACCCAACCCTTTATTCAATCCACGGGGGTATCCTGTTCTCAATCCGCTAATCATAGCTGGGTACAGGTGTTAAGCTGTGTTAATTATTATTCTATGTTACTGTCGCCCTTGGCCAGGATTGAACATGCAGCCTATAGATAACTGTCACTTAGCACTGTCTTAACCCAAAGACTTTATCCACTACACTATGGGTCCATCAACCGAAACATTGTACTGATAACAATTAAGATGAGGACAATAGCCCTAATAATCTTATTATAATGGAGATTGTGGGTTTGTATGTCTGTAACCGAAACTATATTACTACTTAAGTCACAATTCCCTTAGTTATTAACGTCACATTCTCCATGATTTTATTTTTATTTAAACCTCAATTATTAATAAAATTCTTTTACATTATTAATACTGTTAACCATATCTACATACTAATAACATGCAATTATATTTATATATACAACAGAATAGCGGTTTACAGTGTGAATGGGAAGGCTAATTTGCATATTGATCTTAAAAAATTTGATTTTAATAAATATATGCTTAGTATTATTGATTTCTAATTGTTTGGTTTTATCTTAATAAATATGAGCAAAAATCTCGGGGATAAATCTTAACAGAAATCTATTAACATAAAGAAATAACTGTAATTTTATTCTTTACTTCCTATTTTAACTAAATAGTTAAATTAGGGAAATTTACCACTGAAAGACGGGAGTAAGGGAAAATGGTGGAACAGTTAGTTTCAAAGTTGTTCTATTTTTCGATTATACCCCCTCTGTTCCCAATATTTTTATCTGAATTCTTATTCAGTTTCATTAGCCTTTCTAATTTAACATGATATTTTATTATATTAAAACTTAAATACTTGCACCCGGAGGGTGCATATATTTGCTAGTCCAAATAATACTAATTATCAAGCCTCATCTAAAAAATTCAGAGAAATATCTTTTTTAAATTACACAGTGTCAGCACACACATTATTAGCTAGAGTGTTTATTATCTGAAATATTAAATTCCTAAACAAAAGAAGAAGAAAAAAATAAACTGTATGTAAAGTCTCTTGTGTATGATAACTCTTAATGAAAAAAAGAATTGAATGCACAAAAAAAACATCTTGACCATTTATCAGTTGAAAACTTTCTCATGTTCTTTTATTCTGTGTGTATTCCATTAAGTTTAAGTAATAATTAAATATTTTACTAATAGTGAATACAATTGTAAGCAGTCTCTACTGACAGAAGAAATTAAGTTTATAATATTTAATTGTCTATTATGAAAGAGTATAATTAATTTTTAGGTAAGAACCAGAACTGTTATTAAAAAAACAAATTGTGTCTGCATTTTGAGGAATACCTTTTATATATATATATATATATATATATATATATATATATATATATAAAGGTATTCCTCAAAATGCAGACACAATCTGAAGAAACGTGATACGTCGAAACACGGTATCTGTAGATGACTATATATATATATATATATATATATATATATATATAGTCATATATATATATAGTCATCTACATCTACCGACGTATATTCTGTAGGTGACGATAGCCGAGTGGTGGGTAAGCTGTTCAACTGATGTTGAATTGATTGGGTTTCTATCCCGGCTATTGGTAACTTACAAATGTCTAGCCACACTGAAGAAACATGATACGTTGAAACACGGTGTCTGTAGATGACTATATATATATATATATATATATATATAGTTATCTACAGACACATATATATATATATATATATATAGTCATCTACAGACACTGTGTTTCGACGTATAACGTTTCTTCAGTGTGGCTAGACATTTGTAAGTTACCAATATATATATATATATATATATATATATATATATAGTCATCTACAGACACCGTGTTTTCAACGTATCATGTTTCTTCAGTGTGGCTAGACATTTGTAAGTTACCAATAGCCGGGATAGAAACCCAATCAATTCAACATCAGTTGAACAGCTTACCCACCACTCGACTATCGTCACCTACAGAATGAGAAGGGGATTCTGTTTTAATACACACATCTGTGTGTATGTAAACATATGTATGTATGTTTAGACAACCCTTTTTTTCATCCTATTGTCCTAATTTATACTTTTATCTTGGAATACTTAGTCTTTTCTATGATTTATATATATATATATATATATATATATATATCTTGAAAGGAAAGATGAAGGACGTTATTCCTAGTATACTAAAAAATAAAAAATTTGTAGTTTTCTATTATTGTTATTTTACTTTATATTTGATAAACTCCTGGCCAAAAGACGTGTCAGTAAAATAAAATAAAATTCTTTTTTATCCATTCAGCATTTTCTTTCTTTTATCTTTCCTTTCAAAATACCATCAGATTCACTTCCATTTTAAATTTACATATAAATATATGAGAGTACGTAAATAAACACTGTGTTTATTTGATATGGCTTTTAGCCGACAATTTTTGGAGGATATGTGCTTAATTGAAGTCAAACCTAATTTTTGAAAATTAATTAGTTAATAATTAATGAATTTAGGCGGGCATATATGTTCAAATGTAAGGCTAAACAAATCGAGAAAATGTCAATCCCTGAATGTACATTTTGACCTATTAGGTCTCATCAGCAAGGTTATAGACATGGGAGACTGCTCCATGTGTGACTCGAAACCTCGACTGTCAAGCTGACAGGCGGAGATTCTAACCACTATACCAGCTGGCCAATCCCAGATTCTTCGTCTGTTTTGAACTGTTTATAAATATATATTTATATTTAACTAACAATAATAATATTAATAAAAATAATATTATTATTATTATTTTTTTTATTTACTGCTATTATTTATTATTATTTACTGCTAAGTATAGCCACACTGAGGAGACATGCCACAGCATCTATGAATATTGATATCTACCTCATACACGAACACCATGAAGCCAAGAGGTGCAGAAAAAAGTGGCGGCAACAAAGCACCGGCACATCAACATCTTCAGGGACAGCCTTCACATGCGTCATCTGTGGTCGAGAATGTTTTTCGAACATTGAACTTCAGTCACATGAGGTGCTGTAACTTCAGGGGTACAAGAACTATATAGTCTTCTGAGACTGCAATGCCAATGATATATATATATAACCTGTAAGAAATAATGATATGAAAACCAAAAGATTATTTTAATGATATTTATTTGTTTCAATTTATTTCAATATGACATTTAGTTATTTAAAGAGGAGTGGCCATGTCATAGTGACTAACATGCTGGACATCATACAGTACTCAATATGAGCCTAGTCTCATCAGATAGTCTTTATGTAGTTAACTTTGTTTAAGTTAAATATTCAAATCCTTGTGGTTCACAAACCTTCTTTGACAGTAGTCATCATACACTGACCTACACTCTATCAAATTTCTTCAAAGGCAACAAACTGACCCCATAAAAAAACCATACCCCACAAACTAAACCCACCCCTCCTTTTTCACTTTCCCCCATCTCTTTACCTACACCAAAATTACCTTTTCAGTATAAAAGCAGAATGTAAAAGCACTTGTCTCAATAAACTCTGAGGAAGCCTCAACTAAAAAAACAAGGCGAAACATGAATTGAATTTAGTTGCTGTGTTGTTATATCCACTTTTCCCTCTATTATCAATCCTTCTCTCTAAAAGTAAAATAGGGAAATAAATCTGACAGTATTTAGAAAATAGAAAAACACAAAGTATTCCAAAAATATGAATTTATTCTTGATTGTGAAGTCAAAACGTTATAACGCAGACGCCATTATGAATAAATTCATCTTTTTGGAATACTTCCTGTTTTTTATATATATATATATATATATATATATATATATATATATATATATATATATATATATATATATATACGTAGTCACACACACAAATACACCCAGAAGAAAAATGAAATGGCATGAAAACCAAAATGTCATTATTTTAATGTCATTAAGTGATGACAGCCTAATGGTTAAGGTGTCTGACTGACACCCAACCGATCGGATTTCAATTCCGGCTGTAGGTAGCTTACAAATATCTAGCCACACTGAAGAGACTTGAAAAGTCGAAACACATGTCTGTGGATGACTCTCTCTCTCTCATATATATATATATATATATATATATATATACCAGTAAAAAATACTGATATGAAAACCAAAATGTTATTTTAATGATATTTTTTGTCAATTCAAATTTATTTAAAAATGGCATTTATTTATTTCAATATAACATTTAATTAAGTGGGCATCGCTGTGCCTAACATTATGGACTGCAACAACATAGTATCTATTTTCTGACCTCCCACCATATCAGATGATTTTTGGTTGCTTGCTTTGTTTTACAGTATATCAACCCTTTTCAGGTCATCTAATGCTGAATCAATTCATCTTGATATTTGGTTTACTTACAGTACCTGCTGTTGCTTAAATGGTCACCCATCTATGTATTGAACAGGCTCCTCACTGCTTAACTTTGGTAATCTGGTGGAAACCCGTGCTTTCAGTGTGACTTGACTGTAAGTTCTCATGTCAGATGATGATGATGATCATCATCATCATGTCATGCTAACAGCAAGGATATACATGACAATCTCTCACCACCCGTCGCTATCATTCATTGCACTTGGGAGGTACTCTGTACAGCATTCAGTATCCACGGAGAGCTGGTCAATGTATGTCTTTGCTGGACAGCACACACTGGCGTGCCCATGTGCTGGTTTCCACCAGAGGATGTCACTTATGAGTTCATCCTTGCTTCTCCAGAAGTGCCCAGCATCTCTTGTTCGTCTCACTCAGATAGTTTGTGAGATAGGAGGCAAATGTCCTTACAACTATTTTCTTGTAGGGTGTTGTTTCCACGATTTCTTTAATATCATGCTCAGCATTCTTGTGCAGCTCCCATCTAACTTATTCTCTAGGCGCTTTATTAGGGTCCAAGTGGTGCAGCCATACAGTAGCACTGATACAACTACAGCTTGGAAGAATTGTCGCTTTAACTTGTCAGTGAGATCGGATTTCCATATAACTGATAATTTGTCAATGGCAGACGATATCTTCCCTATACGTGTATTAACATCGCTTTCTATGGATGACATTACTACCCAGGTACGTGAATTGTTCCATCGATTTTATGAACATAAAGTCTGATTATTGTGCAGAGCCATGCACAACCCACAGGTCGGGAAGTGGCCAGTGTAAAAATTGCATGTATCCCGTCAACATTCTACGTTTGAGGTATCTCAGGCACCAGACAATAAAACCAGACCCACCCTTCTTAGACGAAGGGGCAGGTATTGCCTAGTGGGATAGACCCTGGGATTCATGCCTGCGATATTGTTGTAAGCGAGTTCGAACTCCAGTTTCGCAATTACATTTTCAAACTAATAACCTTGAGAAAGGTATCAACCCCCTTACCCATCCCCCAGCTATGGGTTAAACAGTACCACTACGGTTCTTCTACAATGATGGCTTTGGCATTAACTAACCCAGGAAGGCTGATTTGCCATTAAAGAAACCAAACTCTTTATTTGAATTTATTTTAATATAACATCTACGAGGGAAGTCAAAGAGTAATGCCATTTTGTTTAGGACACACATAATTACCAACACAGGAACATGTATCATACATCAAAATAAAGCTGGTCCTCTGTGGATCATATCCTTACTTCTCCACAGTCACTGTTTCTCTCAAAAGCAATGTTCCACCTTCGAAATGAGAGCATGTATACCTGCCACGTAAAATTCTGTTGACTGTTCTTTGAGCCACTTCTTCACTACAGATGTCACTTCCTCATCACTGGAATAATGTTTGCCTCTCAAACCCTCTTTCATGGAGCCGAAGAGATGATAGTCTGAAGGCGCTAAATCTTTATCGCATCCTCCATACAAACCAGAGTATGGAGGATGCAGTAAATTTGTCCACCTGAATGAGGCGATTTCCCCCTTGTCCTGATGCTTGTGTGTGGTCATGCAGAAGGAGGACATTGTCAATTGGCAAGTTGGGTCTTACTCGTCAGATTCTTGCTCTGAGCCTCGTTAGGGACTCAATGTAGGCCTTAGTTTTATAAAAAAAACTTCACATGAAATAAAGAAAATGGCATTACTTTTGGAATCACCCTCGTATTTATTTATTAAATGGTTTGTTCATCATGAGCTTGATCAGATAATTAATTTTTTTTCTTCTGGTATCATATGTATGTATCTATCTATGAAAGTTTGTTCATATCTATCTATCTATTTCTGTTCATATTTATCTGATATCTGGTATTGTCCTTTCAAACTGTTTAATGGTTTTCATAGCAACGTAACTAGAAACATTATGGATCTGAACATGCTGAAACGAAAAACATCAAAAATTGTGTGAAATTAGAATAGATGTCACTGTTGTGTATGAAGTAAAATAAATAAAATTGTAAAATAAACACAGCATTCCAAGTTCAAATCTTGGATGAGGCTGGTAGAATTTTAAATTGTGCTAATACCCTTGGGAAAGGCATGCATCCAACTATTCTCCATCCAGCTACGAGTAAACAGTAGGGCAGACTGGACCCTTTAAAATCCTGATTATCTGGTGTTGCTTATCCAACGAATTCTTATTTCTTATGAGTGTCATCACTTCACCTAAATAATGGACCATTCCATTTTTATTATAAAGAAAGAAAGGAAGGAAAGTAAAACACATAACACAAAAAATAAAAGAAAGAAAGAGAGTATATATATTTACCAACCCCCTCCGCATGAGCAGGATGCGACACAAGGTCAATTTCTTAAGTGGAGTTTAACAGGTTTGAATTCAGAATATAGGAAAGAGAGAGAGAGAGGGGGTGAGCACTTGGAAGTGATAATGCTAATCTGTTTCAATTGAACATAATGAAAAGATGAAAAGAAGGAAATAAATAAAGAAAAAAGTGTGAGAGAGAGTTAAATCAAGATTAATATACTTTTTATATATTGAACTATTTTGCAACATGTTCAGTAAACATATCAAACATTGTAATAATCAAATTATCATACTGTGGTATATCCACAGGCCCTAATGGTTACTATCAGAGGGAATTAATCCCAGCGACACAAGTTCAAATCGTGGGTGAGGCTGTTTGCATTTCACATAGCACTACTACCCTTGGGAAAGGTATGCATCCAGCTATTCTCCTTCCAACTATGGGTAAATACCAGGGCAGACAGATCTTTAACCTTGGTTACACAACCAGTCTACGAGAAGGAAAACTCTGAATTCAAACCTGTTAAACTCTGCTTAAGAAATTGACCTTGTGTCACATCTTGCTCTTGTGGAAGGGTTAGTGTATGCATGTATGTGTATATATATATACACACACACACATATATATACATATATATATATATATATATATATATGTGTCAGTCATCCATAGACATATGTTTTGAAGTTTACTTCTCATCAGTCCGGCTCTACTTTTTAACAGCTACATCTAGCCGGGATCGAAACCCAACAGAATTTTCGTCTGCCAAGTTCCTTCCCCTTGCAGCCATCAGTGGCTGTCAGTCTGGGATGAACAATTGATACATAATTACGAGGATATGTTTTTACAATCACCAGAGAACTCAAGTCTGTAAACAGAGACAGGCGAGTAACAGCTTAAGCTAAACGGAGAAATTTCAATTAATATAACCCACAGTGCTCTATCATGGGAGTTGGGAGCATATATCCACATGTTTATATATTAATATGCTTGTTCCTAAATCTTCTGACCATTATCATCCTGCAACACATTCTGGTTAAAAATGACACCGTCATGTGATGTCACCTCAGGTAAACCATTTTGTTTTTATTATAAAGAAACGGAAGAAAAAGGACATAAATTCTTTTGTTGTTGTTGTTTTGGTTTTTTGAGCTGAAAAAAATTTTACAAAAAAATAAAAAAATAAAAAAAAAACACATAAATATATAAAAAGAAGACAAAGAAAATCTGCAGAACAAATGAATTTTTTGTTTATTCTTTTGTCAGAGATCATAGAAAAAAATCCTGATTGATTGACTTTGTTTTGGTTCTTGGGATTTTTCTTGTTTTTTTTTGTTATGGATGGATTGGAAAAAAAATATATGGTTGGCCAGTTGAATGGTATGGCCCATCTGGAGGGAAGGGATTTTGGTTTTTCTTTCATTTCAATTATTATAACATCTGGAGTGTCCAATGTTCAATCAGATGTTCACATCTTTTTTTATTTTCTCATTTTTTTATTTCTATTTTTTGGATGAAGTGATGAAAATACTTAATAGATTAAAATTAAATTTAAAAAAAAAAAGTTTGTTAACCAAAATATTTTTGTTTCCAAGTTGAATTTTATTCTGGTGGTGTGGTGGTGGTGGGATGGTACTTTTTTAAAGTTTTGTTTCATATAGTAAATGTTTCTTATTTAAAACCTTTGACAGCACAAGTTGCAATCTTTCCTTGGTTATATCGTCCTAACTTTGGGGTTATAATAGTTACGTGGGGTAATAGTTAGCAAGTTGGATTCACAAACCATTTTTAGTAAGTTCAATTCTCATTGGGTGCCCCATACTTCTAGCCTTGTGCCACAGCTAAGTTAAGCTTAGTAAATAACAAACTATAACACCCTAGCTTAGAATACAATGACTGTATCCCCTTCAGAGGATTAAGACCCTTGCCCCGCAAAAAAAAAAAGATGTCCTGAGTATAACACTATACTGTATCTGATAGTGAGGTTCCAGTTCAGGGTATCTGAGGAGTGTGCAGTACCCTTTCACTGATTTTACCTCCAGGTCGACTCTTGACCCGGAGTGGTAGTACCTATTTAGGTCCTATCTATGGGTCAAATAAATCTGTTTAAAAAATCATTCATATTCGATAGGACCATGGACAAAAAAAAAAACCTTAAGAAACAACAACACAAAACTGTAAAATAGAATGTGTAATGAATACAATTCCCTAACTTCTCGGCATGAAATAACCCAGATGGATTGATATGCCAAAAGAATCAATCATTATCATTTCCTTGGTTGCAGAAAAAAATATCTTAAGTACAAGAAAAAGGATTTTTTCTTTTTTCTTTAATTTGTTGGGAAAAGCAATTCTTATTTAAGTGGAATTAATTTTTAGAGAAAATTTTTACAGGAAGAATCCACAAATTTGATGCCAATTTGATAGAATGGTAAAGATTTGAGTCTTAACATTATATATTATTTTATTACCATTTTCTAGAACTTTTCTTGGAGTTTTTTTTTTTTTTTTTTGGTTTCAAGACTATTTAGACAATGAATGATGTCAAAAGTTTTAAATAAAGTCAATATACAATATGAAACACAGTCAGTAGGAAGTATTTTTTGGCAGGATGAGTTTAAATGGTTTTGGTGGCAGTGAGATAGAAAAAAAAATCAAATCATGTGATTTCTTGTTAAGGACTAGATCAATAATTGGTCGATTGATTTGTTAAAAAAAAAAAAATTGTCAAGATGATTGTACAGTCAATGAAGGGAGACAGTTCCTTTGTTATTTTTTTTTTTTTTTTTCACTGAGTCGCAAGCAGAAAATATGGAACAAATATTTGGAAAAAAAAAAAAAAAAAAAAAAAAGTCCCCAAAATTCGACAACACTAAAATGTGTAGCAGTGAGTAAAGAGGGTTGATCACAACTGCTGATAAATTTCCATTGCTCTGCGACAGACCTGCGGGGAATCAATCAGATCATACTCAAGGCTGAAACTCCTAACTGTCCCCGGTCCACAATCTTGACCACAGGACAGTAATCATTAATCTCATCATTAAGGACACCTTCTGAGGGTCCAACATCTGGGTTTTTGCTTTGTAAAAGCAATAACTGGTTGTGAGCATTTGATCTCCATCGTAACTGTCGTAAGAAAAGTCCAAAATATCGCCAGAAGAGTTAGAACTGGTGCTACCAATACTGAGACGTTTTCTAGGGTCATTGCTGCTGCTGCTACTGCTGCTGTGCTTCCACTGCAGTTTATGCCACCCCACAGAGGCCAGCTTTTTCAGGATACCCGCCGCCGTCGGACAAAATTATCAACACCACTTGCACCTGAACTGACATGGCTTTTTCAAGGCAGATATCGTTGTTAGCGGTCGTATTACCTCTCCCTTCAACGGCATCGATGGACGAGGGATAAATGTTGATCGGAGTCGACATTTTTTCCTTAAGTGCTTGCGCCAAATTATTTCACTTCCTCTATTTAAAGCATCATTAACAGCAGAGAAAATTTGTTGGGTTTTACCATTAACTGGTCGAGAGGAACGTCATCTTATGCCGTGTGAAACGAAGCCATATCTACCGCCGCTGAGAGAGTTTTCTGATACGATGGACAGACTTTGTACGCCCCATCCTCTTTAGGACCAGGGTCATTGTTTTCTTTACAAGGCCCGTTAGAGATTATGTAGTTATTGGTGCTTTAAACACAGCGCCGCTACACTGTCTTCCCCTAAAAAGTTATTTCCAGGTCGTTGAGAATACTTCGGACTGGTTTACGATTAAGATCGATCTGTTGACAAAGATCGTCTCGACTGTCTTTCAAAAGCTGATTCTGAGAGTTTAGCAATACTGTCGTTGTGAACGGGAGTGTTATGTCTCCGGCTGCGACTCGGAGACGGAATTTAGACTCTGTGGATGTGTTTTGCCTCGCACTGTCAACTGTTTTTCTTCGAAAGGCCATTCTTGGTACCACTTTGATAATGCTACCTTGGTAGGGAAAGTTCCTCGTCTGTGAACATCTTTGGGATCGACTTCACCATCACTGTCTGAAGACAAAACTCGAACGGTCACGGCCGTGAATGGGAGTGTACATCAAGGTCCAGGGTAGGGCTCGTTATTCGAGTGTACTTAAAACCCATGTTGACCCACCAATGCCGAGCAACCGTTTTAACTGTAGCTCTTCTTTCAGGACGACAGTCAGTAAATGTCGTATTAGGCCCGCAGCTTCTGAAACGAAGAGAACACCAATAAAAATTATCAATTTTTTATATATTAGGGAAAAGAACAAACAATAAAAAATTTTAAAAAAGATACAATTCTTAGAACATTTTCACTTTTTTAATGATTTTTTCACACTATTGTCCTCATCCTTATTGTGTATAAGCACAATGTTAAGTGTTTTTTTTAATTTACTTAAAATAAAGTCCTCTTGGACTCGTTGACCAGAGTTCAAATCCTAGGCGTGGCCATTTGCATTTCACATAGCACTAATACCCTTGGAAAGGTATGCATTCAAACTATTCTTACTCCAGCTATGAGTAAATAGCAGAGCAGACTGGATTCTTTAACCTTGGTTAGGCAACCAGTCTCAGAGAAGAAAACTCTGAATTCAAACCAGTTAAACTCCGCTAAAAAAAATTGACCTTGTGTCACATCCTGATTGTACGGAAGGGTTGTAAATATGTACATGCCATAAAATCCAACTAAACAACCAATTGGAGAATAAAAACAATTTTTATTTTCTATTTTACTTTTATTAAATCTGCAAATGCAGAGATGCTGATAGTAAACGTCCTGCGTCCCTGACGCACAAAAATCTAAGGACGTAGTAAAAATTATATCCATGCATCCAGGGTTATTCTTTTTTCTTCCCTCACCATTTCAAGCTAAGTGTAAATATTTTCAATAGTTTCTTAGAAACAAATTACACAGGATAGGTTACAAGGTAGGAGTTGGACAGTTTTAGTTATTTCTACAGATCATAAATGACTACCATACAATTTATTAAGAAACTTTAGTTGGGACCTATAAAAAGCAAATATGTGCGTCCCAGGATGCACTAAATCAAAAGCTATCAAGCATCATCAGATCATTTTGCCCCCCGCCCCTGTATACATTCAGAATTAATGGTGTCCATTTTGCAAAAATTATTTGTTAATGTGCATAATTTCATCATAAGATGAAATCTGGATGTAAATTAAAAAAAAAAAACAAAAAAAAAACTGGACCAAGTAACTAATAGGTACCCCAGCTGGATCTGTTTTGAAAGGAACACCCTTTGCTTTTCATTGTAAATGCCCGTCTGTTTACAACAGACAATTCTTTGCATTAGAATTTCACTGTAAGATTTTTTAAAGTGTGTTCAAGTATATTTACAACCCAATTTTTATACTAAGATAGTTTCAAAAAAAATGAGTTATTCATGTTGTAATTCAATAGGAATTTTTTTTAATTATTAAAACTTTAAACAAAAGACATGTTTTTATATTAAAATAGTTTTTATTTAATCAGAAAGAATGCAGATATGTTTATTGAAATGAAAATAGTTTTTATTTACAAAATATTTTTCATGTTTATTTAAATAAAAGGATGTTGTTTGGAAATTGTATTACACAATTTATAAAGTTTATTTTCCATGCACCACTTGTACCACAACCGAAGTGTACAATGAAAAGCCTACCCTACAATTATTAAGAACTTTTAATTGGACCTATTAAAAAGCATATATGCTTTCCTTTCAAGTGGCTCCCAGCTGGGTGCCTATTGGATACATGGTCCAAAAGAAAAAAAAAAAAAAATACTCACCAGAAGACTTTGTAGGTTCATAATAATCTCCCGTTGATATCTGTTTCCCTTAGCACCTTAATTACTACATCAAAAGGCATTGCCCCATACACTAACGTATATAGAAGTACACCCAAACTCCAGCAGTCCACCTAGTTGAAAAAGACAAATGAAAATAAAAAAAATGAATATAAAAAAAGGGATTGAATAATAAAATGCTATGGTAGTTAAAAGTATTGCAATATTTTGGTACAAAGATAGGGTAGTTGATTTTAAACTGTAACATCCCATGTGCTAAAGTGCAAATTAACATAAAGAATTACTATACAAAATATTTTCCTTCAAAACTCAATACCTTCGTTGAGGAATATATTTCAATCTTTTAAAATATTATCACTGTTATGGCTTATTAACAAAATAACAATTGTAAAAAGCAGCATATCGGATGTGTAGGAGGGATATCACCATGAAATATAGGATGGAGTCAAAAGTTTTGCAAATTTGCTACTTTTCAAATAAACTCCAGAACTGGAGGAATCAAACTAATGTCACACCAGCATATAGTCCAGACCAGGCGCATGGGTAAGGGGTTAGAGTCTTAGACTCAGCGACCCAAGTTTCAATTCCTGGGCAAAGCTGTTGCATTCATATGATACTAATACCCTTGGGAAAGGATGACTCCAATTCTCCCGCCAGCTAATGGGTAAATGCAGGGCAGACGTGGGCTCTTTAACCATGGCTAGGGAACCAGTCTAGGGGAAGGACTCTGAATTCAAACCTGTTAAACTCCGCTTAAGAAATTGACCTAGTGTGTCACATCCTGCTCATACGGAGGGGTTGATAGACATATAAGCCTTTAAACTTCGTTGATTTTATATTGGACTAATAAGGTTAATAGGTAGTTCCCAAGAGTGTTTAATCGGTGCTCTTCAATATAATACTACGATTTAATCTAATTAATAATTTAATTAAGTATTATTAATTTAATCTAATATGTAATCACAGATTGTTTACATTCTAATATGTGATCTACCCATTAAACTACCCATTATTTTCCCTTAAACTAACCTAACCTTATATAGAGACTTTTGACAAGTAACATACCTCTGGTCCTTGATAAGGGACTCCATTAATAATCTCTGGGACGCATACAACGGACTGCCACAGAATGTGGTCAGATGGACGCTGAACTGTAAAAATTTGATAAGCCAAAATCGGCAATCTGTAAAAAAATAAAAAATTAAAAAAATTAGAATAAATTTAAAAATAAATTTGATATTATGCAAATGAATGTTTTTGAAATTCAATTTTTAAAAAATAAAAGATCTCAGAATATTTATATATATATATATATTATGAATAAACAACTTTGTGTGAAATCTGTATTATTTTTTGACATTACTTGCATTCATAATAAAAAAATATTACAGGCCAGTAAAAATAAGCATTTAAAAGGCTTATCTATTTTACGAGAACCGGATAATAAGGCTAAAAGTAAGTTTGAATATTTGACCGGAACCGGCTAAATAGCTTCTTCCGAAAATGTAAAGTTTTGGGTTTTTTTTATTAGTTTTTACTTATTTTATTTTATCAACTTGTTTTTATCTTAATTTTTTTCCCTCATTTCTTTAGATAGGAAATGTTTTTAGGATGATGATGTAAATAAACCTTGAATATTAACCAGACATTCTTGTTAATGAATGAAGCAACGAAGTGTATTTGTTGCGTTATATTTGGTATTTGTTGGACATTTGATATTATAAAAAAAAGTGTCGTGTGCTGTGTGTGTGTGTGGTGTTGTTGTAGGGGTGGGTGTGGGTGATATGCTAATATTTTTATAGGTCTTATCTGAATGATTGCATTAAGAGGAGGGGGGAACAAAAGAGGTTTTTTTTTTGGTAGTCCCACCGTCACCCAGATCACTTCTAGGTAGGTCAGGGGTAAGAAGAAAGAGGAGACTTTATGTTTCATGCCAACTCTTCAGGGCTGTCAATTACTGTTTGAAAAGTGAAAAAGCAGAATGGAACAAATTCCAGGGGATTCAAAACACCACCTCCCCACACAACCCAAAAGAGAAGAAGAAGAAGAAAGAAGAAGGAAATCAGTACCATTCCAAAACTGTGTACAGGTGTTGGGTGAAGCGGAAATAAGAGAGAGAGAGAGGAGAGAGATATACTGTGGGGAAGAGGAGTAGTAATTGCTTTTAAAGGGGGGTTAAACAAACCAACCCTCCCTATCCTTTACCCTCAAAGGAAGCAGGTAGAAAATAAATAACATAAAAGGTTTATCATTCCAATGGAGGCCTTACCTGACACTGTAGTCAAGAGATAGACAGTTCATCAGGGTAGGGGAAAGTGGGGGTGAGGGTTGGAGTCCGCTGACTCTGCAGGCGGGATGGAGGAGCGGGAAGGCAGGGAAGAAAGGATAGTGTGAAAAACTAAACATGGTTGACGGTTGAAAAAAGAAAAACAAAACAAAACTAAAAAAAAACTAAAAAATAAATCATAAAACACATCTCCTTAAGCTTAAAATACTATCTATATATATAATTATTATATAAATATTATATATATATATAATATATATTATTTGTGTGTGCGTGTGCTGACATCTCCAATGGAGCAACCAAACATGGTGTGTGCTGTGTGGAGTGTGTATATATATATATATAATATATATATCAGTAAAGGCAATAGTCTGTTATCGTGGACAGCTGAGGTTCTATCCACTTCACTGAGCGCTAGACCGAGGAGATGTATTTTTTTATGAGATGGGAGCGCCACACCTACCGTCAGCTCCCCACTTTTACCGCACCGATCAGATTACCCAATTGTGCTACTCATATGCTGAAGCTGGTGGGGACCCGGTCAAACCAGGTATCTTACGATTCCAGGCAGGTGTCTAACCGACTGAGCTAAACCGGTCAATATATAGGGGACACAATGTCAGTCATTTGTGTTTGGAGTTCACATTAACTAGTATCAACATTTTTTGATATTGTCATATGTTAGTTAATTTAAATTTCATCTCATGAATAATGTTTTATCTGGGAAAGATAACTTAACTAAAAATGTCTGTTACTTAAAAAAAACAGAATCTGATTGGCCTGTGTGGCCAGACTGAGCCAAGTTTGGTAAAATTCTCTGAATGCTTGACAGGAAGATGGGAATAAAGACGAATTATACGAAAAGGTGCATTTTCTGGTATTCCATAAACGCGGAGATAATTCAACAAAAGTCTGGTTGGTATTATATAAACTGATCTTTGTCGGTGGATGATTACAGACGATGAACAAACAAAAAAGGTGACATTGTTTATGAAAATGGTTAAAGACATATAGGGTGATAAAGTACCTATCAAATAAATAGATCATTGAAATAATACATATATAAAGGGCAGTTTGTGCTGGTATGGTAGTCCGGGAGAAATTTGAAAAATTAAACATTAAAATATCACCAGGGCTGGTTTTCGAGCAAAATAATGAAGATTTTATTTAATTTGGGAAGATATTTTAAATTAATTGTATTAGTAACAGAAGGTAATTGAAATATGATGTTGACTGATTGAATTAATCACCTCATTTATATGTATTTTTTTTTTTAATTGTAAAATTGAATTAGATTTTCTTACTATATTGTTATATATTTACGTAGAGATCCTCATTGGGCATCCAGGGAAGATCAACTTGTGATAAGTAATTATGACTCTGAGGGAGTAACTTTTTTAAAAAATCCCTCTCTACCCAGGCGACGCCGGAGCCACTCTAGTAATAACATAAAATATCTAAAAAAATCATCTGATAAAATCTTATATTATGGAAGGATGTTCAGAATGAATAGATTTATTTTCTACCATTTTTTAGAACCTAGATGAAAAAGAATAGATTGGGAAAACTCTGAAACAGTGTTGTCTTGTTTTCTATTTATAACTATCCCCGATGAAAATAAATTTACGACCATCTGAAGGACGATGCCGATTTTGTGTTGATACGGAGGGACGGGTAATAGAAATTCAGATAAAAGTTTCAATGTTTCTATACCATTTTCAGAAAAGTAAATTAGAAAAAAAAAAAAAAAAAAAACTTTTTTGCACTAAAATGATATGAAAAATAAAAAAAATCATAATTGTTTTTGTTTTTTTTAAGCTGAGTCACTAACTTTACTATCGCCCACCACCTCCAACCCCCACTAAGCACCATTGTAAATAAACAAATGAATTATTTATAGCCATGGGGGCAAAAAATCGATTTACTCATCAAATTTCGACATTTTGCAATTCAGTCTGAATTTTGTGTACTGAAAACCCAAAAAGGATTTTATTTTGGAGACAAGAACAGTATAATCTTATTATAATAGAGATTATGTGTCTGTAACCGAAACTATGTCACCATCAAGTCACAATTTCCTTTAGTTTATTTACATCATATTCTCAATGTTTACTAAATAATCATTATTTAATCTTAATTGGCATCTTATTTATTAACAATGTTCATAAGGTCTAGCTGAGATAGATTTAGCTCAAAATAGCCCATATTATTAATGTGTTTGAGAATTCCTGGATATTTGTTACATAATAAATAAATAAATGTATACATAGTATATGGTGGAATAATTTGCATACCGGTTTTAACAAAACCGGTTTAATAATAATTACTTAGGTGTTACTGACGTCTAATTATTATTGTTTTATTCTAAAACGTATTAAAAATCAATTCTATGTATAAATCTTATATTGAAATCTATTAGAATAAAGTAAAAATGAGAGTAATTTTTTGAGTTTGTATTTAATTTGTTAGTCATTCTAATTCAATATAATATTTAATTATATTAAAATTAAAGACTTGTGTAGTGAGTGTGGGGCTCTTTTTGGGCCGTTTTTCATAAATGTAAATTTATTGTTGGTTTCAAGTTCTTTAATATCTTCAAATTGGTATGAATAGTTTTCACAAATTCATTGGGTTTGATAATGGTATAATAATCCTATGGGTTAGTTAAAGCTAAAAACTTTTAGAATGAGAGTAAAAATTGGACTAAACTTTCTTTTACAGGTGAATTTTTGTAGATGTATTTCGTGAATGTATTTTATATCTGATTCATAATTTTATATATTTTCATTTTTCTGAAGAAGGATAAAATTGCCATTCCATGTTATTATCTCAAACAGATCCCTCATATTATTTGCATTGAAAATTTGTATTGGAATATATGGGTAAATAGTAGGGCAGCTGTGATCTAACATTAACTTAGGCAACCAGTCTAGAGAAGGAAAAACATTGGATTCAAACCTGCTAAACCCCGCTTAAGAAATTGACCTTGTGTCAAATCCAGCTAGTGTGAAGAGTTGTAAATATTATATATAATATATATATATATATATATATATATATATTATATATATATATTATATATACACACACACATACATATATATATTTACCATGTATATGATCACATGTTCTCGTTAAATGAGGGAGAGGTCGGGGTTTTTGAACAATATTTTCTAAAAAGATTCTCAGATACTTTACCTTAATATTTTCATGTTCGTTCTAAGACAATATTTTCCAAGTTCAAATCTCTGTGCACAATGCCATTCTGAATATGAAAGAAAGATAAAAATTAAAAAAATAAAATAAAATTAGAAATATAATGATGTCAGAAAAAATATATTCCATTCAGGAAAATTTTATCCAAAACAAAGTAAAAAAAAAAAAAAAAAAAAAAAAAAATACTAAAAGAAACTAGAACAGCATAGACATACAGGCAATTATTATATATTCTTATTTTATATTATTTTGTAAAAATTTTATTTATACTTATTTATTATTATATTGTAAAATTTATTATACTATTTTATTATTGAAAATTTATTATACTATATTTTTATTATTGTAAAATTTATTATACTTTTTTTATTATTGTCAAAATTTATTATACTTATTATTATTATTGTATAAATTTATTATACTTATTTTTATTATTGTGAATTTTATTATACTTATTTTTATTATTGTAAAATTATTTACTTATTTTTATTATTATTATTGTAATTTATTATACTATATGTTTATTATTGTAAATTATTATATTATTTATTATTTATTATTGTAAAATTATTTACTTATTTATTATTTATTATTGTAAATTTATTATACTTATTTTTATTATTATTATTGTAATTATTATACTTTTTTATTATTATATATATATTTATATAATTTTTAGTATACATGATATATATTATTTATCATATATATTATTATTTTATATTTCTAATTCTATTTATATTTTCATATTATTCATATTTTTTTATTTTCATATTTTTATATTATTTATATATATATATAAATATATATATATATATATATATTATATATATATATTATTGTTATAATTTATATAAATTGTTATATATCTTATTTATAAGTTAGAATAGCATAGACATACAGTCAACAGTGCCTCCTGACTGTCAGTCATGATATGCAATAATCAGATAAAGGGTTTCACATGGTGAGTATTCATTATTATATATATATATATATATATATATATATACATACACACCAGTGTTGGCCAACCTGCAAAAAAATCATACAACATCTTATGTACGGACACTGATGCCATTGCTGAGGACTTGGAATCCATACTATCAGCCACCCCTGTAACTGATAATGAGGAGAAATCAAATTATCTTTTTGCTCAAATACTTATGTCACAGTACTGTATATATATACCCTATATATATATATTATTATTATATAATATATAATGATATATAAGTATGATATTTAGTAGCAATAATTGTAGCTAGCCAACTACATACAACTGTAATATTAAAGTAATAAGGGCGTTCTATTATGCAATCAAGCATGGTAATTATATACCAGCAAAGTGATGTGACACTGCCAGAATAAAATATGTTTCATAAACATATAAAAGGAATATTTGTTCGCTAACAGGACCTGTGGATATACCACAGTATGATAATTTAATTACAACAGGTTTGGATGTTTCCTTAAGAGCTATTGAATATAGTTCAATATGTAAAAAGTATAATAATCTTGATTCGACTCTCACTATTTTTTTTCTTTCTTTCTTATGTTGATTGGAAACAGATTAGCGTTATTGCTTCCATGCACTTATGCCCTCTCTACATTTCCCCCCAACTATTTTTTTTTTTCTGCACCTCTACAGGGTAAGATCCCCAGTGACCTGTGAGGCTTAACGATGTTAACTGTTGGTGGGTGAGCAATCCATGACTTGCAATACTCCACTTTGACCCTTACTTAGGCTAGACAGGCAGTTGAAAGGCCCTCTCTGACCAATCGCTAATCACGTCAAGCCTAGCACTTACATGATTGCCCAACCCTATTGCCCTTATGGCAAAACCCAGCCCCTTTATCATATGTGTAGAAGACTATGCTGAGGGTCTTGTGTCCTGAGTATGATGTTAAACTATCTGATGGTGAAGTTTAAAGTCTGGAGCTTTAGGGAATGTGGAGTACCCTTTCATCACCATTATGCCAGATACACTGACTCGGAGTGGTAGACCTGTTAGTGTCCCATCTAGGGTCAAGTAGGAAAAAAAGGTGTTATAAACATGTGTTTAATTGAAGCCCATCAAGAATTAAATAAAACAAAATGTATTCGGCATAAAATAACCCAACCAGGGTGACATGCTGTAAAATCCAACCACCTGTTTTTGCTGAAAGAAAAAAAAATTGTTTAAACTCTACAACAATCACTTGTCAACCCCCTCCCTCATGCAAAAATGCAACAAAAATAGTATTCCCACTCGTTCACAAAAGAAAACTGGGTTTAAATCATCAAACAGTATGTTATTCCATCTGGTAGTTATTGTAGCAAGTGATAATCAGGAAGACCCCCACACTTTTGTGGCTATTGTGTGTTTGAATATTGTAAGGCCTAAGCTCCAGGGTCGTCCAGATAAGTTTAGAGTAGTATTCCCTCGGCACACATTGAAATTCAAAACTCATAGTCAACAGTCCAATGCTCTACCACTACCTGTTAAATCCACATTGCATAAGAGATAATATATATAATAAAAAAAAAAAAAATAAACCAAAAACAAAATTGCCAACATCTGACCTTTTGACCCAACATATTCTGATATTTTTCGTTTTTTTAGCCAGGACACAATATAGTCAACCTTTTAAGAGCTATTTACAGTTTTAAAAGCAATGGTAGGTTAGAGAGGGACGGGGGGTGGGAGCACGATGTCCTTAATTATCTTGTCTTTCCTGAAGGCTCTCAGAAAGAGAGAAATAGAAAGGGGAGAGAGAAGAGAGAAAGAGGGAGAGAGGAAAGAGAGGAAAAACAGTGAGGGACAGAGAAGGAGAGAGGGGAAAGGGAGGAGAGAGATGGGTTGATATAGAGGGAAAATTAAAAAAAAAAAAAAAAAAAGAGCTTAATAATCAATGCTTCTATAAGAATAATTTTGCATGTTGCGACAGTTTCCTCATCTTATTGTTTATTTATAAAACACAATGTTCAGGCCACTGTATCCTCGGACCTTTTTATGAATGTTCTTATTTACCTTAGACTAAAGTCATTATCAGCCATAACCTAGATCAAGCGCATTTTGGTGCTTAATATCGTTACACTAGTCCAAGGAGTCTTAGCAGCATAAAATAGCCACCAGCTTGTTGATAGAAATGTGATTAATATATGGTTAGATCTAAATTTTAAAGTAAAATTATTAAATGATAATGTTTTCACTGCTTACGTCACATTACCCAAAAATCCTCATAAGTAAAGGAAAGTAGTCGAGTTGGCTAAATGGTTATCAGCAAACAGCGAGGAGTCTTATCCCTTTTTCAATAGCGCTAGACTAGGAGATTGTTTTGGCATCTGAGGTGGAGCGCCAACACCTACCATCAGCTCCTTCTTTACCGCACAGATCCCTGTGCTACTCATACGCCTGAGTTGGCGAGGCTGTATTGAACAAGAATCTTGCAATTTCCTAAGAAGGCAAAAAAACTGGACATAATACTTGGATCTTGCCAGAGAGCTGAAAAGTTGTAGAAATATGAAGGCAACAGTGATACCAATCATAGCTGGAGCACTTGGAACAGTGCCCAAAGACTAGGTGAAGAGGAAGATCAGGCAAAATGGAGACCATTCAGACCACCAGTATTGTTAAAAAATGGCGCTACCCGATTTTTAACCTCAGGAGAGTCCTGGAATCCAAGAAGATTTGTTCACTTAAATTCCATTGAAAAAACCACCTGTGGTTGAGAAAAACTTGAAACAAGTTAGAATAAGAAAAGTTACAATCGTGGTGAAAACTCACAGAGTAAATAACAGATTTGATAGAATTGCAAATGCAGTTTCATTTTTTACAAATGGGCTGAAAATACAGAGAACTGTTGTGTAGTAAGTTACAGGAAGCATGGGGTTATACAGGTCATTTGTGAGCTTTAATTTCAACCCAATACCATAATTACTGCACTTAGTGTCTACTGCCCCTCTCCTAGCATTCATGCACCCACTCACCTCCGGGCATAATACTATATGGGGGGTGGGGAAAACAAAGCCAGACATTTCTACTGAAAAAATATAATAAAAATAAAACCTGGAGACAATCTGAAGAGCCTTAATATAAATTAATCAGATTTTTTACTGATTTTAAAATAGGGCACCAAAAAGGATCAAATCAGCTGCAAGGTCAAGATCATGTGTTAATCATAAGGGGAAAGAATAAAAAATGATAAATCAAATTAATAATAATAATAATAATCTATTATATTATTACTTGTGTTCCTTAAAAGTAAGACCAAATCATCCTGCAACACACTTTGCGTTTAAAAATGAGACCGTCAAATTCTTCCAAGAGAAAATCGCAAAAATGAAATCCTGATGATCTGGTGTTTGCTTATCCACTGAATTCTTATTTGTCTTATAGTGTTTGTCACTGTTAATTAAAATGGCCATTACATTTTCAAAAATAAAAGAAAAGGAAGAGGAAAGGACATGCTACCAGAAAAAACATAAGAAAGAAAGAGTTAGGGAAGATAGAGCGAGGTGAACGCACGGAAGTGATAATGGTAATCTGTTCAATTGAACATAATGAAAAGAGGAAAGAGAAAAAAAAAGCATTAGAGAGTTAATCAAGATTATTATACTTTTACATAAAGGAAGCTGATGGTGGGTGCGCTCCACCTCAGATGCTAAAAAATCTCCTGTCTAGCACTATTGAAAAGGAGGTGGACTCCCTCGCTGACTGGCTGATACTGACTTTAGGCCGCCCTGTCGACTTTTACTTTTACATATGAACGTATTTGAAATATCTTAGAAAATCAAAATGTAATTATTAATTGATCATACTGTGGTATATCCACAGGGTCCTGTTACTACTACTACTACTACTAATAATAATAATAATAATAATAACGCCCTATTTAGAAGTATCACTTGCCCTTTATTTCCCTGACCATAGATGGGACCCTACAGTATACCTACTCCGGGTCAGAGTGGACCAGGAGCAATGTAATGAAGGGGTGCTCCAATTCCCCAAAACCTCCAAAACTGGAACCTCACCATCAGATAGTGAGTGTAACGTCATTCCCAGTACATTAGACCCGCAGCCCCGCCTTCTAGCACCCATATGATAAAAGGGGTTGGGGCTTGCCATAAGGGCATAGGGTTGGGAAAAATCATATAGGTGCTAAGGGTTGACTGACCAGCTGATTGATCGGAGGGGGCCTCCGACCGCCTTGTCTAGCCCAAGATAGGGCCAAAGTGAAGTATTGCAGTCATGAACTGCTCAGCACCTGGGCTCCATCCTTAGCATCATGGGTCGCACCTACGGCCAACAGGTGGCCCCATTCGGGAGTCTTACCCCTCCTGCAGAGGTGCAGTCGGCGCATTCAACGCCCCAGGGCCGACAGGGGGCTCGGTGACAGCAAGTAGTATCACTAACCTTTACTACTTAATAGAAAATGTATTTCATTATTAATTTCTCTTTACTAAACTCTAAAAACCATCTTTGTAAGAGCGGGCGTCCGCATTTGATCATTGGGCGCGTGGGCACTCTGGTAGATAAAGGGTTAAGTATAAAATTTAGTAAAGTTGGTGGAATGTCCTATTGTTGTGTACACCAGACATGAGGGAGTCTACCCTTTTTGCAAGCGCTCAGACAAGGATTATTGTTTTTTTTGCTGAGGTTGGAGTGCCACACCTACCATCTAGCTTTCCCACTTTAACCTCACAGAGTAAGCAGTACCAGGCTCATATGTTGAGTTTGGCGAGGACTGTATTAACATGGATCTCTACCGACTGAGCTAAACCGGCCTGATTTTAAAGTATAGTTAACTTCAATATAATTAAAACAAATTATAAATTTTAATACTGACTAAGTATTTCAAGAAACAAACGTGAGTATGTAGAGCGGTTGGATGAGACAAGATGTCCGTGGTGAAGTAGTTATGGGTGTGTAATGAATAATTTCATGAGTCTGGGTCAACTGTTAACCCATAACAAGGAATATTTCACTTAGCTGAGGCGAATTTATCTCCCCTTTCTACTAGCGTTGATTTCCCAATTTAAATTGAAAACTGAATGATTTTTTGTGGAGTCTACAACTAGCGCTGAATATATTATAATTATTATTAATAGTTTATTATTTAGGGAGTTGATTGGGGTTTTATGGCATGTCAACCCTGTGGGTCATTTTTTATATCGAAGACGTTTTGTTTTATCATTCTTGATGGTACTCCATTTTAAAAAAAAATTAACTCAATTTTTTAAAAAAACTCATGTTTTTCTATTTACCCATAGATAGGGGCCCTAACAAGTTACTAACACTCGGGTCAAGAGGGACCTGAGGAGTTATAATTGGATGATGAACGGGTATTCCACATTCCCAGAAGCTCCAGAACTGGAACTTCACCATCAGAGTTTAACGTACACTCAGGACATGAAGACCCTCAGCACCGCCTTCTAGCACATACATGACAAAATGGGTTCGGGTTGCTAAAGTGCAATAGTGGGGGGCATCGTATAGCTCCTACTGCTTGACATACTAGCTGATTAATCGGAGGGTGGGTGTTCCCGACCGCCCGTATGCCTAGTAAAGGCCAAGGTGCAATGAAGAAATGTTCACAGCAATTATGACATAACACATGATTGATATTCAAAGGAACATTTTTCAGATTTCTATATAAAAGGCCTTGAAGTATAGAGCACCCAATGAGACGCGAACCACTAACAAGAGTTGGTCTGCTAATCTAGCTGCATTAATCATGCACAGTGCCCATAGAAATACCTGAAAATGTTCCTTTGAATATTTCAACATGTGTTATGTCATAATTTGCTGTGAACTTTCTTCAATTGCACCTTTGCCTTTACTTAGGCTATACGGGCGGTCGGGAACACCCACCCTCGATTAACAGTAGGTATTGTCAAGCAGTAGGAGCTATACGATTGCCCCAACCCTATTGCACTTATAGCAACCCGACCCATTTTGCATGTGATGTGCTAGAAGCGGTAGTGAGGGTCTTCATGTCCTGAGTGTGACGTTAAACTCTGATGGTTGAATTCCAGTTCTGGGCTCTGGAAATGTGGAATACCCGTTCATCACATTACTCCAGGTCCACTCGACCGGAGTTGTTAGTATTGTTATTGGGCCCTATCTATGGGTAAATTAGAAAAAACATGAGTTTTTTTAAAAATTGAGTTTAACTTTTTTTTTAAATGGAGTACCATCAGAATAATAAACCAAAACGGTCTTCGATATAAAAATGACCCAACAGGGCGTTGACATGCCATAAAACCCAATCAACTCAACAACTACCAATAATTAAATATTAATATATAATGATAAAATATATTCAGCGCTTAGTGTAGGACTCCACAAATTAATCATTTCGTTTTTCAAATTTTAAATGGAAATACGCTAAGTAGATAAGGGGAGATAATCGCCTCAGCTAAGTGAAATACTTCCTTGTATGGGTTTAACAGTTGACCAGACTATGAAATTAATTCATTTACACACCCATAAACTACTTCACCACGAATCTGTCTCATCCAACCGCTCTACCATACTCACGTTTTTCTTGAAATACTATAAGCAAGCATTAACATTTATAAAATTTGTTTCCTATTATATTGAAGTTAACTATACTTTAAAATAAGGGGCCGGTTTAGCTCAGTTCGGTAGAGCATCCATGTTCAATACCAGTCCTCGCCAACTCAACATATGAGCCTGGGTACTCTTATTTCTGTGAGGTTAAGTGGGAAGCTTGATGGTAGGTGTGGCACTCCACTCAGCAAAAAAAAAGCAATCTCCCTTGTCTTAGCGCTTGCAAAAAGGGGATAGACTCCCTCACTTCTGTGATACCAACATAGACATTCCACAACTTTACTAACTTTATACTTAACCCTTTATCTACCAGAAGTGGCCCCACGCCGTCCCCAATGATCAAAATGCCGGACCGCCCGCTCTTACAAGATGGTTTAGAGTTAGTAAAGAGAAATTATTAAAATGAATACATTTCTAGTAAGTAGTAAGGTTCAGTGATTACGATACTTGCTGCACCGCCCTGTCGCTGGGCGTAGAATGCGCGACTGCACCTCTGCAGGAGGGGTAAGATCCCCGTAATGGGGCCACCTGTTGGCCTGCGGTGGCGACCATGAGCTTAAGGATTGGAGCCCACGGTGGATGAGCAGTCATGACATGCAATACTCCACTTTGGCCCTATCTTGGGCGAGACAGGCGGTCGGAGAGCCCCTGCCGATCACTCAGCTGGTCACGTCAACCCTAGCACCTAGTATGATTTTTCCCAACCCTATTGCCCTTATGGCAAGCCCCAACCCCTTTTTATCATTGGAGGTGCTAGAAGGCGGGGCTGCGGGTCTACATGCCTGGAATGACTGTTAAACTCTATCTTGATGGTGAGGTTCCAGTTTGGAGTTTGGGGAATATGGAGCCCCCTTCATTACCATTGCTCCCTGTGTCCACTCTGACCCGAGTGGTAGTACCTGTTAGGGTCCATCTATGGTCAAGAATAAAGGAAGTGATATTCTAAAATAGGCCGTTATATTATTATTATTATTATTAGTAGTAGTAGTAGTAGTAACAGGACCTGGGAATACCACAGTATGAAATTAATTATTACATTTAAGATATTTAACTTAAGAAATATTGTCAAAATAGTCAATATGGTAAAAGTTAAGAAGTCGACAGCGGCCAAAGTCAGTATCAGCCAGTCAGCGGGGAGTCCACCTCCTTTTCAATAGGCTGACCAAGGAGATTTTTTTAGCATTTCTGAGGTGGAGCGCCACACCTACCATCAGCTCCTTTATGTAAAAAGTATAATAATCTTGATTTAACTCTCTCAATCTTTTTTCTTTCTTTCTTTCCTTCTTTTCATTATGTTCAATTGAAACAGATTACCATTATCACTTCCGTGCGTTCACCCCTCGCTCTATCTTTCCCTACACTCTTTCTTTCTTATGTTTTTTCTGTGTAGCATGTCCTTTCTCTTCCTTTTCTTTTATTTTGAAAATGTAATGGTCCATTATTTAATTAAAGTGGACAACACTTATAAGACAATAGAATTCAGTGGATAAGCAACACCAGATTAATCAGGATTACATTTGCATTTCATCTTGGAAGATTTGACGGTCTCATTTTAACCCAAGGTGTGTTGCAAGATGATTATTGGTCGTACTGTTAGGAAACACAAGTAATAATTATAATAGAATATTATTATTATTATTAATTTGATTTATCATTTTTTTCTTTCCTTATATGATTATCACATGATCGTTGACCTTGCCCTGATTGATCCTTTTTGTGCCCCCTATTTTAAAACAGTAAAAAATCTTGATTAATTACTTAAGCTCTTCAGCATTGTTCTCAGGTTTTATTTTATTTATATTTTTCAGTAAGAAATGTCTGGCGTTGTCTTTCCCCCACCCCCCCTATTAGATAATTATGCCGAGGTGAGTGGTGCATTGATTGCTAGGAGAGGGGGGCAGTAGAAGACATAAGTGCAGTAATATGGTATTGGGTTAAATTAAGCTCACAAATGACCCCTGTATAACCCCTATGCTTTCTGTAACTTACTACACAACGTTCTCTGTATTTTCAGACATTGAAAAAATGAACTGCATTTTGCAATTCTATCAAATCTGTTTAATTTACTCTGTGAGTTTTCACAAGCGATTGTAACTTTTTATTCTACTTGTGTTCAAGGGTTTTCTCACAACAGGGTTTTTTCAATGGAATTTAAGTGACAAATCTTCTTGGAATCTCCAGGACTTCTCCTGATTATCGTAGCATTTAACAATTACTGTGGTCTGAATGGTCTCCATTTTGCCTCTGATCTCGGCTTCACCTTAGCTTTTGGGCACTGTTCCAAGTTGCTCAGCTATGATTGTATACTGTTGCCTTCATATTCTACAACTTTTTCAGCTCTCTGGCAAGATCCAGTATTGTCCAGTTTTTTTGCCTTCCTTGGAATTCAGATTCTTGTTCCAATACCAGCCCTCGCCAACCTCAGCGTATGAGTAGCACAGGATCTGTGCGGTTAAAGTAAGAGCTGATGGTAGGTGTGGCGCTCCACCTCAGATGCAAAACAATCTCCTTAGTTAGCGCTATTGAAAAGGGGATAGACTCCCTCGCTGTTTGGCTGATACCGACTTTCGGCCACCCCGACTACTTCCTTTACTTATGAGTTTGGGTAAGTGAACGGTAAGCAAGTGACATTATCATTAATGATTTTACTTTAAATTTAGATCTAACCAATATATTAATCACATTCTATCAACAAGGTCTGGTGGCATTTATGCTGCTTAAGGCTCTTGACTATGTTACGATATTAAAGCCCAAAATGACGCTTGATCTCAAGGTTATCGGCTGATAATGACTTTAGTCTAAGGTAAATAAGAAACACTTTCATAAAAAGGTCGAGGATACAGTGGCCTGAACATTGTGTTTATAAAGAACACATTAAAGATGAGGGACAACTGTCCGAAACATCAAAATTATTCTTATCAAAAAGCATTGATATTTAAGCTTCTTTTTTTTTTTTTTTTTAATTTTCTCCCTCTATATCAACCCTATCTCTCTCCCCCTTCCCCTCTCTCCTTCTCTGTCCCTCACTGTTTTTTCTCTCTTTCTCTCTCCCCTCTTCTCTCTTTTCTCTCCCCCCTTTCTCTTTCTCTTTCTGAGCCTTAGGAGACAAGATAATAAGACATCTCCCCACCCCCGTCCCTCTCTTAACCTTAACCTTTCTTTTAAAAACTGTAAATAGCTTCTTAAAGGTTGACTTATTGTGTCCTGGCTAAAAAAAACGAAAATATTTCAGAATATGTTGGGTCCAAAAGCAGATGTATGCAATTTTGTTTTGGTTTATTTTTTTTTTTATTATATATAATGTATCTCTTTATGCAATGTGGATTTAGGTCAGTGGTAAGAGCATTGGGACTGTGACTATGCAGTTTTGAATTTCAATGTGTGCCGAGGAATACTACTCTAAACTTATCTGGACCGGACCCTGGAAGCTCTAGCCTTAAATATTTCAAACCACACAATTAGCCACAAAATTGTGGGGGTCTTCCAATGATTATCATTGCCCTTACCAATAACATACAGATGGAATACATTCTTGTTTGATGATTTTAAACCAGTTTTCTTTGTGAACGAGTTGAATACTATTTTTTGTTGCTTTGCATTGGGGAGGGGTTGCAAGTGTTATTGTTGTAGAGTTTAAAACAATTTTTTTTCTTTACAAGAAACAGTGTTGGATTTTAGCAGCATGTTCAACCCTGGATTGGGTATTTTATGCCCGAATACATTTGTTTATTTAGTCTTGTATGGGCATTCAATTTTTTAAAAACACATGTTATAACAATTTTTTCCACTTGACCCCTTAGATGGACACTAACAGGTACTACCACTCCGATTCAGTGTATCTGGCAATAATGGTTTGATGAAAGGGAACTCCACATTCCCTAAAGCTCCAGAACTTTAACTTCACCATCAGATAGTTTACATCATACTCGGGACAACCAAACCCTCAGCAATAGTTTCTACCACATATGATAAAAGGGCTGGGTTTTGCCATAAGGGCATAGGTTGGGGCATCATGTAAGTTCTAGGGCTTGACGTGATTAGCCGATTGGTCAGAGAGGGCCTTTCAACTGCCTGTTAGCCTAAGTAAGGTCAAAAGTGGAGTATTGCAAGTCATGGATTCTCACCCACCACAGTTACATCGTTAGCCTCACAGGTCACTGCGGGTCTTACCCTGTAGAGGTGCAGAAAAAAAGAAATAGTTGGGGGGAAATGTTAGAGAGGGATAAGTGCATCGGAGCAATAACGCTAATCTGGTTTCAAATCAAACATAAAGAAAGAAAGAAAAAAATAGTGGAGAGTCGAATCAAGATTATATACTTTTTACAATTGAACTATATTCAATAGCTCCTTAAGGAAACATCTCAACCTTTGTTGTAATTAAATTATCATACTGTTGGTAATCCACAGGTCCTGTTTAGCGAACAATATTCCTTTTAATATGTTATGAAAACATATTTTATTCCAGGCAGTGTCACATCACTTTGCTTGGTATATAATTACCATGCTTGATTGCATAATAGAACGCCCTTATGTACATTTAATATTACGTTGTATGGTAGTTAGGCTAGCTAACAATTATTGCTACTATATATCATACTTATATATCATATTATATATTCATTATATTTTATATAATAATAATATATTATATTATTATAGGGTCTATATAACAGTACTGTGCATAGTATTTGAGAAAAAGATATATTTGATTCTCCTCATTATCATTACAGGGGTGCTGATAGTTGGATTCCAAGTCCTCGCATGCATCAGTGTCCGTTACATAGATGTTGTATTTGTTATTTTTTTGCAGGTTGGCAACACTGGTGTGTATGTATATATATATATATATATATATATATATAATGATACTCACCATGGTTGAAACCCTTTATCTGATTTATTGCATATGCATGAAACTGACAGTCAGGAGGCACAATGTTACTGTATGTCTATTGCTATTCTAAACTTTATTTAAAAAGTATATTAACAAATTTATATAAATATATAACATCAATATATATATAATATATACGTATATCTATATATATATATATATTATATATATAAATATATGAAAATATGAAAATAAAAAAAATATGAATTAATATGAAAAATTATAAATAGATTAGAAATATAAATAATATATATATGAATAAAAAAATATAATATATGTATAACTAAAATTTATTATAATATATATATCAATATAAAAATAAGGTATATAAATTTTACAATAATAATAATAAAATAAGTATAATTTAAATTTTACCAATAATATAATAAAAATAAGTATAATAATTTTACAATAATTATAATTAAAATAAGTTAATAAATTTTACAATTAATAAAAATAAGTAATAAATTTTATCAAATAAAATAAAAATAAGTATAATAAATTTACAATCAATAAAAATAAGTATAATAAAATCTTTACAATAATAAAAATAAGGTATAATAAATTTACAATAATAAATAATAAGTATAATAAATTTTTACAATATAAAAATAAGTGTATAATAAATTTTACAATAATAAAAAATAAGTATAATAAATTTTACAATAATAAAAATTAAGTATAATAAATTTACAATAATAATAATAAAAATAAGTATAATAAATTTTACATAAATAATAATAAAAATTAAGATATATAATAATTGACTGTATGTTCTATGCTTTCTAGTTTCTTTTTAGCTATTTTTTTTTTTTTTTTTTTTTTTTACTTTGTTTTGGATAAAATTTTCCCTGAATGGATATATTTTTTTCTGACATCATTATATTTCTAATTTTATTTTTATTTTATTTATTTTTTATCTTTCTTTCATTTCAGAATGGCATTGTGCCACAGAGATTTGAAATTGGAAAATTATGTCCTTAGAACGACATTAATATTAAGGTAAAGTATCTGAGAATCTCTTTTTAGAAAATATTGTTCAAAAAACCAGACCTCTCCCTCATTTAACGAGAATGTGATCATATACATTGGTAAAATATATATATGTATGTGTGTGTGAATATATATATATATATATATATATATATATATAGTATATATATATATATATATATATATTATATTATTTACCAACTCTTCCACACTAGCTGGATTTGACACAAGGTCAATTTCTTAAGCGGGGTTTAGCAGGTTTGAATTCAATGTTTTCCTTCTCCTAGACTGGTTGCCTAGTTAATGTTAAAGATCACAGTCTGCCCTACTATTTACCCATATATTCCAATACAAATATTTCAATGCAAATAATATGAGGGATCTGTTTGAGAATACTAACATGGATGGCATTTTATCCTTCTTCAGAAAAATGAAAATATATAAAAATTATGAATCAGATATAAAATACATTCACGAAATACATCTACAAAAATTCACCTGTAAAAGAAAGTTTAGTACCAATTTTTAACTCTCATTCTAAAAGTTTTTAGCTTTAACTAACCCATAGGATTATTATACCATTAATCAAACCAAATGAATTTGTGAAAACTAGTTATACCAATTTGAAGATATTAAGAACTTGAAACCAACAATAAATTTACATTTTATGAAAAACGAGCCAAAAATGAGCCCCCGCCTCCATGCACAAGTCTTTAATTTTAAATATAATTAAATATATATTGAATTAGAATTAATGACTAAGCAAATTAAATACAAACTCAAAAAATTAACTCTCATTTTTACTTTATTCTAATAGATTTCAATATAAGATTATACCCATAGAATTGATTTTAATACGTTTTTAGAAAATAAAACAATAATATTAGACGTCAGTAACACCTTAGTAATTATTTATTAAACACGTTTTGTTAAAAACGGTATGCAAATTATTCCCACCATATAACTATGTATTACATTTATTTATTTGATATGTAACAAATATCCCAGGATTTCAAAAACACATTAATAATATGGGCTATTTGAGCTAAATCTATTCTCAGCTAGACCTTAATAGAGACATTGGTTTAATAAATAAGATGCCAATTAAGATTAAATAATGATTATTTAGTAAACATTGAGAATATGATGTAAATAACTAAAAGGAATTGTGACGTTGATTTGGTGACATAGTTTTCGGTTACAGACACACATAATCTCTATTATCTAAGATTTATACTGTCTTGTATCCACCAAATCAAATCCTTTTTGGTTTTCAGTACACAAAATTTCAGACTGGAATTGCCAAAAATGTCGAAATTTGATGAGTAATCGATTTGCCCCATGGCTATAAATATTCAATTTGTTTTATTTACAATGGTGCTTAGTGGGGGGTGGAGGTGGGTGGCGGAAATAGTAAATTAGTGACTCAGCTAAAAAAACAAAAAACAATTATGATTTTTTTATTTTTCATATCATTTTAGTGCACAAAAAAGTCTTTTTTTTTTTTTTTTTCTAATTTACTATTTCTGAAAAAATGGTAGAAACATTGAAACTTTTATTCTGAATTTCTATTACCCGTCCCCCCTCGTATCCACACAAAATCGGCATCGTCCTTCAGATGGTTCGTAAATTTATTTTCATCGGGGATAAGTTTATAAATAGAAACAAAGACGAACACTGTTTCAGTGTTTTCCAATCTATTCTTTTTTCATCTAGGTTCTAAAAATGGTAGAAATAAATCTATTCATTCTGAACATCCTTCCATAATATAAGATTTTATCAGATGATTTTTTTAGATATTTTATTTATTACTAGAAGTGGCTACCCGGCGTCGCCTGTGGTAGAGAGGATTTTTAAAAAGTTACTCCCTCAGAGTCATTATTATATCACAAGTTAGATCTTCCCTGGATGCCCCAATGAGATCTCTAACGTAAATATATAACAATATAGTAAGAAAATTCTAATTCAATAAATTTACAATTAAAAAAAAAAAAATACAATATAAATGAGGTGATTAATTCAATCAATCAACATCATATTTCAATTACCTTCTGTTACTATACAAATTTAATTTTAAAATATTTCCCAAATATAATAAAATCTTCATTATTTTTGCTCAAAAACCAAGCCCTGGTGATATTTAATGGTTTATATTTTCAAAGTTTCTTCCCGGACATTTACACATACACACAACTGCCCTTTATATATGTATTTATTCATGATCTATTTATTTGATAGGTACTTTTATCAACCCTACTATGTATTTAACCATTTTTCATAAACATGTCACCTTTTTTGTTGTTCATCTGTCTGTAACCATCCAACCCAAGATCCAGTTTATATAACATACCACCAGACTTTTGTTGAATTTCTCGCGTTTATGGGAATACCAGAAAATGCAAACCCCCTTTTTCGTATAATTCGTCTTTTATTCCCAATTCTTCCTGTCAGCATCAGAGAATTTACCAAACTTGGCTCAGTCTGGCACACAGCATCAGATTTCTTGTTTTTTTTTAAGTAAATCAGACATTTTAGTTAATGCTTATCTTTTCCCAGAATTAAAACATTAATCAATGAGATGAATTTAAATTAACTCAACATATGACAATATCAAAAAATGTTGATACTAGTTAATGTGAACTCCAAACACAAATGGACTGACATTGTGTCTATATAATTGACCGGTTTAGCTCAGTCGGTAGACTACCTGCCTAGAATCGTAAGATACCTGGTTTGACACGGGTCCCCCACCAGCTCAGCATATGAGTAGCACAGATTGGGTAATCTGATCGGTGCGGTAAAGTGGGGGAGCTGACGGTAGGTGTGGCGCTCCATCTCATAAAAAAAAATAACAATCTCCTCGGTCTAGCGCTAGTGGAAAGTGGATAGACACCCTCGCTGTCCAACTGATACAGGACTATTGCCTTTACTGATATATATATATATATATATATATTACACACTCACACACACACACACCATGTTGGTTGCTTCATTGGAGATGTCAGACAACACGCACACACAAATATATATATATATATATAATATATATATATATATATATATATATATATAGATAGTATTTAAGCTTAAGGAGATTGCTGTTTTATTGATTTATTTTTTAGTTTTTTTTTAGTTTTTTTTTGTTAGTTTCTTTTTTCAACCGTCAACCAATGTTTAGTTTTTCACACTATCCTTTCTATCCCTCCTTCCCAGCCTCCATCCATCCCGCCTTGCCAGAGTTCAGCCTCCACCCCTCACCCCCATTTCCCCTACCCTGATGAAAACTGTTCTATCTCTTGACTACAGTGTCAGTAAGCCTCCATTGGAATGATAAACCTTTTATTTATTTATTTTCTCCTGCCTTTCCTCTTGAGGGTAAAGGATAGGGAGGGGTTGGTTTGTTAACCCCCCCCTTTAAAAGCATATACTATCTCCTCTTCCCCACAGTCTATCTCTCTCTCTCTCTCTTCTCTCTTAATTTTCCCTTTCACCCAACACCCTGTTACACCAGTCTCTTGAAATGGTACTGATTTCTTCTTTTTTCTTCTTCTTCTTCTCTTTTGGGTGTGTGGGAGGTGGTGTTTGGAATCCCTGGAATTTGTTCCATTCTGCTGTTTTCACTTTTCAAACAGTAAATTGACAGCCCTGAAGAGTTGGCAATGAAACATAAAGTCTCCTCTCTTCTTACCCCTGACCTACCTGAGAAGTGATCTGGGTGAGGTGGGGACTACCAAAAAAAAAAACCTCTTTTGTCCCCCCCCTCCTCTTAAATGCAATCATTCAGATAAGACCTATAAAATATTAGCATATCACCCACACCCCACCCCTACAACACACACACACACACACACACACACGAAACTTTTTTTTATATATCATGTCCAGACAAAATAACCAATATAACGCCAACAAATACACTTGTTTGCTTCATTCATTAACAAGAATGTCTGGTTAATATTTCAAGGTTTATTTACATCATCATCCTAAAAACATTTCCTTATCTAAAGAAATGAGGGAAAAAAATTAAGATAAAAAACAAGTTGATAAAATAAAATAAGTAAAAACTAATAAAAAAAACCCAAAAAACTTTACATTTTAGGAAGAAGCTATTTAGCCGGTTCCGGTCAAATATTCAAACTTACTTTTAGCCTTATTATCCGGTTCTCGTAAAATAGATAAGCCTTTTATGCTTATTTTACTGGCCCTGTAAATATTTTTTATTATGAATGCAAGTAATGTCAAAAATAATAACAGATTTAACACAAAAGTTTGTTTATTCATATATATATATATATATATATATTCTGAAGATCTTTTCATTTTTAAAAATTGAATTTCAAAAACATTCATTTGCATATATCAAATTTATTTTTAAATTTATTCTAATTTTTTTAATTTTTTATTTTTTTACAGATTGCCGATTTTGGCTTATCAAATTTTTACAGTTCAGCGTCCCATCTGACCACATTCTGTGGCAGTCCGTTGTATGCGTCCCCAGAGATTATTAATGGAGTCCCTTATCAAGGACCAGAGGTATGTTACTTGTCAAAAGTCTCTATATAAGGTTAGGGTTAGTTTAATGGGAAAATAATGGGTAGTTAATGGGTAGATCACATATTAGAATGTAAACAACTCTGTAGATTACATATTAGATTAAATTAATAATAATTAATTAAATTAATTAATTAGATTAATATCGGTAGATATTATATTGGAAGAGCACCGATTAAACACTCTTGGGACTACCTATTAACCTTATTAGTTCCCAATATAAAATCAACGAAGTTTAAAGGCTTATATGTCTATCAACCCCTCCGTATGAGCAGGATGTGACACACTAGGTCAATTTCTTAAGCGGAGTTTAACAGGTTTGAATTCAGAGTTTTCCTTCCCCTAGACTGGTTACCTAGCCATGGTTAAAGAGCCCAGTCTGCCCTGCTATTTACCCATAGCTGGAGGGAGAATTGGAGTCATACCTTTCCCAAGGGTATTAGTATCATATGAAATGCAAACAGCTTTGCCCAGGAATTGAACTTGGGTCGCTGAGTCCTAAGACTCTAACCCTTACACCATGCGCCTGGTCTGGACTATATGCTGGGTGTGACATTAGTTTGATTCCCTCCAAGTTCCTGGAGTTTATTTTGAAAAGTAGCAAATATTGCAAAACTTTTGACTCATCCTATTATTTCATGGTGATATCACCTCCTACACATCCGATATGCTGCTTTTTACAATTTGTTATTTGTTAATAAGCTATAACAGTGATAATATTTTAAAAGATTGAAATATATTTCCTCAAACGAAGGTATTGAGTTTTGAAGGAAAATATTTTGTATAGTAATTCTTTATGTTAATTTGCAACTTTCGCCACATGGGAGATGTTACAGTTCTAAAATCAACCTACCCTATCTTATGTTACCAATATTGCAATACTTTAACCTACCATAGCATTTTATTATTCAATCCCTTTTTATATTCATTTTATTTATTTTTTTTGTCTTTTTCAAATCTAGGTGGACTGCTGGAGTTTGGGTGTACTTCTATATACGTTAGTGTATGGGGCAATGCCTTTTGATGGTAGTAATTTTAAGGTGCTAAGGAAACAGATATCAACGGGAGATTATTATGAAACCTACAAAGTCTTCTGGTGAGTATTTTTTTTTTTTTTCTTTTGGACCATGTATCCAATAGGCACCCCAGCTGGGAGCCACCTTGAAAGGAACAGCATATATGCTTTTTATAGGTTCCAATTAAAGTTACTTAATAAATTGTAGGGTAGGCTTTTCATTGTACACTTCCGGTTGTGGTACAAGTGGTGCATGGAAAATAAACTTTATAAATTGTGTAATACAATTTCCAAACAACATCCTTTTATTTAAATAAACATGAAAAATATTTTGTAAATAAAAACTATTTTCATTTCAATAAACATATCTGCATTTCTTTTCTGATTAAATAAAAACTATTTTAATATAAAAACATGTCTTTTGTTTAAAGTTTTATAATTAAAAAAAAATTCCTATTGAATTAACAACATGAAATAACTCATTTTTTTGAAAACTATCTTAGTATAAAAATTGGGTTGTAAATATACTTGAACACACTTTAAAAAAATCTTACAGTGAAATTCTAATGCAAAAGAATTGTCTGTTTGTAAACAGACGGGCATTTACAATGAAAAGCAAAAGGTGTTCCTTTCAAAACAGATCCCAGCTGGGGTACCTATTAGTTACTTGGTCCAGTTTTTTTTTGTTTTTTTTTTAATTTACATCCAGATTTCATCCCTTATGATGAAATTATGCACATTAACCAAATAATTTTTGCCAAATGGACACCATTAATTTCTGAATGTATACAGGGGCGGGGGGCAAAATGATCTGAAGTGATGCTTGATAGCTTTTTGATTTAGTGCATCCTGGGACGCACATATTTGCTTTTTATAGGTCCCAACTAAAGTTTCTTTAATAATTGTATGGTAGTCATTTATGATCTGTAGAAATAACTAAAACTGTCCAAACTCCTACCTTGTAACCTATCCTGTGTAATTTGTTTCTAAGAAACTATTGAAAAGTATTTACACTTAGCTTGAAATGGTGAGGGAAGAAAAAAGAATAACCCTGGATGCATGGATATAATTTTACTACGTCCTTTTTAGATTTTGTGCGTCGGGGACGCAGGACGTTTACCTATCAGCATCTCTGCATTTGCAGATTTAATAAAAGTAAAATAGAAAAATGAAAAATTGTTTTTATTCTCCCAAATGGTTGTTTAGTTGGATTTTATGGCATGTACATATTTACCAACCCTTCCGTACAATCAGGATGTGACACAAGGTCAATTTTTTTTAGGCGGAGTTTAACTGGTTTGAATGAGAGTTTTCTTTCTCTGAGACTGGTTGCCTAACCAAGGTTAAAGAATCCAGTCTGCTCTGCTATTTACTCATAGCTGGAGTAAGAATAGTTGAATGCATACCTTTCCAAGGGTATTAGTGCTATATGAAATGCAAACGGCCACGCCTAGGATTTGAACTCTGGTCAACGAGTCCAAGAGGACTTATTTTAAGTAAATTAAAAAAAAAACACTTAACATTGTGCTTATACACAATAAGGATGAGGACAATAGTGTGAAAAAATCATTCAAAAGTGAAAATGTTCTAAGAATTGTATCTTTTTAAATTTTTTTATTTTGTTTGTTCTTTTCCCTAATATATAAAAAAATTTGATAACTTTTTATTGGTGTTTTCTCTTCGTTTCAGAAGCTGCGGGCCTAATACGACATTTACTGACTGTCAGTCCTGAAAGAAGAGCTACAGTTAAAACGGTTGCTCGGCATTGGTGGGTCAACATGGGTTTTAAGTACACTCCGAATAACGAGCCCTACCCTGGGACCTTGGATGTACACTCCCATTCACGGCCGTGACCGTTCGAGTTTGTCTTCAGACAGTGATGGTGAAGTCGATCCCAAAGATCTTCACAGACGGGGAACTTTCCTACCAAGGTAGCATTATCAAAGTGGTACCAAGAATGGCCTTTCGAAAAAACAGTTTGACAGTGCGAGGCAAAAACACATCCACAGAGTCTAAATTCCAGTCTCCGAGTCGCAGCCGGAGACATAACACTCCCGTTCACAACGACAGTATTGCTAACTCTCAGAATCAGCTTTTGAAAGACAGTCGAGACGATCTTTGTCAACAGATCGATCTTAATCGTAAACCAGTCCGAAGTATTCTCAAACGACCTGGAAATAACTTTTTAGGGGAAGACAGTGTAGCGGCGGCTGGTGGTTGTAAAGGCACCAATAACTACATAATCTCTAACGGGCCTTGTAAAGAAAACAATGACCCTGGTCCTAAAGAGGATGGGGCGTACAAAGTCTGTCCATCGTATCAGAAAACTCTCTCAGCGGCGGTAGATATGGCTTCGTTTCACACGGTCATAAAAGATGACGTTCCTCTCGACCAGTTAATGGTAAAACCCAACAAATTTTCTCCTGCTGTTAATGATGCTTTAAATAGAGGAAGTGGAAATAATTTGGCGCAAGCACTTAAGGAAAATGTCGACTCCCGATCAACTATTATCCCCTCGTCCATCGATGCCGTTGAAGGGAGAGGTAATACGACCGCTAACAACGATATCTGCCTTGAAAACAGTAGCCATGTCAGTTCAGGTGCAAGTGGTGTTGATAATTTTGTCCGACGGCGGGGTATCCTGAAAAAAGCTGGCCTCTGTGGGGGTGGCATAAACTGCAGTGGAAGCAGCAGCAGCAGTAGCAGCAGCAGCAATGACCCTAGAAAACGTCTCAGTATTGGTAGCACCAGTTCTAACTCTTCTGGCGATATTTTGGACTTTTCTTACGACAGTTACGATGGAGATCAAAATGCTCACAACCAGTTATTGCTTTTACAAAGCAAAAACCCAGATGTTGGACCCTCAGAAGGTGTCCTTAATGATGAGATTAATGATTACTGTCCTGTGGTCCAAGATTGTGGACCGGGGACAGTTAGGAGTTTTCAGCCTTGAGTATGATCTGATGGATTCCCCGCAGGTCTGTCGCAGAGCAATGGAAATTTATCAGCAGTTGTGATCAACCCTCTTTACTCACTGCTACACATTTTTAGTGTTGTCGAATTTTGGGGACTTTTTTTTTTTTTTTTTTTTTTTTTCCAAATATTGTTCCATATTTTCTGCTTGCGACTCAGTGAAAAAAAAAAAAAAAAAATAACAAAGGAACTGTCTCCCTTCATTGACTGTACAATCATCTTGACAATTTTTTTTTTTTTTTTTTAAAAATCAATCGACCAATTATTGATCTAGTCCTTAACAAGAAATCACATGATTTGATTTTTTTTTTCTATCTCACTGCCCACCAAACAACCATTTAAACTCATCCTGCCAAAAAATACTTCCTACTGACTGTGTTTCATATTGTATATTGACTTTATTTAAAACTTTTGACATCATTCATTGTCTAAATAGTCTTGAAACCAAAAAAAAAAAAAAAAAACCTCCAAGAAAAAGTTCTAGAAAATGGTAATAAAATAATATATAATGTTAAGACTCAAATCTTTACCATTCTATCAAATTGGCATCAAATTTGTGGATTCTTCCTGTAAAAAATTTTCTCTAAAAATTAATTCCACTTAAATAAGAATTGCTTTTCCCAACAAATTAAAGAAAAAAAGAAAAAATCCTTTTTCTTGTACTTAAGATATTTTTTTCTGCAACCAAGGAAATGATAATGATTGATTCTTTTGGCATATCAATCCATCTGGGGTTATTTCATGCCTAGAAGTTAGGGAATTGTATTCATTACACATTCTATTTTACAGTTTTGTGTTGTTGTTTCTTAAGGGTTTTTTTTTTTGTCCATGGTCCTATCGAATATGAATGATTTTTAAACAGATTTATTTGACCCATAGATAGGACCTTAATAGGTACTACCACTCCGGGTCAAGAATCGACCTGGAGGTAAAATCAGTGAAGGGGTACTGCACACTCCTCAGATACCCAGAACTGGAACCTCACTATCAGATACAGTATAGTGTTATACTCAGGACATCTTTTTTTTTGGCGGGGCAAGGGTCTTAATCCTCTGAAGGGGATACAGTCATTGTATTCTAAGCTAGGGTGTTATAGTTTGTTATTTACTAAGCTTAACTTAGCTGTGGCACAAGGCTAGAAGTATGGGGTACCCAATGAGAATTGAACTTACTAAAAATGGTTTGTGAATCCAACTTGCTAACTATTACCCCACGTAACTATTATAACCCCAAAGCTAGGACGATATAACCAAGGAAAGATTGCAACTTGTGCTGTCAAAGGTTTTAAATAAGAAACATTTACTATATGAAACAAAACTTTAAAAAAGTACCATCCCACCACCACCACCACCAGAATAAAATTCAACTTGGAAACAAAAATATTTTGGTTAACAAACTTTTTTTGTTTTAAATTTAATTTTAATCTATTAAGTATTTTCATCACTTCATCCAAAAAATAGAAATAAAAAAATGAGAAAAATAAAAAAGATGTGAACATCTGATTGAACATTGGACACTCCAGATGTTATAATAATTGAAATGAAAGAAAAACCAAAATCCCTTCCCTCCAGATGGGCCATACCATTCAACTGGCCAACCATATATTTTTTTTCCAATCCATCCATAAACAAAAAAAAAACAAGAAAAATCCCAAGAACCAAAACAAAGTCAATCAATCAGGATTTTTTTCTATGATCTCTGACAAAAGAATAAACAAAAAATTCATTTGTTCTGCAGATTTTTCTTTGTCTTCTTTTTTATATATTTATTTGTTTGTTTTTATTTTATTTTATTTATATTTTTTTTTTTTTTGTAAAATTTTTTTCAGCTCAAAAAACCAAAACAACAACAACCAAAAATAAAAGAATTTATGTCCTTTTTCTTCCGTTTCTTTATAATAAAAACAAAATGGTTTACCTGAGGTGACATCACATGACGGTGTCATTTTTAACCAGAATGTGTTGCAGGATGATAATGGTCAGAAGATTTAGGAACAAGCATATTAATATATAAACATGTGGATATATGCTCCCAACTCCCATGATAGAGCACTGTGGGTTATATTAATTGAAATTTCACCGTTTAGCTTAAGCTGTTAATCGCCTGTCTCTGTTTACAGACTTGAGTTCTCTGGTGATTGTAAAAACATATCCTTGTAATTATGTATCAATTTTTCATCCCAGACTGACAGCCACTGATGGCTGCAAGGGGAAGGAACTTGGCAGACGAAAATTCTGTCGGGTTTCGATCCGGCTAGATGTAGCTGTTAAAAAGTAGAGCCGGACTGATGAGAAGTAAACTTCAAAACATATGTCTATGGATGACTGACACATATATATGTATATATATATATGTATGTGTGTGTGTGTGTATATATATATATATATATATATATATTACACATACATGCATACACTAACCCTTCCACAAGAGCAAGATGTGACACAAGGTCAATTTCTTAAGCAGAGTTTAACAGGTTTGAATTCAGAGTTTTCCTTCTCCTAGACTGGTTGTGTAACCAAGGTTAAAGATCTGTCTGCCCTGATATTTACCCATAGTTGGAAGGAGAATAGCTGGATGCATACCTTCCAAGGGTAGTAGTGCTATGTTGAAATGCAAACAGCCTCACCCATGATTTGAACTTGTATCGCTGGGTTAATTCCTCTGATAGTAACCATTAGGGCCTGTGGATATACCACAGTATGATAATTTGATTATTACAATGTTTGATATGTTTACTGAACATGTTGCAAAATAGTTCAATATATAAAAAGTATATTAATCTTGATTTAACTCTCTCTCACACTTTTTTCTTTATTTATTTCCTTCTTTTCATTATGTTCGATTGAAACAGATTAGCATTATCACTTCCAAGTGCTCACCCCCCTCTCTCTCTCTCTTTCCTATACTCTGAATTCAAACCTGTTAAACTCCGCTTAAGAAATTGACCTTGTGTCGCATCCTGCTCGTGCAGAGGGGTTGGTAAATATATATACTCTCTTTCTTTTATTTTTTGTGTTATGTGTTTTACTTTCCTTCCTTTCTTTCTTTCTAATAAAAATGGAATGGTCCATTATTTAGGTGAAGTGATGACACTCATAAAAAGTAAGAATTCGTTGGATAAGCAACACCAGATAATCAGGATTTGAAAGAGTCCAGTCTGCCCTACTGTTTACTCGTAGCTGGATGGAGAATAGTTGGATGCATGCCTTTCCCAAGGGTATTAGCACAATTTAAAATTCTACCAGCCTCATCCAAGATTTGAACTCGGGACGCTGTGTTTATTTTACAATTTTATTTATTTTACTTCATACACAACAGTGACATCTATTCTAATTTCACACAATTTTTGATGTTTTTCGTTTCAGCATGTTCAGATCCATAATGTTTCACGTTTCTAGTTATGTTGCCATTAAACAGTTTGAAAGGACAATACCAGATATCAGATAGATAAATATGAACAGAAATAGATAGATAGATATGAACAAACTTTCATAGATAGATACATCTTATTATAATGGAGATTGTGTGTTTTTCTGTCTGTAACCGAAACTATATTACTACTCAAGTCACAATTCCCTTAGTTATTTACGTCACATTCTCCATGATTCTATTTCTATTTAAACCTCAATTAATAATAAAACTGTTTGACATTATTAATACTGTTGGCCTTACCTAAATACTAATAACATGCAATTGTATTTATATATACAACAAAATACCAGTTTTCAGTGTAAACGTAAAGCTAATTTGCATATTGATATTAAAAAAACTGATTTTAATAAAAATGTGCTTGGTATTATTGATTTCTAATTGTTTGGTTTTATCTTAATGAATATGAGTAAAAATCTCTTCAATAAATCCTAAAAGAAATTCATTAACAAGAAGAAATAATTGTAATTTTATTCTTTACTTCCTATTTTAACTAAATAGTTAAATTAGGAAAATTTAGCATTGAAAAACGAGTGATGAAAGAGTAAGTTTCAGTTGTTCTATTTTCCGATTATACCCCCTCCGTTTCAAATCTTTTTATCTGAATTCTTAATTAGTTTCATTAGCCTTTCCGATTTAATCTAATATTTTATTACATTTAAACTTAAATACTTGCACCCAGAGGGTGCATATATTTGCTAGTACATATGATACCAGAAAAAAAAAATTATCTGATCAAACTCTTGATGAACAAACCATTTAATAAACAAATACGAGGGTGATTCAAAAAGTAATGCCATTTTCTTTATTTCATGTGAAGTTTTTTTTATAAAACTAAGGCCTACATTGAGTCCCTAACGAGGAGAAGCAAGAATCTGACGAGTAAGACCCAACTTGCCAATTGACAATGTCCTCCTTCTGCATGACCACACACAAGTATCAGGACAAAGGGGAAATCACCTCATTCAGGTGGACAAATTTACTGCATCCTCCATACTCTGGTTTGTATGGAGGATGCGATAAAGATTTAGCGCCTTCAGACTATCATCTCTTCGGCTCCATGAAAGAGGGTTTGAGAGGCAAACATTATTCCAGTGACGAGGAAGTGACATCTGTAGTGAACAAGTGGCTCAAAGAACAGTCAACAGAATTTTACGTGGCAGGTATACATGCTCTCATTCAAAGGTGGAACATTACTATTGAGAGAAACTGTGACTGTGGAGAAGTAAGGATATGATCCACCGAGGACCAGCTTTATTTTGATGTATGATACATGTTCCTGTGTTGGTAATTATGTGTGTCCTAAACAAAATGGCATTACTCTTTGACTTCCCTCGTAGATGTTATATTAAAATAAATTCAAATAAAGAGTTTGGTTTCTTTAATGGCAAATCAGCCTACCTGGGTTAGTTAATGCCAAAGCCATCATTGTAGAAGAACCGTAGTGGTACTGTTTAACCCATAGCTGGGGGATGGGTAACGGGGTTGATACCTTTCTCAAGGTTATTAGTTTGAAAATGTAATTGCGAAACTGGAGTTCAAACTCGCTTACAACAATATCGCAGGCATGAATCCCAGGGTCTATCCCATTAGGCAATACCTGCCCCTTCGTCTAAGAAGGGTGGGTCTGGTTTTATTGTCTGGTGCCTGAGATACCTCAAACGTAGAATGCCGACGGGATACATGCAATTTTTACATTGGCCACTTCATGACCTGTGGGTTGTGCATGGCTCTGCACAATAATCAGACTTTATGTTCATGAAATCGATGGAACAATGCACGTACCTGGGTAGTAATGTCATCCATAGAAAGCGATGTTAATACACGTATAGGGAAGATATCGTCTGCCATTGACAAATTATCAGTTATATGGAAATCAGATCTCACTGACAAGTTAAAGTGACAATTCTTCCAAGCTGTAGTTGTATCAGTGCTCCTGTATGGCTGCACTACTTGGACCCTAACAAAGCCCCTAGAGAATAAGTTAGATGGGAGCTGCACAAGAATGCTGAGCGCGATATTAAAGAAATCGTGGAAACAACACCCTACAAGAAAATAGTTGTAAGGCCATTTGCCTCCTATCTCACAAACTGAGTGAGACGAATAAGACATGCTGGGCACTGCTGGAGAAGCAAGGATGAACTCATAAGTGTCATCCTCTGGTGGAAACCAGCACATGGGCATGCCAGTGTGTGCTGTCCAGCAAAGACATACATTGACCAGCTCTCCGTGGATACTGAATGCTGTACAGAGTACCTCCCAAGTGCAATGAATGATAGCGACGGGTGGTGAGAGATTGTCATGTATATCCTTGCTGCTAGCATTAGCATCATCATCATCATCATCATCATGATCATCATCTGACATGAGTACTTACAGTCAAGTCACACTGAAATCACGGGTTTCCACCAGATTACCAAAGTTAAGCAGTGAGGAGCCTGTTCAATACATAGATGGGTGACCATTTAAGCAACAGCAGGTACTGTAAGTAAACCAAATATCAAGATGAATTGATTCTGCATTAGATGACCTGAAAAGGGTTGATATACTGTAAAACAAAGCAACCAACCAAAAATCATCTGATGTGGTGGGAGGTCATAAAATAGATACTGTGTTGTTGCAGTCCATAATGTTAGGCACAAGGCCCCAGACACACCCACTTAATTAAATGTCATATTGAAATAAATAAATGCCATTTTAGAATAAATTTGAATAGACAAAAAATATCATTAAAACAAATAAATGTCATTAAAATAACATTTTGGTTTTCATATCAATATTTTTTACAGGTATATATATATATATATAGAGAGAGAGAGAGAGAGAGTCATCCACAGACACGTGTTTCAACTTATCAAGTCACTTCAGTATGGCTAGATATTTGTAAGCTACCTACAGCCGGAATTGAAATCCGATTGGTTGGGTGTCAGTCCGACACCTTAACCATTAGGCTGTCATCACTTAATGACATTAAAATAATGATATTTTGGTTTTCATGCCATTTTTTTTCTTATAGGTGTGTTTGTGTGTGACTACGTGTATATATATATATATATATTATATATATATATATATATATATATAAAAAGAAATAGAAAAACAGGAAGTATTCCAAAAAGATGAATTTATTCATAATGGCATTTGCGTTATAATGTTTTGACTTCACAATCAAGAATAAATTCATATTTTTGGAATACTTTGTGTTTTTCTATTTTCTAAATACTGTCAGATTTATTTCCCTATTTTACTTTTAGAGAGAAGGATTGATAATAGAGGGAAAAGTGGATATAACAACACAGCTACTAAATTCAATTCATGTTTCGCCTTGTTTTTTTAATTGAGGCTTCCTCAGAGTTTATTGAGACAAGTGCTTTTACATTCTGCTTTTATACTGAAAAGGTAATTTTTTTGGTGTAGGTAAAGAGATGGCGGGAAGTGAAAAAGGAGGGGTGGGTTTAGTTTGTGGGGTATGTTTTTTTTTATGGGGTCAGTTTGTTGCCTTTGAAGAAATTTGATAGTCAGAGTGTAGGTCAGTGTATGATGACTACTGTCAAAGAAGGTTTGTGAACCATGAGGATTTGAATATTTAACTTAAACAAAGTTAACTACATAAAGACCATCTGATGAGACTCGGCTCATATTGAGTACTGTATGATGTCCAGCACGTTAGTCAGTACGACATGGCCACTCCTCTTTAAATAAATAAATATCATATTGAAATAAATTAATGTCATTAAAATAATCTTTTGGTTTTCATATCATTATTTCTTACAGGTTATATATCATTGGCATTGCAGTCTCAGAAGACTATATAGTTCTTGTACCCCTGAAGTTACAGCACCTCATGTGACTGAAGTTCAATGTTTGAAAAACATTCTCGACCACAGGTGATGCATGTGAAGGCTGTCCCTGAAGATGTTGATATGCGGGTGCTTTGTTGCCGCCGCTTTTTCTGAACCTCTTGGCTTCATGGTGTTTGTGTATGAGGTAGATATCGGTATCCACAGATGCTGTGGCATGTCTCCTCAGTGTGGCTATACTTAGCAGTAAATAATAATAAATAATAGCAGTAAAAAAAAAAAAGGAATAATAATATTATTATTATTTTAATAAATATAAATATATATATATATATGTAAATTGAAAATTGAAGTGAATCTGATGGTATTTTGAAAGGAAAGATAAAGAAAGAAAATGCTGAATGGATAAAAAATTATTTATTTTTATTTTACTGACACATCTTTAGGCCAGGAGTTTATCAAATACAAAGTAAAATAACAATAATAGAAAACCACAATTTTTTTTTTTTAGTATACAAGGAATAACGGCCTTCATCTTTCCTTTCAAGATATATATATATATATATATATATTATATAAATCATAGAAAAGACTAAGTATTCCAAGATAAAAGTATAAATTAGGACAATAGGATGAAAAAAAAGGGTTGTCTAAACATACATACATATGTTTACATACACACAGATGTGTGTATTTAAAACAGAATCCCCTCTCATTCTGTAGGTGACGATAGCCGAGTGGTGTGGTAAGCTGTTCAACTGATGTTGAATTGATTTGGGTTTCTATCCCGGCTATTTGGTAACTTACAAATGTCAAGCCACACTAAAGAAACATGATTCACGTCAAACAACGGTGGTCTATGGTCTGTAGATGACATATACTATATAATATCTATATATCTATTATATGGAGATTTGTGTGTTTTCTGTCTGTTAACCGAACCTAATCACCTACTCAAGTTCACAGCATTCCCTAGTTATTTACATCCACATTTCTCCATGATTCTATTTCTATTAAACACTTAACTAATCTAATAACAAACTGTTTGACATCTACTCTAATACTGTTGGCCTTAACCTAAATATAATAACATGCAATTGTATTTATAATATCTACAACAAAATACCAGTTTTTCCCAGACTACATAAACGTAAAGCTAATTGTCCAACTCGCACACCACTAATTCTGATCACTTACCACCATAATAACTGAAATACTTCTAAACCAACAACCCAAAATGTGCATAATAATAGTATATATTGAACTTATCTCATAAAAATTGGTTGGTTTTATCTTACATCGAAAATACATGGCAGTAAAATGCTCTTATCAGACTAAATCAATCAATCCTCATCCATAAGATACTCAAACAACTCTAGAACAAACCACCTTACATCACAAACACATTCAAACAAGAAACAGAAAATCAACTACCTGATAATTTAACCAATTCCTTACATTACTATAAGCCTATTCTTTCACACAACCTTAACACATAGCAACATTCAAATTACGCGAAACAATTATGCATTGAAAAACGGTAACGCCTCGGTAAGATGACAAGAGATAAGTTTCGTGAGTCGTTGCTCCACGATTTTCCGCAATTATCCCCCAATCATTGTTCAAAATTCCTCCCTTCTCATTTTGAAATTCTTAACTTAGTTTCCATCTTAGGCCCTCTTCATCTCGAATTACTCTAAGTCACCTACTTTAATAACCACTACGTCTACCACCAATCTCGACCATCGACCTACTTGACACCCCGCACCACAGAGGAAGACAGCAGTCGCACTCCGTCAGCTACACCTTATGCTCAGCATCATACTCCACAGCTCCTCTCTCATATTTACTAAATACAACGCGGCCACCTAGTCACCTCAAAGCAACCTAGCAAGAACATATTTGCTCATTCTTAACTTAACCTCCACTACAAACCCAGTTACTAGCGTTACCCTTACATACCACAAGAAACAATTCAATTATACTCATCATACAAAATAACGCACACACAACTATCTACAAACATAATTAACTAAACGTTAACATCACTTCCATCTGCCCTCTCCAGCAGTAGAGCACCTGCCATCAATACCATTACCACAGTATTCACTTAGCATACTCACACTAAATATGACAACTGTAATCTACTTCAACCTATAACTGGAATACACACAGGAATTAAAGAAGCAACCCATGAGACAACGTTTTCAACTTGATAAATGGTCAAGATGATACATTTTCATTCTTGCATGCATTTCACATTCCTTCTTTCATTTAAGAGTTTTAACATACAAAAAGAGACTTTACATACAGATCTCTATTTCTTTACAATACGATTACTATATGATTTAATGTTATTTATATGTAATTTATTAAAATAAGTTACCCATACCAAGAGGAACTTTACATACGAGTTATTGAAAATATATAGATGATTTTATATGTATTTTTATATGTATTTTTAAATAGTTATCGATACACAAGAGATTTTACATACAGTTTATTTTAATAGTTATATAATGATTTATATGTATTTTATACTGTATCTTAAATAGTTATCATCACACAATGAGACTTAATCGACATACAGGTTTATTTTTAATAAGTTAATATAATGATTATATATGTACTTTTCATATACTTAGCTACCATTTTTTAAAATAGGTTATACATACCACCACAGAGACGCGTTACATACAGTTTATTTTTAAATAGTTATCTAATGCATTCGTATTAGTATTCCTTTATATGTATTTTAAATGTTATCATAACACAAGAGACTTTACATACAGTTTATTTTTAAATAGTCCCGAACACACCTATATTAATGTATATCATGTATTTTTAAATAGTTATGCATACACAAAACGTTACATACAGTTATTTTTAAATAGTTATAATATGATTTATATGATATTTTATTATGTATCTTTTAAATAGTTATCATACACAAGAGACTTTACAATTTAACAGTATTATTTTACATGTCATATATAATGATTTATATGTAATTTTTATAGTATTTTAAATAGTTTCATCATACAAAAAAGACTTTACATACAGTTTATTTATAATAACTATTTAATGATTTATATGTATTTTTTCATATACGTAATTTTCTAAATATATATACACAAGAGACTTTACAACAGTTTATTTTTTTAAATAGATCACTATAATGATTTATATGCTTATTCTTATTATATGTATTTTTATTTAATAGTTATCATTACAAAAAGAGACATACATTACAGTATTATTCTTTAAATAGTTATATAATTGATTATATGTATTTATATGAATTTTACAATAGTTATCATACACAAGAGACCTTTTCTAATAATTATTTTACAATAGTGCTATTAATGATTCTATATGCCTGATTTTTAATCATGTATTTTTTAAAGTTAGTATAATTCACATCACACAAGAGACTCTCTCACATACAGTTTAAATTTATAAATACCGTATATAATAATGATTTATATGGATTATATAATGTATTTTTAAATAGTTATCATACAACAACGAGACTTTGCATACAGTATTATTATTTTTCTTTCTTCTTTTGTTTAGGAATTATAAATTTCAGATAAATAAACACATCTAGGCCTAATAAGGTGTGCTGGACACTGGTGTAATTTAAGAGGAAAGATATTTCTTGAATTTTTGATATGAAGGCTGATAATTAGATTATTTGGATTATTAGGGCCTATATGTCCTCATCTTAATTGTTATTCAGTACCAATGTTCGTTGAGCCCAGTCTGTGATGGATAAGTCTTCTGGGTTAGACAGTGTCTAGTGACAGTTATCTCTTACGGGCCTGTCGTGCGATTGGTCCAATCCTGGGCTAAACGGCAGCCCGACAAGTAAACAAACTAGCAATAATAATTAACATCAGCTTAACCACCGTGTTACCCAGCTTGAAGATTAGACGGGATTGAGACAGGACGATACCCCCGTAACTTCGAATAAAGGCGGTTGCGTTTCAAAGTGTCCGATGATAAGGCACCCGATACGGACAAGAAGGTCCCAAATTCGCAAAAGAAAGGTTCCTCAGAGTTTTGAGAAAGGCTCCCGAGTCCGACAAGAATGAACCTGCAAGAAGGATGCCGTACGGGCACATCGGCTGAACATGTGTTACCAGGACACAATAAAGACGATGAGCTATTATAATCCAAATACATCTTCTAAAAAAGATAATCACATTTTCCAATCCGGTTCAATGGTCTATTGGCAATACTTTCTTCTATCCATATTCATTCTTAATTCTCTCTCCCTGCACGTCTCTACTATGCAGTAGAATAGCTGATCTGCCCTCGTGACTAGACTGATTTTATAGGCATGTCAAACACACCCTTGTTAGCTGATTTTATTCAAACATGTTGTCTTACTCATTCTTGCATGCGTACTTAAATTATTAAAAAAAAATCCAATTTTTAAAATTTCATTTTTATATTTACCCCATACATGGGATCCCATAACAAGTACACCAGGTGCGAGTGACATAGTGAATGGTGAGTTCAAGGGGTCTACGACCGATGAACTCCAGATTAGACCACCACGAATCAACATCATACCAGGACATAAGACCCTCAGAACGAGCCTCTAGACAAATGATAAAAATAATGGCCCCGTACAGGATTGACCAATCATATAGGTGCGTTAGAGGCTTGATGTCAACTGGAGAACGATTGTTCGGAGGGGTCTCCCCAACTGCCCGTCTTGCCTAAGTAAGGGCCAAAGTGGAGAGTTTGCATGTCACTGGACTGCTTCAGCTACAATACTGAATGTGGGTTAGACCACACAGTCCTTAAACAGAAGTAGATTACTGATAGATGAACTATGCTAACATATGTAAAAGTAAAAGCATCCTAACTACTAAACACAAATATATATCTTACTGTAAACCCAACACTTTTCATGTCGCCAGGGGGTTCCATGCTTAAGCATCATGGGTTCGCTACCTACCAGCCAAAGATTAGCCTCATTAAGCTCTACCTCGTTAGTACCAGTATCGATTTCATTCTAAAAGCACCGCACCGACAAAGCTTTATAAATTACGCATTGAGGAAAGTTATCGACCTGAAGCTCAGAGGTTTTTGAATTCACCCCCGAACTTGTCTTTCTCCTAACTGGTCTGTCATAGGCAGATTAGAGTGCCCAACACTGTCCTATCGATCTGAAATAATAAAATCCTCACATCGCCAATGCATGTGGTCAGGTACAAGGCCCTATTATGTGACGGACATATCCCATCAGAACCGAGGCAGTGGGTTGCGAAATAATCTGCCGTTGGATCACCATCGGCAATTAGTCCCTCAAGAGGGTGCCTCAAGGCAAACTGGCAATTAAACCCTAGCTTTTCCTTTTGAATGTGTAACTCTAACTAAGTATGCGATTCATTTCTGAGAAGCAATAGACTGATACTTAATTAGATAAAAAATCAACCTTAGGCACTACCTACCACTGATATAGTAAGCTAATCATGTTTTCAGCTGGGTTTGCATAAATCCTTCGATGAATCGATGACAGAAATCTATTGACCCGAAATAAGCATCTTTTATCTAAGACCTATTGCAGACCAGAATCATGTTGCTCTAACGCTAAATCGAACAAAAGTGACATATTTTACTGCCTAATTAATTGCCAGATGCTACTGAAAATGCACTGATCGATAGATTTCATAGCAAACAACTCAAGTCTTGCACATGTGGCACTGGATACAGGATTTTAAGAGCAGACGCCATTCTTTATGAAAAGCCCGAAGATAATGAATTAGAATCAGAAAAATTTAAGAAATAAACCGGAATATAGACTCAAGCATGGACGAAATAAAAAGAAGAAAAAACGACTAGTTTTTCATTGCTTGGCTTGGTTTATCTTCATAATTACTTTTAACCAGGCATATACAACCTAATGTGAGTTTTAATCACAAACCCCCCGCACACATTTAATGCCAAACCATCCCATATAGAATGTTCATAGGACACATGGAACACAAAAATTTACTATTAAGATTTTACATACATAGACATTTATGTTCTTGTTAAACTCCGAGTGGTCTAGATAGAGACCATACTTGCTATAGAATCAAGTCAGTAAGTGGCGTATCTGTATTACAACTGCCTACGCTGGCGAGGCAAACGGAGAGTCGAGAGAGTTACAGACCATACTCACAAAGTTTTACAACTCAAACGGGTTCTTGGTTTGATTGGCATATCCAACCTTCATCGGGTTATTCAATGCCAAAGCTTCTCAGAATGAAGAATCACTATGGGTTAGCATTTGCCTCAAAACCTCTGTTAACAAGCATATTTACCCCGGCATCCCGCCGTAAATGCGGGCGTGACACCTCCACAAGAGCCTCTTTTTACTATCAGTCAGAGACCCACCCAAAGATACCGACAGCTCCATGCGTAATGGTAGCAGGACAAAAATGCATTAGATCCCGTCGCACAATCTCCTCCAAAGGGGGCGCCTCAGCACTGAAGCAAATAAAACCAGCCTGCCTCCTTTTACTCAACAAAGAAAGCAGGTGTTGTCTGCGGTGGGGAAGGCACCCCCGCGGGATCGTCTGTTAATTTTTCATTAACCAACACAGAGGCCCGAAGGCCCATGTCTCTTACAGTGTTTTAAAATCCTGACACATGTGTTATTATTCCTAAACAATAAGGTTTACATAATATATGGATGCAATTAATTCGCATACTGGTTTAACAACCCGGGACCTATCTAATAAATAAATACTTGGTGTTATTGATCTCTTAATTATTTATTCTAATTCTCCAACGTATTAAAGTCAAACTCCTAATGAATGATCATATAAAGAAACCAATAAAATTAATAATTGAAAAATAAATGTCATCTTTTGTTTGTATGGAAGATTCCACACATCTCTCTACAACCAGTGGGATCTACTATTTTATTAGTAACGCACGGCATTATGCTGGGCTGGCTTCGAGGATATGTACGTACTCACTAGTCCTTGTCTGTTTATTTGAGTATCTTCTCTGATCTCTCTCTT
>CM042147.1:53775188-53807965 GCA_023376005.1 Doryteuthis pealeii | reverse complement strand
AAACGTGTCAGGTCCACACGTAGCTAAGGAAAGCAACTCAAGGGCTGGAGAATTGCATTTACTCCTAGAGAAGATGCAACCGGTGAGTGTGGCATTAGAAAGCAAAGAGAGAAGAGTGAACACCAGCTTGAAGTATTGTTAATAAATTTATTAGAACCTATATTTATGGCAATGTGTAGAAAATCAAAAATGGCCGTTAAGCTACAGCCACGGCTTGGGGAAGATGGAGTGACAGGCTTGGACCTCGAGCTAACCTTCCGGTGGATACCATGAGAACGGTAGAGAGACCCTCGTCTTCCGGGTTTAGATAGTAAGTAAGTTCAGTCAGTTAGCAAGTAAGGAAGCGAGCTCGGTAGGATGTAAGTCTCAACTGCGGCAGAGTGTCTGGGTTGGGGATCTGAAAATAAAAGTAAATCAAAGTAAATCGAAGTCTTGTGTTTATTATCTAAAACTAACAATGACACAGGGCTTCTGAAACGAGAAATCCCTAACGAAAACCAGACCCGAAGTCCCAAGAAAGTCAGACCTTAGAAGAGACCAGACAAAGATAGATGATCAGAAGAACCAAAGCCGGCCAGGAAAGAAAAGACGACTGAAGTGAGAAGTAAGAATATAAACAGTATTCCAATCAAATTGAAATCCGGCGATATGTCTCAGTCAACGTGTTAATATCCGGTAAAATATTGAAGGAATATTAAAGGCGTACGTAAATAAGCTTTACGAGAAAGACAATGTTAAACATAATCATACATCTTATCGTAAGATAATAAAATGTATCATCAGACAAATAAATTGTCTAATCTATAAATTTAAATGTAAATGCCAATGTTTGCTACATTGGCGTACACTTCCAAAGATTGGAGGTTAGAATAAACCAGCAACATTCCATCTGTTATCCGCAACAATAACTTTGAACGCTCTTTTCCACCAAATCTAAATCACCTTCCACATTGGGCACATATTTGGCTAATCCCTGATTTGTTGCGCAGCATATTAGCCCTCAAAGAAAGCGCGTGGTGTAATGGACTCGTCACCGAGTTCAAAATCCTGACGTTTGGTAATGCTTCACTAGCGCTAATACCCTGGAAGGTATGAAATCCTACTCTCTCCAGCTATGGGTAAATAGTAGGGCAGACTGACAGCTCTTTAACTTGGTTAGGCACCGGGATCTATGAGAACGGGAAAGATCTGAATCAAACTGTTTAAACTCCGTTAAGAAATTGACCTGTGTCGCTCCTGCTCGTGTGGGGTTGGTAAATATATATAAGCCCTCAATGTTCACTATCTTGACATCTCAACCAATGAGTTACACCTATGCTTACTTGAGGCCCTCTCATGAATAATTCCGTCGCAGCCTTGTATACAAAATAAATTTTCTTACAATTTACTCTTTTGGCTTACCGTTCTGTCCACCAACAATAAGAAACTATATATATATATATATAATTATAATATAAATATATATATAAATAGAGGCACCGACCGGAGGGGAGACAGGCCTGCCGCTTTAAAGATGTCTGCAAGAAGCACACTGAGAACAGCCACATTCAAAACCAACACATGGGGGTGTACAGAAACCGAGCAACTTGGCGCTCCTCATCAAACAAGGGACAAAAGGAGGAAAAAGAGAGGAAAGAACCGCCTACACAGACAAGAGAGCCAGAAGGAAAGAGAGACAACAGCAACCGGCAGCATTCATGTTTGTTTGCAGTCACTGCAACCAATATGCATCAACAAAGTGGCCTGTTCGCCGCTTATGCAGATGCAGTTAAAAAAATGTTGAACACTACCTCTCGTCTTTACAGACGAAGGATAGCAAACTGATATATATATACTATATATATATATATTATATATATATATAGTATGATTTTATATATAAAATCGATGACTACCGGTGACATTGCTCAATGGTTAGTTGATACAAGTTCACAATGACAGACAGGCGATATAACAAATATAAAGTTCAATACGTAGTAGAGGCGGATTTATTATATAAAGTCTACAAGAAATAACACTCGGAGTTCACAAAAAGATCCTCGTCTAAATCCACTGGAATTAATAAAATATTAATTGCAACCGATTGACGCGTGTATCTTGTGGTTATGACGTAATATATTAATATTAATAATATATATAATATATATACATATATATATATTCTTTTTATTGCCTTTCCTACATATCCTGACATTATTTTAATTGTTTCTTACTTTTTTATTGATAAATTAATTAGTTAATTCTTTAACTTTCTTTCTTTCTTTTTCTTACTATTTTACTTAAGTTTAAATTTTTTAGTATCACTTTCTTTCTTTCTATTTTTCTTATCTTTTCGCTTTCTTCTGTTCTTTTTATTATTTCTATCTTTCTTTCTCGTTCATTCTTTCTTTCTTCCTTCATCTTTCTTTTTCTTTCATTCTTTCTTTCTTTTTGTATGAACTGGATTATCGACTCCCTCCCTACTTCCTTTTTCTGTCTTTCACTCTTCGTTTTCTCTATTTAAACCTCCTTCTATCTCTCTCATCTCTCGTCAGATGAAGCATAATTCCTTTCCCTTTCTGGTATCTCCTCCAACGCTTCACCACCCCTTAAATCATCGTTCACTGATATTTCAGGTAGCAACGATCATAATGTTTTGTGAAATCTGGACATTTGCCGAAGGGGCAATTAGTAACTCCCCCTCCCACAATCCCCCGCAAATCTAGTCCAATCTGTATAACTTTCCTCTTTCGTATTCTTGTTTTAGAGCAATAAAAAAAATATTTCCGCATTCCCCTCTTCTACAGAATGAAATGCTAAAGGAAAAGCTAAACAGAAAAAAAAAGCTGGATAATCTGAAAAGATACAAAATAAATTTTGTAAAAATTGTAAAATAAAAAAAAGAAGAAGAAATATGAATATACTTTATTGTTCCAAAATAGATTAAAAAAAAAATATATTAAAAAAAGAAAGAAAAAATGTGTTCTTCAAGGATTTTTTCAACAGAGACGGAAACATTAAAATGCTTTACATATGTTTTTCAAGGGGTCATACCAGACAGACCAACACAGCATACCACACATAATAATAACCACATACAGATACAGATACACACACACACACACCACCTGGCACACACACACCAGAGAGAGAGAGAGAGAGAAGAGAGAGAGAGAGAGAGAGGAGAAGAGAGACACACATACAACACATACACACACGCACATACATACACACATAATATATTCTAATAAATACTCAAATATCAGATACAGACACACACCCCTCATATATATATATATATATATATATAAAATATAAGAGCAGAGAGAGAGAGGAAAGGCAGAGGAAGAATAAGACAGGAAGACACACACACAGACACAGTGTATAATATTATAAATATAATATATATACTATATAGGACAGCAAACAAAGAAAATGCATAAAAAGCTCAATTGTATAATAGCAAAACTGGTTTAAGACTAAAATAAAAGTTTATGAAGACTATATTACAGTTACTCAAGTGGCATGTGTAATTACACAATCCTTAACGGAGATAATATATATACAGGGTGTCGGAATAAAATTTGACAGTTTATGAGGAAAAGAAAGTGTTTGGTAATACAAAATTTAATGTGTTTGTAAAGAAATCAACAAGCCACGAAATTCACACTGTCATACAAGTTCACGTTCAAAAGTAACCGTCCATTATAGTCGATTCACAGCTCAAATCCTGCTCACGGAAACCTGGAGCAAGCTGATGTTACACTTTTTCTTGGGAAGGGGTCTCAAAAACACCTTAATTTGTCGATTAAGGTGGTCCTTTTGTAGTACTGGTTTTAGCGGGGCGATTGTGGTTCTCAACGCGCCATAAAATCTAGGGGTTAAGATCAGGCGAGTTCGGAGGCCAAACATTGGACTTGGTGTAGTCGTAAAAAATCGAATGACAACATGTTTGACTTTTATCATTTTTACTTTACATTTTTTTACTTTCTAACCATTGTTGGCTACCCTTGTTATCCAGGCTTGTACAGTGTTTAGCAACCCACGTGGTATGAATTCAAACCTTGATACCCTCTCAAAAAAATGCTGAGTCATCACACTCACTCTCAGAAGGCCACATCCGAAAACCCCCCCACAGTTGGGACATTTTAGTCTGCAGACAGCGAGGAGTGCAAAGTCATCTGTCGCGAGTTGTGGCTTTTTGACTGGCAAAATTTTCCCGGACAAAAGAAATCAGAATTGTTTGTGGTTCCAGGATATTTACTTTGCCTCAGCGAAGTTTCTTCGCCTTGTCAGATGATTTCAATGGTCTTTTGGGGAGAGTTGACCTTCTGCGACGCTGTATGATTAGAAGCGAGGTCTCATTGCGTCTAACTTCATTGTAGAGGCGGAACATTCAGTCACGTGAAAAAAAGCTGGGAGAAAACGAATTCCGATGCCAGGGTCTTCCAACACTTTTTCTGCAGATTTTTTCAGTAAAAAAAAAAAGAAATAAAAAGAAAATAATGTTACACATGAATTTATGTTTAAATACATTTTATACTAGGCACTGCCAAAGATGGCGTAAAATCCGTATTTTCAAAATAATTTAACCTCTTCCGATTGGCAAAACAAGTTACCAAAAATCAGGGAATTATCTGATTTTATGAAATTTTCAGCGTTGAATTATTACTGAACAAATTTTATAATGTATGAGTCATTTTATTTAAAAAAATTCTGATTATTTTCAGGTCACTTAACCTTGACCCCCCCTTATTTTGACGTGCAAAATATCGTTGGGGTTATATACTTTGGAACTAATTACAGTATAAACAAAAATACAAAAAACCGAAAGTGTGAAAAAAATTAAGGGAGTTACCCTGGTAGAAAATAAGTACCGAAATCGAAAAATTAAATGGAAAATAAAAACTAAAAAAATACTTTGTGATCGTTTTTTACTCTTTTGATAATTATAATTGGCTATACATAAAAGGAAAGGAAAGGAAAAAAAGAAAGGAAAGGAAAGGAAAAAGAAAAGGAAAGGAAAGGAAAGGAGAGGAAAAAAGAAAAGGAAAGGAAGAAGGAAAGGAAAAAAGGAAAGGAAAGGAAAAGGAAAGGAAAGGAAAAGAAAGGAGGAAGATAAAGGAAAAGAAGGAAAAGGAGGAAAGCGAAAAGGAAAGGAAAGGAAAAAGAAAAGAAAAGAAAGAAAAGGGAAGGAAGGAAAGCAAAGAAGAAAAAGAAAAGGAAAGTGAAAGGAAGGAAAAAGAAAAGAAAAGGAACGGAAAGGAAAGAAGAAAGAAAAGAAAGAAAAGAAAAGAAAAACGAAAAAGAAGGAAAGAAAGGAAAGAAAAGGACAGGAAAGAAAAAGGAAAGGACAAGAAAAAAGCAAAGAAAAGAAAAGAAAGGAAAAGAAAGAGAGCTAGAAACCGCAATGATCCACAAAATAACGTGAAACTTGAATAGCCATGAACAGAGTCATCTTTCTTGACATCTGATCGTCTCCATTTTGAGCCTATATTTAAAGTTGGGACGCTTGGACATTGCGGTCAGTCCATCTTTCTGGGTCAACAACCTCAACTCCTAAACTGATCACACACTGACGACCCCCCCACACACTGAATATTATTTTAGGTATTCAACATTTGTTCCTACTTCTTGTATTAATTTTTTTTCACTTGTAACTCGGTAAAGTCAATCTTTTTCGATTGGTACATTTGGGGATCATACACTATCTGGAAACACTGTGTAGACCAGGCATATCAAACTGAGTAGCCCCGTAGGGTGGCATGGATTACATACGTATGTCACGAGGGCCGCATGTATTGGACTGGACTCTTGAACCTTGTTTAGGCAACATCTCGGAGAAGGAAAACTCTGAATCACATTTGTAAACTACGCTTTAAATTACCTTGTGTCAATCCTGCTCATGCGTAGGAGCTAGTAAACACACCACACACACACACACACACACACATATATAATATATATATATATATATAAAATTTTCATTCCATGACTATATAATGCTACAAAGAGTCGGCAAGTGTGGATTCCCGTTAATCCGGTATCCTGCAAGTTTTCACCCATGAATTGATTCCATTAAAGCAACAACATGAGTGAATACCATCAATTCGGTCCGAAGTGGTGGATTCCGTGAAACCGGCATCCGTGCAAGTTTTCACCATGAATGATTTCATTAAGCCAACCAACATCGAGTGAATACCAATCAAGTTAGGGGTAAGTGTGGATTCCGTTACCGGCATCCGTGAAAGTTTTCAACCATGAATGATCCATTAAACCAAGCAACATGGTGAATACATCAATATGGGGCCAAGTGGTGGATTCCCTAATCCGCAATCCGTGCAAGTTTTCAGTTGAAATGATTCCATTAAGCCAAGCAACATGAGGGAATACCATCAATAGGGGCCAAAGTGTGGATTCCCGTAATCCGGATCCGTGCAAGTTTCATTTGAAATGATTCCATTAAAGCCAACAAATGAGGATACCATCAATTAGGGGCCAAAGTGGTGGATTCCGTTAAATCTGGCATCCGTGCAAGTTCATCTTGAAAGATTCCATTAAAGCAAGCAACATGAGGAAATACCATCAATTGGGCCAAAGTGGTGGATTCCCGTTAATACGGCACGTGCAAGTTTTCATCTGAAATGATCCATTAAAGCGCAAGCAACATGAGGGAATATGCATCAATTCGGGGCTAAAGTCGTGGATTCCGTTAATCCGGCATCCGTGCAAGTTTTCAAGCCATGAACGATTCCCCATTAAGCCAAGCAACATTAGGGAATACCATCAATAGGGGCCAAAGTGGTGGATTCCCGTTAATCCGGCATCCGTGCAAGTTTCATTTGAAATGACATTAAAGCCAAGCAAAGGAATACCATCAATTAGGGGCCAAAGTGGTGGATTCCGTTAATCCGGCATCCGTGCAAGTTCATCTTGAAATGATTCCATTAAAGCCGAAGCACATGGAATACCATCACATTAGGGGCCAAAGTGGTGGTTCCCGTTAATTGGCATCGTGCAAGTTTCATTTAAATGATTCCATTAAAGCAAGCACATGAGGAATAACATCAATTCGGGGCCAAAGTGGTGGATTCCGTTAATTCCGGCATTCGTGCATTTTCACCATGATTGATGCATTAAAGCCAAGCAACATAGGGAATACCATCAATTAGGGGCTAAAGTGTTGGATTCCCGTTAATCCGGCATCCGTGCAAGTTTTCACCATGAAATGATTCCATTAAAGCAAGCAACATGATGAATACATCAATTAGGGGCCAAAGTGTGATTCCTTAATCCGGCATCCGGTCAAGTTCATCTTGGAAAAATGAATTCCATAAAGGCCAAGGCACAAATGAGGGGAATACCATCAATTAGGGGCCAAAGTGGTGGATTCCGTAATCGGCATCCGTGCAAGTTTCATCTTGAATATCCATTAAAGCCCAAGCAACATAGGGAATACCATCAATAGGGGCCAAGTGGTGGGATTCCCGCTAATCTGGCACCGTGCAAGTTTCATCTTGAAATGATTCCATTAAAGCCAAGCAACATGAGGAATACCATCAATAGGGCCAAGTGGTGGATTCCCGTTAATCGGCATCCGTGCAAGTTTTCATCTTGAAATGATCCATTAAAGCAAGCAACATGAGGGAATACCATCAATTAGGGCCAAAGTGTTGGATTCCCGTTAATCCGGCACCGTGCAAGTTTTCATCATGAACTGATTCCATTAAAGCCAAGCAACATGAGGGAATACCATCAATTAGGGGCCAAAGTGGTGGATTCCCGTTAATCCGGCATCCGTGCAAGTTTCATCTTGAAATGATTCCATAAAGCCAGCACATGAGGGAATACCATCAATTAGGGCCAAAGGTGGATTCCCCGGCATCCGTGCAAGTTTTCATTTGAATGATTCCATTAAAGCCAAGCAACATGAGGGAATACCATCAATAGGGGCCAAAGGTGATTCCCGTTAATCTGGCATCCGTGCAAGTTTCATCTTGAAATGATTCCATTAAAGCCAAGCAACATGAGGGAATACCATCAATTAGGGGCCAAAGTGGTGGATTCCCGTTAATGCGCATTCGTGCAAGTTTTCACCATGAATTGATTCCATTAAAGCCAAGCAACATGAGGAATACCATCAATTAGGGCTAAGTGTTGGATTCCCGTTAATCCGGCATCCGTGCAAGTTTTCACCATGAAATGATTCCATTAAAGCCAAGCAACATGAGTGAATACCATCAATTAGGGGCCAAAGTGGTGGATTCCCCTTAATCCGGCATCCGTGCAAGTTTTCATCTTGAAATGATTCCATTAAAGCCAAGCAACATGAGGGAATACCATCAATTAGGGGCCAAAGTGGTGGATTCCCGTTAATCCGGCATCCGTGCAAGTTTTCATCTTGAAATGATTCCATTAAAGCCAACCAACATGAGGGAATACCATCAATTAGGGCCAAAGTGGTGGATTCCCGTTAATCCGGCATTCGTGCAAGTTTTCACCATGAATTGATTCATTAAGCCAAGCAACATGAGGAATACCATCAATTAGGGGCCAAAGGTGGATTCCCGTTAATCCGGCATCCGTGCAAGTTTTCACCATGTACTGATTCCATTAAAGCCAGCAACATGAGTGAATACCATCAATTAGGGGTCAAAGTGGTGGATTCCTGTTAATCTGGCATCCGTGCAAGTTTTCATCTTGAATTGATTCCATTAAAGCCAAGCAACATAAGTGAATACCATCAATTAAAACAGCTTTTACAACTGTACATATATACACATATGTTACAATTACAACGTGGAGATTGTAACGGTAGAGTTCAACAGTTCATTTAGGTCTGACGAAAACTACTGGTAAATATGGATTTTAGTGAAGCTAGGGATTGTTATGTATTGTTAGGGAAGTTGCAGAGTTATTGCCTGCTAAGGAATTGGTCGTGAATATCTATTCCTTGTGATAACAAAGTTCTGAAGCCTTAGAGAGAGAGAGAGAGAGAAGAGAGAGAGAGAGAGAGAGAGAGAGAGAGAGAGCTATGTGTAGGAGAGAGAAGCAGAGAATTAGCGTCGTCGGTTTGTTGAATCATAGCAGCCCACCCTGAACCCAAACAAGGAGAACGAGTCCACCCTGTCCCAGCAAGGAGAAAAGAGGAGAAACAAGGTTCGGATGCTTGCTTTTATAACTGACCCACGTGATCCTAAAGTGCTGCTGATAGCCGATGAAGCCAACTACAGATAAGGGGTAGATTTTAATTGATAAATACATACATAGGTATATATGTTAAAACCACAAAAGACCATACATCCGATTTATAGGAGAGCCTTACCATTTAAGCTTAATTCGCGGCCGACAATCAATTTTTAGCCCATAGGGCTCGACCAACAAGGAGCTGGAAGCATATATTTTATCATTTTAATTCATACACACACACACACGTACACACACACACGCACACACACACACTCACGCTTGCACGCACGCACGCATATGTGTATGTATGAATTTAAAAAAATGTCAGTATTAATATTCTCATCCCTTATAATGGTTGTCTTCATTAGACAGTACTAATATCGTCTTTAGTGAATTGTGTGCCTTTCTGACGCACAAACGTAGCCCCGGAACTATCACACTTTCTCGAAAAGATTCGTCCTTGAGAAAGTAGTTCAATACAATTGAATTTTTTTTCGGGTTCATATAAAGACGAGGAATTCCAAAATTGCTACCAACCTGTCCGCCTGAATGTAACTGATCTCCATTTTTTGTTTATTGACATACGTCACAGTCTGTTAAATAATAAGATGACATGGATGATAAATATGTCTTTTTCTTTAAAAAAAAACACAAGACAAGAAAGGTAGAAACACAACAAAAATTGTGTCCTAGCTGCATCCAGTGGTGAGGCTCAAGTTCTGAAGCTCTGGGAAGTATGGTGTTAACCCTTTCTTGCTCTTAATCCAAGGACCACGCTAACCCGCAGTGGTTGTACTTGTTAGGATCCTATCTATGAGCCAAACGGAACAGTGTGCAAATTACCTATATTAACTGTTGCCTATTTTCAACTGTTCACAGTGACTCTCCCATCACTACGATCCTACCGTAAACCGCAAGCATGAGCTCTTGCATGTGTCACTTAGTCATAATAAAACATCACTTCGTGATCTTTTGTTTTGTCTGTGAACCAACCCAGAGAATTGTGAACTTTGAAATATCCCATAACACAGGTAAAAATACCAAGAAAATTTGGTACAGCTGTGGGGGAAATTTGGTAGGCAGAGAGTTAAGAATAATTACTCGAAACCCTATAATTGTTTACAATTGTTTAAAAAGGATTATTATCATTAGTTAGGTAAAACCATATAATTGCTTGAAATGCTCGAAATCATATAATTGTGTGCAAATTATTAGTATTAGATAGGAATACTTTAAACCAAGTAATTATGTGCAAATTATTAGTATTATATAGGAATACTTTAAACCAAGTAATTGTGTGCAAATTATTAGTATTATATAGGAATACTTTAAACCATGTAATTGTGTGCAAATTATTAGTATTAGATAGGAATACTTATAACCATAATAATGTGAGCTAATTATTTGTATTAAGAATAGTTATTTAAAGATATAATTGATTAAACTATTATCATTAGTTATTTGAAAAAAATTTAATAGCTAGTAAAAAGACTTCAGTATTAAATAACCCAAAAATGATTGATATGCCATGAAGCTAATCAACAGCAATGTCCTAGGTATAACAGTAAATTGGATCGGGTGGTGAGGCTACAGTTCAAGAGATGTTGATCCCTAGTTCTGGAGACACTTGATACCATAGAGTTAGATTTGTTATTTGTGTTAGATAGCAATACTTGATACCATGACGATACCCATTACAAAACGCGTCTTCGCATGTAATGTTTTGTACATATATGTCTGCTTTTAAATTATTCCGATCGGACTTTTATATTCCTAACATTTTGAGCTAATAGTTGAATTAATATTCGCGTGATAAATAGGCCCTTTCAAATAGAGCAGAATTCAAAGTGGACCCTTTTAAATAAAGAAAATAAATTGTCAGATTTCAGAGGGTCTGAATCAGGGGTTTCCAACCCTTTTTTAGCATGCCCCACCTTATCAACTCTAAAATCCTGATGTCCCATCATGTGGTAATATATAATTCTTATGATTCAAAAGTGAACTCCTTCTTGAGCTGAAGAAGCTTATAAAGTCAATACGTTGGTTTAAAAGAACAAGCCATCTATGAAAAGTAAAAATGAAATACACAAAGGACAGAAAATAATAACGAGTGAAAATTTCAATATAAATATTTCAATGAAATAAAGATCGAAAATTTGGACCCAGAACTCGTTAAGTCTCAAAAATCAAATTGCCGTCCTGTGGTGCGTATGCCACACGTTGGGAACCAATGGTCTAAACTACCGAGATTGGTCCATTTCTTTTTCTGTTTTTTTTTTCTTTAAAAAAAGGTAGTTTGTTTTGCATGCCCATTTCTATTATCTTTACACAGGTGTGGATTTTCATTTTAACAAAAAGAATAATAATAATAATAATAATAATAATAATAATAATAATAATAATAACAACAACAACAATAACTTTCTAAACATTTGTCAAGGACGAATTTTAAGTTCTATGACAAATCAGGAATTCTTTGCTGGCCACCCTGGAAACGTTAAACCGGTTTGTGTACTCCACCAGCAGCTATAACATGCACGACACACACACACACACACACACACACACACACACACACACAAATACACACAGAAACACACAAAGACACACACACACACATATATATATTGGTCTTTTCTTTTTGATTATGATTTATGTCGGTTGTATAATAAGATAAAAGTTTTTCTTTTGATTCTTCTTAAATTGGTACAATAAATGAATTGTAATGACACCATGTCACCCACCACACATCACGCACTCATGCTCACGCAACCCCTCACACACGCACATACAAAGATATTTATAAATATGTAAACACATCAATACACATATATGCACACGGACATATTTGCGTATATATTGCACATATACCACACATATACAAGGTGTGTCATAAAAGTGTCGAGTTTGAAGCTGTATTTACCAAGATAGAAATGAATAATGAATGGAACGTTAATTTTTCAGAATACGAGGTGTGTCAAAAAGTACCAAAAATCTGGATACTTTTTTTTGACACACCTTGTATATTGCACGCATCGACACATACGTATGCAACAAACACACCATGAAGGCGCGTGGTGTAATGATTAGAATCGTAGGAAATGGATTCGTCGGCCCGAGTTCAAATCCTGGACGAGGCTGTTTGCATTTCACAAAGCGCTAACATCCTTACGAAAGGAATGAATCCAACTACTCTCCTTCCTGCTATGTGTAAATAGTAGGGCGGACTGGGCTTCTTAACCTTGTTATGACGACCAGTCTAGGAGAAGGAAAACTTTGAATTTAAACCTGGTAAACCCCGCTTAAGGAATTGACTTTGTGTCACATCCTACATATGCAAAAAGGCAATGTTGAACATTTTTGTTTATACGCATTTTTTCCAAACGTGTTAGCACCATGCGAAATGTAAACAGACTCGTCCAGGATTTGAACTCGGGTCAATGAGCCCATTGCCTACGACTTTAACCATTAGATCACGCACCTACATTTTCGGTGTATAACTTGAATATTAATAGACAAATCTTATTTTATATTTGTGGTGTAGGTGTTCTGGTATAATGGTTAGAAAAATAGACTCGCAGATCCGTTATGACGGAAAAAAACGAGTTCGATCCTCGCTGAATACCCCATAATTGTGACATTGTGTTACATCCTACTCGTTGGGTAAATATTGGAACAATCCTATAGGTATTAGGGCTTGATATAACTAGCTGATTGATTGGAGTGGGCTCATTCATACCGCCCGTCTACCTAGGTAAGGGCCAAGTGTTGCATATCATGGTCTGCTCAGCCACCAATAATCCATCCTTAAGCATCACGGGTCGCCACTCACGGCCAACAAGTAACCCCATTGCGGGTAGGGGATTGGTCTTACCCTTTACAGAGGTGCAGTCGGTGTATTCTACAGAAAATTAGTGGATAAGATAAAAAAAACATTTCAAATTATATTCACAAACATTTTTTCTGTCACTTTATCAATTAGGCTCTGTCAGTGGATCCCAAAGTGGGCAGTACCTCCTCCCCCTAGGGGTGATGGGAGATCTAGGAGGTCAGTGGAGGGCGAAAATGTGAGATTAGGAGCAGTTAATAAATAACTTTTTTGGTGTTTTTTTAAATCTAAACGACAAAATATATGCCATATATGGCAATTTGTTTGGGTAACACACGTGGTGTAATGGTTAGCGAGCTAGATTTGCAGACGTATTAGTAGTGAGTTCGATTCTCATTGGGCGCACCATACTTCCGGCCTTGTGTCACATCTTAATGATACTTAGTAAATAACTATATGGCAATTTGCTACATTTGGAAAATATTGGAAAAAAAATATTGGAAAAAAAAAAAGAAGAAATCAATGCTTTTACTATTTAAATTTTATATTTGAATTATCTTCTCGGATATAAATCAAATCTTCATTATTTCTGTTTTAAAATGTCAGATATAGTGATAGTGAATATATTTACTTTGTAATTAATTGTTTTATTTTCGTAGTTTCCTCCGGACATACATACACATACATACACACAACTGCTCTTTATATATCTATAGATTGACAGGATTGACAATGTAAGGGCCGGTTTAGCTCAGTCGGTAGAGAATCCAATTAGGAATCGCAAGGTTCCTTGTTCGATACCGGCCCTCGCCTACTCAGTGTATGAGTAGCACAGGGATCTGTGCGGTAAAGTAAGGGGCTAATGGTAGGTGTGGCGCTCCACATCAGACACCAAAACAATCTCCTTGGTCTAGCACTATTGAAAAGGGATAGACTCCATCGCTGTCAGGCTGATACCGACTTTAGGCCACCTCGACGACTTTACTTATTAATTTTTAATAAATAAACATCCCATAAATGGAATGATGGTGCCTGTTGGGTTAAAATTATTTGACCACAGTACTTAAGCAAGGCTCGATCGCACAATATCGTGGATTGGTTCCACAACTGGACATATTTAGTAATCCTCACGCCATCGTAAGGGGCTCCTCCCTCGCTCCAGATATTAGACAGACCCTAAACAGCAACAGAGAATTTGATCAATCTGACCCAATCACGTGTTCACTCAGTGACGTCACATCTTTTTGCGCCAATGAAACGTTAGGAAAGTAAGTGACAAGAAAAGGTCGAAAAGGTCGTCGATTAACTTGATTCATTTTTTTACCCCTGAATTTTTTTCTTCATAACCCACCCCCCGTCTACTTTTTTAGCCGTAGGAATGTTTTTTTTTTGTTTCTTTGCGGATGACACGAAACCTTCCAGACGAAAGATTCTCATATGGTGTCAATTTACTTTGTTTCTTTCTTCTTCTTCTTCTTCTTCTTCTTTGGAATGTATGGAATTTTCTGGAATAAAAGAGCATAAAAGAAGAGAGGAATTCTCGTCTTGCAGTTTTCCAGACATTGGATCCATCTTTCTATTTTTGTATCAAGTTTTGTGGGGTTTCTAAGCGCCCACGACAGACCCCTTAATTTGCTTTTCCAATTATTAATTAACAGACACTTATTTATCTTAGCTGAGTACAATACAAGACCAATCAGTGTTTGTCCATTGATTTTAAAGCAACCCGCCTAGAATTATTTTATGCCTAGAGGTTAGGGAATTGCGTTCATTGTATTTACTTTTTTGGGTAGTTCCTCTTAAAAGGTTTTGCACACAGACATCAATGAGTGGTTGAATGCATTTACCAAGTGTATTAGCGCTTTACCAAGTGTATTAGCGCTATGTGAAAAGCAAACAGCCTCGTCCAGGATCATATTTATACGAGATAAGTTTTTGACTAACATACTACTCTTCCTAATTGGTAATGCAGTATTAAATACTGGCTCCTCTAATTGGAACTGCTATGTTACATACTAACTAATTGGTGCCGCTATATTAGATTGCTGTCACGCAGAAATGTGAAATGCAAAAAGCCTCGTCCTGGATTTGAACCCATGTTTTTACTTGTTTTGGTTTTGAACGAAGGTTTTATATTTTTTGTGGGGTTGAATCTAAAGAGTTTTATTGCACACAGTTTAGCTCAGTCGGTAGAGCGTTCGTCTAGGAATCACAAGGTCCCTGGTTCGATACCGGTCTTCACCAACTCAGCGTAGCACAGGGATCTGTGCGGTAAAGTGAGGAGCTGATGGTAGGTGTGGCGCTCCACCTTAGACGCTAAAAATAGTCTCCTTGCTCTAGCGTTGTGAAAGGGGATAGACTCCCTCGTTGTCTGGCTGATACCGACATTAAGCCACCCCGACGACTTTACTTACTTATTCTTACCTATAGAGAAGTATTTATAAAAGTGCAAGTATTCCTATCAAATACAAATCATTTTCACTCAGTTGTATCGTTTCAAGCATTTATATCTAATACTAATAATTACGTGATTTCAAGTAATTATTTTACAGTTATATGGTTTCAAGTAATCTATATGATAATACTCTTGTTCCTTAATCTTCCAACCGTCATCATCTTGAAACACCCTATGGTTAAAAATGAAATCGTCCTAATCGTCCAAGATAAAATGCAAATATGTAAATCTTGATTACCCGGTGTTGCTTATCCGACAAATTTTTATTTCTTGGGCAAATTCCCTGTCAAATCATCCAGGCCATGTCACTCACCGCCTTCAATTTTTCTGAAATTTTGTGCATGTGTGGACTATGTTAAAGTTAGATATCCCCCAAAATTTGAGCTTCCAATTCCAAGAATTTGCGGAGTTATGTAGGATTTTAACTTTCCAAATTTGAAAGGGTCACGAAAAATGGCGACTTTTTGTAATCTATTTGTTTCTAAAATGAATACTAGTGCATCCCTACTCATAAAAATTAGTTTATAAAATCATTTTTGCCCAAGGAATCCAGAAATGCTGATACAAAAGTCTGAAAGTTAGCCAATTTTAAGTTATTGATGATTTCCGATTTTTTCAATATCTCAACCCCACCAAATTTGGAGAGCTAAAAATCGGGATAACTTCACCAATTTTTGGAATTGGAAACTCAAATTTTGGGGAATGTCTAACTTTACCACAGTCCACACCGGTACAAAATTTCAGAAAAATTGAAGGGGATGGGTGACAATTTTACTTTTATTCTGAATGATTTGACATGGAATTGCCCTCTTATAGTTTTTTTCACCTCAGCCAAATAATGAACAATTCCGTTTTTATCATAAAGAAAGGGAAGTAAAGGGACATACTACACAGAAAAATATAAGAAAGAAAGAAGAAAAAAAAAAGAAAGAGAGTAGAGGTAAGAGAGATGAGGTGAACACGCACAAGAGATAACGCTAATTTGTTTCAATTGAACATAATGAAAAGATGAAAAAGTACACACACACACAGAGAGAGAGAGAGAGAGAGAGAGAGAGAGAGAGAGAGAGAGAGAGAGTTAAATCAAGATTATCATACTTTTTACATATTGAACTATTCGGCAATAGTTCTTAAATAAACATATCAAACGTTGTAATAATTAGATTATCATAGTGTGCTATATGCACAGGTCCTGCTAGTTAAATTGTTAATTCATTAAGATCAAAATAAAGTCTTCTCTGGTTCCGTTGTTATTACTAGCAAAAAAAAAAAAAGCAAAAAAAAAGCCCCTTTTTTTAATCTAACAGAAGGGAAAAAAGACAATTCAAATTTAACACCTTTATTTTTTCCTTTACTTTTTAGACTTGAATTAAATCTATTTGTGAAAAAAAAAGATTATATCTTATTTTGAAAGTTTTGTTTATATTCAATTACATGTTTGAGAATATAACGTAAATGACTAAGGGATTTTTGACATTAGTGGTGACGTAGTTTCGGTTACAGACAGAGCCACAATCTCCATTATAACAAGAAGATTAGTAATGCTTTTCTCATCAGCTAATTTTGACACAACTCTTTTTCACCACACGTGGCAAGAGTTAACAAAATGCTTACACCCAGGGAATGTTTTGTGATCAGAAAAATATGTTCCCTTGTCTTTTGTTTACTTATAAATAGAATCCCGTCCTTTCTTCTTCTTCTTCTTCTTCTTCTTCTTCTTCTTCTGTCTTGTGTTAATCACAAATGACAAGGTCAGACCCGATATTTTATACATATTTTTGAAACTTCTGTGAAAAAGCATTACGATTCTACTAATTGTAAATGGGAAGCTATCCAGACTAGGATAAGAAAAGAAAACTTTAAAAGTTTATAATTAACACTCCTTTTCAGTTTGTCACATCAGCGTTAGTTGATAGTATTTCACTGGAGGCTGAGTGACAACAAGTCTCCTCAGGTCTCCAGGACTCTTCTGAGTATTCCAGCCGATTGCAGCAGTGAATTAGTCTGGATGGTCTCAATTTTTCCTCTGATTTCCAGATCCTCTAGTCTTTTTTCCAAATTTATTGGGACCGTTCCAAGTGCACCAACTACAATTGGTATCACATTTACTCTTATATTCCACAGCTTTTTCAATTCTCTGGCAAGATCCATGTATTTATCCATCTTTTCATTTTCCTCCAGCTTCACCCTGTGATATGCTATATTATTATTATTATTATTATTATTATTATTATTATTATTATTATTTCACTACGAGTTTTTTCACATCCGCCTTAGCCGGTGGTTCACTGGAGGCTGAGTGACAGCAAGTCTCTTCAGGTCTCCAGGACTCTTCTAGATATTCCAGCCGATCTCAACAATGCTGTACTGGATGGTCACGATTCTTTCTCTGATTTCCAGTTCATCCAGACTCTTTTACAGACACTTGGGGACCGTTCCTAGGGCACCATTTACAATTGGCACGATCTTTACCTTCATGTTCCATAATTTTCTTAGTTCTCTGGCAAGGTCCAAGTATTAGTGACAAAGTAAATATATATACACATTAAATATCCCCAGGGCTTGGTTTTTGAGTAAAAATATTAGAGATTCGATTTATATTCGTGAAGATAATTAAAAAATAAAATTTAAATGATAACAGCATGTTTTGTTTTTATTTAATATTTTAGATAGTAGACATTAGCATTTCTTTTCAGAGTAGCTGGATCAATGCAAGGTCTATTTTTTTTACATAGGGATTTAAATAGGGCATCCCACGAGGATTCAACTCACAATCAGTAATAATGGATCTGCGGGACTAACTTTAAAAAATCCTGTACCCAGGCGACGCCGGGTAGCCGCTGCTAGTACATATATAAAGGGCAGTTGTGTGTATCTGTATGTCCGGAGGAAACTTCGAAAATAAAACAATTAACGATATGTAAATTAACGATATGTAAATATATATAGACATTAAATATCACCAGGGCTTGGTTTTTGAGCCAAAATAATGAAGGTTCGCTTTATATTCGTGAAGATAAATAAAAAAAAAATGAAATTTAAATGATAGCAGCATTTAATATTCTAAATAGTAGACATTAATTTTTCTTTTCAGAGTTACTGGATCAACGCAAGATCTTTTTAAATAAGGATTTTATTGGGACATACTGCGAGGATCTAATTCGTGATTCAGTACTAGTGGATCTGCGCGACTAAATTCTTTGCTACCCCCTACCCAAGCGATGCCGGGTAGCCACTTTTAGTAAGTAATGAATGCTGAAAAAAATCTATTTTATCATTTCCTACATTAAAGTAAATGTACTTTGTACTTCTTCTTTCTCCTATATTAGTTTCTTAGCCAAAACCACAGTCTGCTCTATTATTTACGCTTTGCTGTAGGGAGAGTAGTTGGATGCATACCTTCCCCAGGGATATTAGCGCTATGTGAAATGTAAACAGCTTCGTCCAGGATTTGAACTTGAGTCAATACGTCCATTTTCTACGACTCTAACCATTACATCACACACCTCCATTTTTTAAGCGGAGTATGAACTGGTTTAAATTCAGAGTTTTGTTTTCCTTACCAAGGATAAATAATCCAGTCTACTCAACAATTTCCCCATAGATGTAAGGAGACACTTTCTTTCTTTTTTGGATTTTATGGCTTGTCAACGCTTATTGGGTTATTTTATGCCGAAGATGTTTTATTTAATTCTTGATAGCTACTCAATTTAAAAAAAACTCATTTCTAAACACATTTTTGTAAACTCATTTTTTTCTATTTAACTTGTGTCCGTTATTAAAAACTATCAACAACACAAGCCAAGACGTCCTAATAAATCCCAGCTAGATCAAGATTCGAAGAAAGGAGAGAAGTCAGCCCAACAACAGATGCAGAATACCAGCAACTCCGATCCAGAATAGCAAACACCACAAATTTAGATTAATATAAAAATGTCATACTCCTTCAATTAGACGCCAGGTCACATATCAAAATTTAATGACTTTTGCAATCTATGCACATTTAATTGATTCCGTAGTGCTAATTACCAAAGCAATCAACTTGATCCTTACCGTGTGTCCATGTATCGTAGCATTATGCAAGAATACACTACACTTAGTAAATGTATAAAAGCAAACATATTCCTTTGGATAGGACGTCTACTGTAAAGCGATAGCGAGCAATGTACCCCAAAGTCCATTGCTAGAGTCTCGACTTCATTACTCACTGAGAGCGCATCTTTTGCAGCCTTTTGCCAGACTAGGCTCAGCTTATTAAATGTTTCAATAGATGCAAAACTGAATGTTTTGGTGGACGCCTCGTGTGATATAATGCTTAGCGAGATATACTAGCGAGTTCGGCTCTAACCGGGTGCCCCATACAGCTGACTTGATATCCCAACAAAGATAAGCTAAGGTGGACACCTCGTGTAATATAATGCTTAGCGAGATATACTAGCGATTTCGGCTCTAACCGGGTGCCCCATACAGCAGGCTTGATATCACAACAAAGACAAGCTAAGGTGGATACCTCGTGTGATATAATGCTTACGGAGATATACTAGCGATTTCGGCTCTAACCGGGTGCCCCATACAGCTGGCTTGATATCACAACAAAGACAAGCTAAAGTGGACGCCCCGTGTGATATAAGGCTTAGCTAGATATACTAGTGATTTCGGCTCTAACCGGGTGCCCCATACAGCTGGCTTGATATCACAACAAAGACAAGCTAAGTAAATGACTGACTATTTTTTTGTACTTATCATTATTTACAGATTTTGAAAAGACAGCCAAGGGAAAATATAAACCTTCCAAAGCAGGCGTGTCCAAGTCGATGTCACGAGTCTCATTGACTCAAGAAACCATTTGAAAACACTTTAAACAAAAATTAAATAAAAGAAAGTAATATTATTATATAAATATTTCGACGTTTTCCAGATGGTATTATATAACAAAGATTATTATTGTTATTATTTTCCCTTTATGCCAGAGTTTTTCACACCGGTTTCATCTGGTAGTTTTTCACTGAATTCTGCGTGACAGCAATCAAACATAGCCGTACCAATTAATTAGTATGTAACATAGCAGTACCAATTAGAGGAGATAGTATGTAACCCTACGTCACCAGTTAGGAAGAGTAGTCATAAACTAATATCGTATAGATATAATCCTGGACGAGACTGTTTGCTTTTCACATAGCATTTGGGAAACGTATATATCCAACTACTCTCCCTACAGCTATAGGTAAATATTAGAGCAGACTGGGCTCTTTAACCATGGCTAGGTAACCTGTGTAAGAGAAGGAAAACTCTGAATTCAAACCTGTTAAACTCCGCTTAAGAAATTGACCTCGTGTCACATCCTGCTCGTGCGGAGGAGTTGCTATATATATATATATATATATATATATATATACTTATTTTGTATGTATTTTTCTATTTTGATGTCTTCTTCTATGGAACTGATTGGCTCGTCTAACGTCTATCCCACCCTGTCGGCTGGGGCTTTAGAGTACGCCAGCTGCACCTCTGCAGAGGGGTAAAATCCCCCTAATGGGGCCACCTGTTGGCCGTTGGAGGCGACCCGTGATGCTTAAGTAAGGAATCGTTGTGTCTGAGCAGTCCGTAACATGCGACACTCCATTTAAATCCTTCCTTAGGCTAGACGAGCAGTCGGAGAACCCCCCTCCGATCAGTCGGATGGTTAGGTCAGGTCAAGCCCTAGCACCTTTATTATTGTCTCAACTGTATTGTCCTTAGAGCAAATCCTTAACTCTTTTTTATCATATATGAGCTAGAAGGCTGTAACTGAGGGTATAAGTAACCAGGGTATGACGCTAAACTGCATATAATGGTGAAGTTTCAATTCTGGAGTTCAGAGGTGTGTGCAATAACTCTTCGCCACCATTAACTCTAGGTCCACTCTGAACTGGAATCAAATAGATATTATGGGATAAATAGATTTTAAAAAAATTGTTTAATAAAATGTGTTTTATGAAAAAATTGATTTTTAAAAAAATTGAAAATGTGACTGAATTTATCAAATACAACATAGAAAATTCGGAAAAAAGGTTTATTACTTTTTGTACAGGAATATAAATCAACGCGCAGTTCTCCAACAGTATGACTAGCTACTCGACTTGTAGTGACTCGACTACGAATAACCTTGCGTATTCGTATCTTTATATACAAGGTGGGCCAAAAGTAGGGTTACAGTTACTTCATTATCTGTTTTCACCTTCACAATCACGTTTTAGATATAAATTATAGAAAAAATACTGATCCCTTATTCTATGCTACTTACTCATGCCTTAAAACGTTGTACATTTTATAATTTTATTTTATTCACAGGAACCCTGAACGGTTAACAATGGCAAACAATTACAATACGGAGCAAAGAAGGTGAATACTAAAGCAATATTGGAAAATGCCGAGCAGCTTGACAAGAAGCCTATCATACTCCTCCACCTTCACGCAAAGAAATTTATCGCATAAGGTATAAATTTGAAACTAGGTTTCAAAATAAAGGTAAAATGTTTAAGTGTTAACTGTAACCCTACTTTTGGCCCACTCTGTATGTCCCGTTGGACGAGTCCAACTATCTTTTAGGGGAAATATCTTCCCTTAAAAAACAAAGGGTTGATACGCCATAAAATCCAAACAACCAACCAATCACTTTTATCTGGTGGTTTTTCACTGAATTTGAGTGACATCGATCTAAAATAGTGACAGTAGTTAGAGAAGATAATATGTAACACTACGTTACCAATTATGTCAGTTACCAATTATGAACATATATATAATATCCGACCAAATTTAATTATACACGTTTTAAATCTCACCATAGCTGACCATTGGATAGCAGTATCTATCGCTCTATGTGCTTATTGTGAAAATGTTACAACGGAAATTAGTGTATGCTAACCCCTATTTAGTAATAACAGAATAATAATACTTTTTAAAAGGGAGTGAGACGCAATATCAAGTGTTTATTATTATTGCAAGTTGTCTAAATGAACAGAATGCTCGATATGGTAATTCATTAGGTGATAAAATAGTATAAAAATAAAGTTATTCGCCGAATTTTAAAATCCCTTGGCCTTTTTTTCTATTTTTTTTCATACCTCAGCCCTAATTTGGTCCCCAGTGACCTCAAATGGATTCATGAGAAAATATAGATACTACTACTGGATTTCTTTTCCAAATTTTACCAAAGAAAAGTTTTGTTTGATCTTGGTACAGGGTTTTGTTTTCAACCCCGGACAGACAGACAGACAGACAGACAGTCATAGATTACTACAAATATAATATCTATTTTCTGTCTCCCCCCCCCCCACCATGTTGGAGGAACATAAAATCCGATAATTGTGGGGAGCATCGCACAAATTGAAGCTCATGCAGTGGCCAGTGTAAAATTTGCGTGTGTCCCGTCGGCATTCCTCTTTTGAGGCGTTTCAGGCACCGGGCAATAAACTCAGCGCTACCCATTTTTGACGAGTTGGCAGATGGTGCCTGGGGTATGCCCCCTGGGATTCACACTAATCCTATATTTTTACCGGTTCAGAGCCCGAAGCCACTGGACACATGATTTCGAAAAAAAAACAGGAAGAGTTGTACGTTAAATCATCATATACTTATCTCATATATGTTTTCTATTTTGATGATGTAAATCCTGATTATCTGGTGTTATTTATCCGCCGAATTTTAATTTTTTATGAGTGTTGTCACCTCATCTAAATTATGGACCATTTCGTTTTTATTATAAAGAAAAAAGGGGAAAACAGAAAAATATAAGAAAGAAAGAAAGTAGAAGAAAGATAAAGAGAGGGGGTGTGTGCGCGGAAGTGATAATCTGTTTTAATCGAATAGGATGAAAAGATGAAAAGAAAGAAAAAGAACAGCGAGAGAGAGAGTTAAATCAAGATTATTATACTTTTTACATATTGAACTAATTAGCAATAGCCCTTAAGTAAACATATAAAACGCCGGAATAATTAAATTATCATACTGTAGTAAATCCAAAGGTCTTACTAATCAAGGATGAATAAAACAAAAAAGTCTTCGGCATAAAATTGCCCAATGGGTTGACATGTCATAAAATCCAACCAACCAACCAACCAACCAACCAACCAACATGCCTTTCTCAAGGATATTAGTGCCAAGTAAAATGCAAACAGTACCATCCGTAATTTTTATTGTTGAGTCCATAAACCAAAAACGCCTTCGCATTTAATTCCACTTTATTTTCACGTGGCTTTTTCACATAACTGACGACACTTGTTTCCAATAGTCGTATTACTTGTTTTTAAAATTTTTTTTAATGCTAATCTTTGCTTAGTCTTGCACATAGGCCTCGGGTTGCACCCGTTTCACCTAAATGGTCACTCCCTCTAAGTACTAAACTGCAGGACTGAACATTCACGTTCCGAGGTCCTAATCTACATGAAATTTGTCACCCTTCTCTAAAAAAAAATATGCATGCATAATTGGTTGATTGGTTGGTTGGTTGGATTTTTACGGCATATCACCACTTGTTGGGTTATTTTATTCCGAAGACGTTTTGCCCTATTCATGCTTGATGGGTATTGAATAATTTTTTAAAATTAAATTTTTCAGCCCATTTTTTTAAAAACTCATTTTTTCTATTTAACTCATAGATATGACTCTAATAACATGCGGAAGGGTTGGGTAAATACATATAATCATTTTAAAAGTTTGATTTTTTTTAAATTTGTCAAATTTGTTAGAATTAAAACAAAAAAGAATTATCGTAAGTATTTATTATAAGACACATAATTCTTTTATATTTTTCAGCCCAAAACTGTAAAATGAATATTTTTCCAGTCATATTCGGAATGAGATAAAAAAAATAATTTATATCTATAATCCAAATAATATGTTTTACGCCCTTACAGAGAAATATCTGTTGGAATGTGTGTTTGTTTATAATTTTGTTTCTTCTAATGCGAGCTTATTTTCGGCGAAAACGTGTTTCATTTTTGTACTACCACTCCGGGTCAGAGTGGACCTGGTTGTAATGGGAAAAAACAGGTACTCAACATTCCCAGAGTTACAAAATTGGAACTTCACTAGATACAGTTTAACGTCATACCCAGGACACTAAGACCCTCAACCACCGCTTCTAGCACACATATAATAAAAATATTGGGGGTTTGCCATAAAGGCAATAGGGTCGGGAAAAATATAGGTGCTAGGACATTCTTTTTCCATCCATATCATTCGTTTCGTAGGAAAAGGTTAAAAAATAGAATGGATAAAATCAATTAAATTCATAGAAGGGGGCGAACTTACCGCAAGTGGAATCCGTGAAGAGTAAATTAGACTGAAACCAGGATGAACAGATTATTCCATTATATATTTTTGGTAGGAGTGGTGGACTTTTTTATTGGCTCACACTGACTGTGGTTTCCCTATTTAAAAGTTCGAGTTCTTGCGTAGTTTAATCGAAGCAAAATGTCAATGCTTGGTGTTATACACCAAGAGCTTACAGGGTGGCAGTTTGAAGATTCCAGATTCGAGTTGAGGTTGCTATCGGAGTCGATAAGATGCACAAGAACCCGTAATCGGCGATGAAAATTGTGCATCACTAATGACCACCCTGTACGCATACGCAAGATGTATTGCACGACGTGACCTACCAATTGATCGTTGGAGGGCCTAAGTAAGGACTAAAGTGGAGTGTTGCCTGTCATGGACTGCTCATCCTTAAGAATCGCGAATCGCCACCAACAGCCTAAAGGTGGCGCCATTGGACGGATTCTACCCATCTGCAGAGGTGCAGTTGGTGTATTCTTCAGTCTCAGTCGATAGAATGGACTAAACAGCAGGACTGAACATTCACGTACCGAGGTCCTAAGCTATAGAAAATTTGATACCCTTCTCTAAAAAAAAAAAACATAGATGCATATTTGGAGGTGTGGGGTGTAATGGTTACCTTCAAAGGAAATGGAAACGATGAGACGAGTTCAAGTTCAAGTTAAGGTAGTGTAGACATGGATTCAACGGCGCCTGGTTACTGACCCTTTCTCGCCTATGTGATCTTCATACTTGTTCTGAAGATTGCATTGGCGAGAAACTGTCAGTAAGCAGGCGCTGTTGACTTAAGGTCATGTGGAGGATCAGTATATATATATATATATATATATATATATATATATATATATATATATATGTGTGTGTGTGTGTGTGTGTGTGTGTGTGTGCGTGAGAGAGAGAGAGAGAGAGAGCGTGACATTGCAGTGTTGGCCGATGAATGCAGCATTGATAATAACAACTGTGTGCTTTTTCAAATTTCTTCTCTGATATATATATATATATATATATATATATATATAAAAGTAATTGGTAATTTGCTTGAAGCATTGTTAAGTATGTTATAAAATAATAAAATTCGAAGGCAATACAATTAATTGTCTTTATTTTTTACGCATTGTATTGCCTTCGAATTTTATTATTTTATATATATTATATATATATATATATATATATATATATAAAATAATAAAATTCGAAGGCAATTTCAAGAAAATTTGGTTTACGCCCCCTTTTTCTAAAACAGTTAAAACAAATGTCGGTAAAAAATTTCTAGACTTAATAGATAAACACTTCCCACCCCAAAATAGATATAATAAAATATTTAATAGAAATACGGTAAAAACTAGCTACTCATGTGGACTCTCAATGAAATCACTTATTACATCAAAATCTAAACCAAACTCAAACCCTTCATGTTCTTGTAGAATTAAAAAAGACTGCCCTCTAAATCAGAAATGTAACATTAGATCAGTAGTATATGAGGCTAAGGTAACAACTACAGTTGCGAATCACCCTATAAGCACAGACAGATATGTTGGGATGACCCAGGGTGACTTCAAGCAAAGATTTTACGTCCATGTGGAATCTTTCAGAAAGAAAGATAAAAGAGAAACAACTTCCCTTGCAACAAGGATATGGGAGCTGAAAGAAAAAGATATGCCTCACAAAATAGAGTGGAAAATCTTAGATCATCCCAAATGTTACACAAATGGCTCCAGATACTGCAAATTATGTGTTACCGAAAAATTTAGAATATTAAAAAACTTGATTTCCTTTAATAATAATAACAATAATAATAATAGAAGTTTAAATAAAAAAATCAGAAATCTTCAAACAATGTCCCCATAAAAGAAAATTCTTCCTAAATGCATGGAGGGGAGATACTCAACATCCACCCTGAGAATAAATTCAGCAATTATTTGCAATGATATCCAATATTTCAACAGGAAAAAATGATTCTTCAACAGAGAAACAAACACCATCCACCTTTATATTATGTTGGATAAAAACTTAAAAGACTCTACCATATATATTAAAATGGTTTTTGAAGACATATGCATCCTTTGCCAAACGGAATTAATTTAAAATAAAAAAATAAAAAATAAAACGTTTTTTTTCAAATTTAAAAAAAAACGCCCTATTTTTTTTCAAAGTTAAAAAAAAAAAAAAAAAAAAAGTCCTTTTTTAACGAATAAAGGGAGGCAACTTCGTTGGCATTACTTCAAAAAAATTCAAATTTAAAAAAAAAATAACAGCGTCCGTAAAACTAACCGACGTTATTTACAATCCTAAATGTGACATTGAGTAAAGAACTCCAACAAACACCATAGGATCTTGCTCCTCAGCCTGATGATTGCCTTTAGCATGAAACCGCGGTCGCTGATAATGAACATTGATCTATGAAAACATTGTAAAATAAATAAATAAATATATATATATATATATATATATATGGTGTTCGGGATAAATTTGACATACTTATATTTGTTTATTTTCTCCGTAGGTTGGAGGTATTGACGCACGGTACGTATCATTTAAAAGCTTGGACCCTTCTTCATTCATATACGTGATGACAGATAGAATGAATGACTGGAACCCACCTGAATCATGGAAAAGAATAACGTATCATAATGATCTGTGCCGGACATCAAAATAAGGAGATAATGGTTGCTACCGAATGCTCCCTGAAAAAATTCAGGCATGAACTGGAGAATTGCAATGGAGACTACGAGGCTGTGGCTAGAAGAAAGCAACATAATAGACGATCTGATTGCGTTCGTACAGCAGAATTGCTCGAAAATCTGCATAAAAAAGTATTGGAGGACCCTGGCATTGGAATTCTGGCTTTGTTACGTGAATAGAATGTTTCAGCCTCTGTCATAAAGCTTGTACTCAATGAAGACCTTCGCTACTACTCATACAAGCGTCGTAGAGGTCAACTGCTCCCAGAAAAGGCCCATGAAAATCGTCTGACAAAGGCGAAGAAACTTTTGTGCAAAAAGATCAAAAGCACAACACGCAGAATAACAGATGGCATGTATATAGTCCAAAGGACACTCCTCGTATCATGCAAACTAAATTTCCCCAAACTGTGAGGGTTTGGGGATGTGTGTCCTCTGAGGATGATGTGATGCCTCCGCATTTTTTCTAGATAGGGTATCAGGTTGAATTCAGATGCCTAAGTAGAATTGCTAAACATTGTAGTCAAGTCCCGGATAACAAGGGTAGCAAATGGTAAGCCATATGTATGGCAGCAGGATTCAGCCCCCTGCCACACCACTGGGAAAAGCCAAAAATGGTTGTCAGCGAATTTTTACGACTACACCAGTCCCAATGTTTGGTTTCCGAACTCCCCAGATTTTAATCCCATGGATTATGTATATGGCGCTGTTGAGAAAGACGCCAATCGCCGTGCCAGTACTACAAAAGCTCAGTTAATCGACAGAATTAAGGTAGTTTTTGAGACTCTTTCCAGGGAATCTGTAACATCAGCTTGCTCCAGTTTCCGGAGCAGGATTGAGGCTGTGATCGACGTTAATGGAGGTTATTTTTAGTGAAACTTGTTGAGAATACTGTAATTTCCGTGCCTGTCGTATTTCTTTACAATCCATTAAATTTTGTAGTTATCAAGCATTTTCCTTATGAAACTGTCAAATTTATCACGAACACCCTATATAAATGCACACACACACACACACACAGATACACACATACACACACATCTCTCTCTCTCTCTCTCTCTCTCTATAATATATATATATATATATATATATAATGTTCACGGTGTAGGAAAAAGTCGGATTTGTTGATGTTGGAGCCGCAGTAAGAGTGGGCGAGATCAACTAATCGGGCCTTGAGGGCTGTGAGTGCATCAGTAGATACAACTTGGTGTTTCAGCAACATAGACGTATTATAATTCAAATTCAGTATCGTTGAGGGAATAATTGGAAAAGTTATTTATTTTCAAATTGAAAATATTAGAAGAGGAGCCATAACGTTTGTTAGTAAGGTTAACAAAGCATTTTGGTTGCTTGAATAACCTTGTCGCTTTTCTCGTCTAAGGAAGCCATGTACCGACAGAGGCATATGGTGTCGAAGAAATATACTGAAGTATTTGTACTCACACACGGTCTTTAAAATTATATATATATATATATATATATATATATATATATATATATGGAGAAATGTTGACAAACACGGGATTGCACAATGGATGGTAGTTTATTACGGGTGATAATGTCGACGTATAACGTCTTTCAGACCTTCTTCAGGACACGAAATGAGGTTTTGTATTGAAGGATTCAATTCTCTTACTGACGAGTGTCTTTTGGTCGTGAGTGGGAGTAGGGTGGAGCTCACTGCTGTTGATGTGGGATGAATGTTTGGGAAGGAAGTAGGGGTCAGCTGTAGTTGTTGCGGTGGGATAGTGTGTGTTTGGTCCAATAGTGAATGTGGGGTGAATGTTTGGGATGGAAGTGGAGGTCGTCTATGGTGGTGCATAGTAGACGTTGGATCAAGTGGTACGTGAGGATGGAAATGTGGGTCGACTGTGGGTGGACAGTGGTGATAGTGGGCGTAGGATCAAGGAGTAGTTGTAAGCCTGATTTTATTTATTTATCTATTTTTTTATTTTTCATATCGTGTTGTTGTTTCTATGGACTGAATTTGTGTAGCATAGAGCCAGCCGGGTCGTAGTAGTAGTCGTTGGTAGAAACAACATACGCAAGTCGTATAGTCACAAGGGGGCTGTTTATTCATTTTTAGGCTCGTGGGTTCTTTTTGAGAGAGAGAGAGCGAGCGAGAGAGAGAGAGAGAGAGAGAGAGAGAGAGAGAGAGAGAGAGAGAGAGAGAGAGAGAGAGGCTAAGGTCAAATTATTCGATTATAAATCATATTTGGTAAAACTATGCGAAACACATCACGGGGAATTCGGGAAGCCCCGTCTGCCCCTTACGAAGGCCTAACCGAAAAAGACCGATATTTTTCTACCTCCGTTCCGTTTCTCCTCCCGGGGTGAGAGGGTCACCCACTGCCGCTTCCGGTCAAAACTCAGAACTTCCGTTTTTATTTTTAAACCTATTTCTGGGGTCATTCGTCGGTCAATTGCTGACCCCCGTTTAGTATTTTCCCTTCCAAACTTTAACATTTGTTCTTATTTCTTTTCCTTCTTTTTCTCCAGAAATCCGATTACCGTTTTCTTTTCAATCCCCAAATTCCTCGTAGACCATGATAATCACGCTACATTTGTCGCTCTATTGTTTAAAAAAATGAGGCATTATATAGCCCACAACGTTTGGTATGCTATAAAAATAACTAAGTGTTGTTTTAAACTGTTAAAATAGTGTTGCTTTTTTTGTGTGTGTAATTATGGCAACATAATCCGTATTATACATATGCAATAAAAACTTTTCTTTCTAAAAATTTTTCTAAAAAAATTCTGAAATATATTCTAAAACAATTTCTGTGTTTCTGATCGAAACACCCGGGTGATAATCTCATTCACCCTTAACCACAAGTCACGTGCTATTTCGTTCGTCCCCTTGTGCCCCGCCCACAAACAACGAGAAAAAGAAAAAAGAAAGAAAAGAAAGAAAGAAAAGAAGCAAAACACCACATCATTTTTCGTTGTTCGGAAACCGTTCTACGTTTAATTCTCACGCACTGCTCGTCGTTTGCATAACAAACAAACAAACAAACAAACAAACAAACCATATCAGCGACTGTGGGCCGTCAAGTATGGTCCGTCGCAAGAAGAAGAATGTCGTCTGGTTGTGTTTCTGTTCGAGAAACGAAAGGAGAAAAACGAGCTAAAAATAAAACAGAGACAAGACAGAAACTAATGGACTGATAAAAAACAAATTAAATTAGATTAAGGGAGCGAAATGGAGGAGGGGTTGAGATTGAACCAGGAACGAAGACAGAGAGAGAGAGAGAGAGAGAGAGAGAGAGAGAGAGAGAGAGAGAGAAAGAAAGAAAGAAAGAAAGAGAGAGAGTGTGTGTGTGTGTGCAGTGTGTACAGATTTATGGTTATTTCCTATAAGTCTAACATAAACAAAGGGGAACCATTCCTGACTGATAAATTATTTATTTATTTTCCCATTAAACTAACCCTAACTCTAAACCCTAGCCCTTACCCTAAACCCTAACTCTAAACTCTAACCCTAATTCCGTCTCCTTTTTTCCTAGTAGATCAATAAATAGATAAATAATTTATCAGTCAAGAGTGGTTCCCCTTTGTTTATATTAGGTTTATAGGAAATAACCGATTTATCTAGCTATCTATTTATCAATCTCAGTTTCGTCACATCTATGTTTATGCGTTTGCGTGAACGAGTGTATGTGTCTAAGTAATCATGCGTACGCGCGTGCATGCGTGACACTGTCACTCACTAGAGAAAGAGAATTTACAGATATAAGCATATAAGGCCGCTAGGTGCGCTCTATCAGTTAAGGAGAGCTATGCAATTTTAGCGTAATTATTTCCAGAGTACTCAACCATTTATCCAGGGACGGAGAGCATATGTCATATGTATTGTGCGGCTAGACACACACACACACACACTCACACACACATGCATATATATATATATATATATATATATATATATATATATAGAGAGAGAGAGAGAGAGAGAGAGATAGATAGATAGAGATAGGGGGCGGGAGTTTAACAGGTTTGGATTTAGAGTTTTTTTCCGTCTCCTAGACTCATCACCTAACAAAGTTTAAAGAGCCCAGTCTGCCCTACTATTTATCCATAGCTGGAGGGAAAGTAAGTAAAAGTAACGTCGTTGGGTCGGTTTAATGTTGGCATGAAACAGACAGCGAGGGAGTCTATCCCCTTTTCATTAGCGCTAAACCAAGGAGATTATTTTATTTAGGGTGGAGCGCCAAACCTACCACCAGCACCTTACTTTACCGCACAGATCACTCTTGCTACTCATACGCTGAGTTGGCGATGGTCGGTATCAAACCAGGAACTGTGTGATTCCAGGCCGACTGAGCTAAACTGACTTTAACTTAACCAAGGGTTATTTAATTTTTTATCTGTAAGTTTAAATAATGTTGTGTGTGTATACGTGTTAGTCACGTGTGGAGCAGGGGGTTTGGGGGTAGAAAGGGAGCATTTTATGACACGGAAAGTAATTGTAAAGTAAGAAGAAGATAAATTGATTAGGTCCGGATTCTTGATGTCGGATTGTCCGGATTCCGGATGTCGTCCAACAGTCTGAGAAAAATGAGCATAATCATGTGGGAAAAAAAGCAGCCAGGAAGAGAACAGGACACAGACAGACAAAGGCATGCAACGCGTGCACACACACACACACACACACACACACACACACACACACACACACACACACACACACACATATAATATATATATATACACTTATTTAGATATCAGTTTTTTAGTCTATTCATATCTATCTCAGCCTATTCATATATATCTATCTATCTCTCTGTCTAGTTCTCTCTCTCTCTCTCTCTCTCTCTCTCTCTCTCTCTCTCTCTATTTCATTTCCCCGAAAATAAGACAGGGCTTATATTAATTTTCACGACGAAATATAACACAAGGGCTTATTTTCGATGGATGTCGAATGTTTGTGAGAGTGTTTGTGTTGCATGATGTGATTGTAAACAATGCTTATTTCCTTTGTCTGTCGGACGCTCTCAACTAGGGCTTATTTTAAGGGGAGGGCTTATATTAAAATCATCCTGAAAAATCACGCTAGGTCTTATTTTGTGGATAGTTCTTATTTTCAGGGAAATCTATCTATATATCAATCTGTCGACTGGATGGCCTAAACTCGGTATCAGCCAAACAACGAGGGAGTCTATCCCCTTGTCACTAGCGCTAGACCAAAGAGATAGCTTTTTCCATCAGAAGTGGAGCTCCACACGTACCATCAGCTCCTCACTTAAACGCACAGATCACTGAGCTACTCATAAGCTAAGCTAACGAGGGCCAGTATCGAACCAGGAACTTTGCGGTCCCTAGGCAAGTG
>CM042147.1:53755188-53767688 GCA_023376005.1 Doryteuthis pealeii | reverse complement strand
ACAATTTTTTAAACGGCAGACAAAAAAAAAAAAAAAAAAAGAAATAAAAGAGAAAAGGTCTGATATCATTACAGTCGTTTGCAATGTTAAAAAACAAAAACAATAAAAGCAACAAAAAACAAAACAGGAAGACATGTTTGTATGTGTGTAATCGTTGCCAGTGAATGTGAGGGTGTGGATAAAAAGAAACCCCCAAAACAAAAGACAAATCTACAAAACAAAGAGAGAATTAAAAATAGATATAATGGTAGGTATTCAAATTCAACCCACTTATTTTGTGGTCTTATGCCAAACTTAGTAACTTTCTCTATAAATAGAGAAATACAAAGGGTTAAAATTAAATTTTTCAACATTTCTTTAAATAGAAAACAGGTGGGACTGAACGGAAAAAGTTTCCTTTCAAGAAATCCATATGGTCTCATTTCTCACAGCAGGATCAGGATTTTTAAAAATTTATCGTAAGTGAAAAATATTCATAAATTTCTGATTAAAAAAAATTGGCAATTGAATTTAAATTTTATTACTTAGACCAACCATATGATCAAATTAAAAATGAATATTTAAAAAAAAATGTATTCATTTATTAAAAAAGAACAAAATAAGAATATTAATTCATGGTTAGTGCAAAATTAATTTTACTATTTATTTAATTCATCGTAAGTGCAAAATCTCCATAAACCTCTGATTAAAATGAAAAAAAGTATGAGTTAAAAAGTGCTAAAAATATTTTTGCAAATTCTAACAACAATAATATGAAATAATAATTTAAAAAATCAAAATCAATATAAAATTACAATGTAATTCTATTTCAGATACAATATAAGTGCAAAAAAATCGTTTATTGCTTTGTTTACAAATAATCGAAAGCGAAAATTAGCAGTGACAAAGAAAAGTGACCTTTTCATTATTGGGGAGATTTGGGATGCTTATTAGAGACTTGGTTCACACAGCAGAACTTAAGGCAATTCCCTATTTCGAGATTTTATTTTTTCCATGTCTAGACACATGCGGAGAGCCCCTCTCCACAAAAGTTACATTGAAAAATTTAATGGAATTTTGTCTTCATAACACCGTTATATAAAGAATTTCGGAAGATTACAAAATAATGTCCAGTGCCAATATACACCAACGCTGTCGTTGGCTGTGGCTGGAGAATACGTCGACTGCACTTCTGCAAAGCATTAAGAATCTATCGCCAATAGGGCAACATATTCGTCATGGTTGGCGGCCATTGATGCTTAAGGATGGAATCCTGATGGCTGAGCAGTCCATGACATGGAACATATCACTTTAAGAAAGGCAGCCGAAGATCCTCTTCCGATCAATGGACTGGTCGCATCGAAGCTCTGGTACCCTATATGATTGTACTAATTCTATTGCTCTTATGGTCCCCCCCCCCAAACCCTTTTGAACATATATGTGCTTGAAGGTGGTGACTGAGAGTTTAGTGTCCTGGAACTTACGATATTAATGGTCATCCTTAGGCTTCAAGCAAGATAACTGTCCAGTGGAGATCCTTTGTGTTAAGCAGAGCGTGAACCCTAGTGAAGAATCCTTTGATTGTTCATTGGTGCTCCTCGGTGTCGCAGGTCGTTCGGCAATGAGTGCAAATGGACGTTTGTCAATATCAGCGATTAATACTTAACCAACGACGTATTCGCGCTGTTGGTTGGCTGAGGTTTAAACCACGTGACCTCGCTTAGTCTATAAATTTAAGTGGTGGGTTGCCGCACTGCCTAAATACCACAAAATATTCCAACACTAGATATGACGTTAAACTGCGTCTAGAGGAGAGGTTTTTGGGTCTGGGACTCTGGAGTACCCCTTTGTTGCCATTAATCCCAGGTCGAGCCTGATCCGGACTGTTAGGGTCCCATCTATTGGTTAAAAGGGGCTACAAAACGATCCATGTTGCAAATAACTTTTGCTGAGCACATCCAAAGCTAGGCAAATCGATAATGAAGCAGAAGTGATCGTGGAGAACTGAACGCAAAAGTTCTATTGGGTCGAACATGTCATAAGTTTGACAACCAGCAGGTGGACCCGTGCATTTGTCAAGTTGTATCCAAGAGACCGGAAACGTCAACTCGGAAGACCACCAGGACGATGGGAATATGAAATTGTTAAGCGATTCGGGCCAATCTGGAGAAGAATGGTGAGAGATCGAGAATGAAGTAGAAGTGCGTTGTGACCAGCGATGTGGAAAACATCAGACGGTCTTTACCAATAAAGGAATAAGGAAGTTGATTTATTCGAAGCGGAAGCAGCTGCTGTTTTTGATCAAGGAAAGCAAAGAAAATTTTTTCAAGTGACACTTTAGTTTTGCATTGAGATTTGATTGTTTTGTAAACACTAGCAAGAACTAGAGAGAAGGAAAAAACAAAAAACAAAAAAAAAACCCAAACTGAAATTCAATGCGTAAAAAATGTAATCATATTATCTATTATTTGAGAGAAGCCGTTTTTGAGAAAAAATGCAAAAATTTATAGATAAAAAAATAATCGATTAAATTTTGCATTTTCAAATTATAATTAAAAATATTAACATATAGAGGGTAAAAATTGTTTTTCTCAATAATTTTAATGATCAACGTCACCAAAATGTATTCGCTTTCATTATATATATATATATATATATATATATATATATATATATATATATATATATATATTGTAGATAATATGGGTGGTATATTTTTAAGCAGTAGTGCTCAGTATCATTGATAGTACATTTGGTCTGAAGATGGCATAGCCGAGAAACTGTCAGTAACCAGATGTTGACTCCATGCCCACGCTACCTTAACTCATATATATATATATATATTATATAAGTGCTTAATTGGAGTCGTACCTAATTTTGAAAATAGGCCTAATAGGCCGAAATGTACATACAGATTTGTTTAGGATTAGGTACGACTCCAATTAGCGGCAAAAAGCCATTTGAGTAATAAAGTCACTAGAAGAGGAATATTAACCTACTCTAAACAAATCGTAAAATCTAAAAATCCATCGGCCTGTCAGCTTGTTTTCAAATCACGCACACTTCTGATCTATAGCTCTGCCCTAATACGAAATGTACATACAGAGATTGATTTTTCTCGATTTGTTTAGCCATACATTTAATAGGTATTCCCGCCTAATGTTTATTTAATTTATATAATGTTTATATTAGATATAGTTTATAATGTAATGTCTATATTAAAAATAGAACAGTACATTCTATTCCAGAGGGGTATCATCTAAACCTATTTACCAACCCCTCACATGAACAGGATGTGACATAAAGTCAATTTCTTAACTCTTTGCCCAACCGCTGTACCAAATTTTCTTGGTACTTTTTTTACATGTATGATAGGATATTTCAAAATTCACTATTTATTCACCTCAGAAATTCTATTCAAATAAAGTCTAAATATTATTGTAATCTGAATCCTGCTGCTCAATTATAATGAATTAACCATCATCGGAATACGGTAGGATCGCATTGGTAGGAGAGCCGCCGTGAGCGGTTTAAAGTAGACAAAGAGTTAATCGGTGTTTAACATGTTTCAATATATGTTTTATTCTTTTTAATCTCAAAAAGAAGAAGAAGAAGGAGGAGGAGGAGAAGGAGAAGGAGAAGGTGGAGGAAGTGAAGAAGAAGAAGAAGAAGAAGAAGAAGAAGAAGAAGAAGAAGAAGAAGAAGAAGAAGAAGAAGAAGAAGAAGAAGAAAGGTTTTTTGTCGTGTCCGGCTATAGTGTCCAGTTGTTTAAGTACAAATCTCAATGCTTAAAATGTCGTCCGCTTGACTTACGATGAATTATATCTAATTGAACTTGAACATATTTCACACATGCGTAAGTGACCAATTGAATTAAGTAATGTGAATCCAAGTGCAATATTGAAATGTGTTCTGGCCACGTAAACAAAACTTCACATACCTACGCATTGGAACTAAACAAAGAAAATCGTGATTTTTTATTTTGATAATTGAGAAAGGAAAACCTTAAATCATGTCGTCGTCATGGATGAATAAATATGCGATAAAGAAAAGGAAAAGAAAATAAAGTAAAAAAAGATAAAAAAACAAAACAACAACATTAACAACAAAAAACAAAAACAACTGACTTTTTCTTTTTAAAATTAAAATAAATAATATTTATATTTATATTTTAAAGGCAATTACAATGCGTATAAAATAGTGTTCAATGTCTTATTAATTTCGAAGTATCTTCATCTTCAGAGACTATTCTAAAAATGACGCCGGGACTAGATTTAAAAATAAAAACGGAATTTCCGAGTTTTGACCGGAAGCGGAAGTGGATGACCCTCCCACCTCGGGACGAGAAACGGAAGAAGAAAAGAATCGGCCTTTTTCGGTTAAACCTTCTTAAGGGCAGACGGTTCTTCCCGAGTTCCCAGTGATGTATTTCGCATAGTAGTACCGAACATGATTTACGATAGAATAATTTGACCATAGCCCCCCCCCCCCCTCTCTCTCTCTCTCTCTCTCTCTCTCTCTCCTTCTCCCTGAAAAAGACACACGAGCCTAGAAATAAATAAACAGCCCGCTTGTGACTATACGACTTGCGTATGTTGTTTCTACTAGCGACTACTACTACGACCCGACTGGCCCTATGCTACAAATGCCAACAACAACAACGCTTTCAAGTTCATTTAATGAAAGAGGAAACTCGAAGAATGTTTTTACAAAATCAAAGGGAGGTGGATTACAATAAAATAAATAAGTTAAAGATTAACTAGATAATAAGAATAGAAAATCTAGAAAACAAAAATAAGTAAACAAAAAACAACTGTATGGATACATAAAAAAACAAATCGAAATTGCATACGAGATGATCTCAACATGGCCAAGAAGAGGAAACCTAATAATAAAAGAAAATTAAAATCTATTGTGTTTTGCCTCGTATTACATTGTAAGCAAAAAACAACGAGATTTATACTTATTTGTCCTGATGATGATCTGAAGTTTTTATTTGCTTAATTTTATCTAAAATATTTGAAGAGCTTGACTTTTTAATTTACATCTTTCAATTCTATTTGTTGCCCTGTGTATGATGTTAAACTGCATCTATTGGTGAAGTTCCAATCCTGGAGAACTGGGGAATGTGGAGCACCCCTTCATCACATTGCTCCAAAGTCCTCTCTGACCTGGAGTGGTAGTACCTGTTAGGGTACAATCTATGGGTTAAATAGAAAAACATGAGTTTAAAAAAATTGAGTACCCATCAAGAATGAATAAAAACAAAATGAATATTCCGTGTATGTAAACAAAAGAGATCGAAACACTTGTGTTGATTTATTAAAACAATACAATCCATCCTTAACATCGGATACATATTTTTCACCTTCAATCATTTTATTTAACATTTGTCAGATTCATCTCCATTTTCACACACACACACACACATATATATATATTAAATTTTTACTTGAAGGCACTTACAACGCATGTATCGCATAAAATTCGATACTTTTTCTTATAGAAAATGAAATTGACAAGTGTAATCCCGGCAAAGGATCGCTCGATGTGTAGAATGTCGTACAGACTGTTTCGACTTTATTAAGTCTCATCAGCGACATATACTAACGATTTCCCTCCGACAGAAATCGAAACCGGGACCTCAGCGAGCATAGCGGACCACTATATCGCCTCGACCACAGTACACAGCTAACAATCCTTAGCGAAATTAAGCTTGTCAAATGATACTACACGCCTCTACCAATAGGTAATATATATTAAATTTTTACTTGAAGGCACTTACAACGCATGTATCGCTTGAAATTGACAAGTTCAATTATTCTCTCTTAAATCATTTGACAAGCTTAAAATTGATGATGAGATAAAGTCGAAAATCGTTCGAATTTTATGCGATACATGCGTTGTAAGTGCCTTCAAGTAAAAATGTAATATATACTTTATCAGCAACGTTTCTAAAAATAAACAAACATACAAATATCTTATATATATATATATATATATATATATATAAGTAAAGGATTGGGTAATTCCGAACAAAATTTCGTTGAAAATAGAGCGAAAATGCGGATAAAACAACACAACAACTAAATTCAAATGATATTTCGCCTCAGTCTTTTACGAAGCTCTTTCGAATCTTCACGAAGACCGAGGCGAAATATCATTTGAATTTAGTTGTTGTGTTGTTTTATCCGCATTTTTTCCCTCTATTTTCAACCAAATATATATATAGGCCACTTGCTTTCATCTCTCTCCCCCTCTCCCCCCTCTCTCTCTCTCTCTCTCTCTCTCTCTATATATATATATATATATATATATATATATATATAAGGAATACAAGGGCCTATTGGCAAATGTGCTGAACTACGACATCCTAGTAAACAAAATCAAAAACCCGTCGTGCGATTACGTTCACTTTCGAACTAATACCATTGGAAAATATAGAAACCACCTCATCCCTCCAGTTAAGAGTTAAATAGTACCACTACTGTTTTTCCACAAGGATGGCTTTGCCATTGGATAACCCACGAAGGTTGGTATGCCATCAAACAAATAAACCAAACCAAACCAAATAATAACAAATAGCCAAAAACTATGAATTAATAAAAACTGCAAAGATTTAATAAAACCTAAAATTTTTACAAAAATTGATTCTTTATTTAATCTTTCTTATTTTGGGCTTCTTCTTTTTTCTTCATTTTTTTCTGTTTCTTTCTATGATACTTTTCTCTTTCTTCATTTTTCTGTTCTTTTCATAATATTCAATTTAATTTCTTTTCTTTCTTCTTTCTTTTCTTTTCTTTTCTTTTCTTTCTTTTCCATATTCTTCTTTCTTTTCTTTCTTTCTTTCTTTTCTTTCCATATTCTTCTTTCTTTCTTTTCTTTTCTTCTTTCTTTTCTTTTATTCTTCTTTCTTTCTTTCTTTCTTTCTTTCTTTCTTTCTTTCTTTCTTTCTTCTTTCTTTCTTTCCATATTCTTCTTCTTTCTTTCTTTCTTTCTTTTTCATATTCTTTCTTTTTTCTTACTTACTTTCTTCTTTTCTTTCCTTCTTTCTTTCTTTCTTTCTTTCTTTCTTTTCTTTTCATTTCTTCTTTCTTCTTTCTTTCTTTCTTTTCATATTCTTCTTTCTTTTTTTCTTACTTACTTTCTTTCTTTTCATTTCCATATTCTTTCTTTCTTTCTTTCTTTCTTTTTCTTTCTTCTTTCTTTTCTTTCATTTCTTTCTTTCTTTCTTTTCCATATTCTTCTTTTTTCTTTCTTTTCTTTTCTTTCCATATTCTTCTTTCTTCTTTCTTTCTTTCTTTTCCAGCATTGGACTTTAGATAAAAAAAATTCATAGAACATATCTCAGAGGCTGTCAAAACAGCAATTTTGTTGTTATTTTTTTTATATAGCAAAAAGAAGAAAAAAAATGAAGAAAAAAAAACCCTCTGTTATTTTCATAAGCGTCTAACACTCTACCCTGACCTCTTTCCGGGGATCTTTTTGCCTATACAAAACCCAACGCAGGTGTGACACCTAAAAATAAAGAAAAAACAAAAGGAATCTGTCTGACTTTATTTTTCTAACTCTAACTATATGAAAATCCTTTCGTTAGTCTAGCATAATATTCACTTGTATGCGAAATTCATAACCACTGGCAACTGATGTTGGTGAGGGGGGAAAATGCCGACAGCAAGACATCACGTAGGGTCAACTGACCGTCTGTCTAGTCGGTAACAAATAAATGTATGTTTTGGGTCCCTTTCGGCTTGGCTTTTTCTCGTAACCAAACAGTGGTGGGGTAGGGGTGGGGTGGATAAAAGCAAACATTTCCACATACGGCGATTCATCTCCACCCAAAATTTGCAGGGCTGGGGTTCTTTCTTGTCAATGTTTATACGGTTAATAAACCAGACTCTGTTTTTGGCGACCACAGCTTGATGTCCTTGTTTTCATTTTTTGGCGGGCTTTTATTTGCCGCGCTTCTGATCTTCTTTGATTTCTTTCTTTCTTTCTTTCTTTCTTTCTTTCTTTCTTTTGCTTCTTTCTGTTTTGCTGTGATGATTCTTTGTTTCTTTGTTTCTTTTTTCTATTTTGATGTGCATATTATTCTTTCTTTCTTTCTTTCTTTCTTTCTGTTATGCATATTCTTCTTTCTTTCTTTCTTTCTTCTTTTCTTCTTTCTATTGTGCATATTCTTTCTTTCTTTCTTTCTTTCTTTTTTTTTTCTTTCTTTCATTCTTTCTTTCTTTCTTTCTTTCTGTTGCGCATATTCTTCTCTCTTTCTTTCTTTCTTTTTTCTTTCTTTCTTTCTTTCTTTCTTTCTTTTTTCTTTCTTTCTTTCTGTTGTGCATATTATTCTTTCTTTCTTTCATTCATTCATTCTTTCTTTCTTTCTTTCTTTCTTTCTTTCTTTCTTTCTGTTGTGTATATTTTTTCTTCTTTCTTCCTTTGTGGTATATATACTTTTTTTTTGTCTTTCACAGTCTCATCCTCCAATTTCTACATGACTAGATAACGAAAATCATAACTTTTACGACTATGAAGATTTATTTTCCCAAAACGTCAATTCTCTTACCACACTTCAATTGCAGCAAATAGGGTGCTCATCTCCCAACTGATTGAAGGGATACTTCTTGTACTAACCTCTTCTCATACGAAACTTTATTTACTTCCACAATCGATGACAATGGCCTATATTTCCAGATCGTAGATTTAGCAAATATCAACATAAGTGGTATTGATCGTAAATCTATTGATTTTTTTGACAAGTATTTTCTTTTTCAAATTCTAACATTATGCCGTTTTTGTTTTTTTATTACATGGGGAATACAATGTTTGGTTTTGGATTTTTTGTTGTTTTATTTTTCTTCTTCATGTTCTGATTGAGGGAGTTTGGCAGAAGAAAGCAAGTATCCACCTCTCGCGAATTGAGGTCAACGCAGGTCGTAGTTTGAGGCAGTTGAGTCGGACTTGCACAAGAGGTCAGATTGACGGAGAGTTGAAGGAGTATATAAGTGGAGGGGTTGGCCCTTGTGCAAAAGCAGCACCCCCAGCAGTTTGCCAAATGTCACCACACCACCCTGGTTGGTTAAAAATTCTGGGCTTTGTTCTGTGACACTGTCTCTAGGCTCTGTGAAGCTTTGACCCAACTTTGGACGGGTCCGACATCACCATGTAAAGAAGTGTGCTTGGGCGGTTATTCCATAGATGTAAGACTATCACACTGGTATCATTTTGCTCAGTGCTGTTCAAGCAGTTGCATATTTGATTCTTGGAGATAGAAATCAGCTGAAATGAGACAAAATATCCAAAACTGTCATTAATAAAGAAACATTTATTATTCACAACAAATTTGATTTGAGTCTTAGATCAAGATTAGACAGATCAGATTCATGAATGGGATACAAGCATATTCATGCCCCTTCGAAATTAATATTCAATTCTGATACTAATAATAATAATAAAAGTATATCAATTATACGAGGGTGAATGAAAAAGTAATGCTATTTTGTTTAGGACAGGTATAATTGCCAACACAGGAACATGTATAATACATCAAAAGCTGGTCCTCTGTGGATAACATCCCTACTCCTCCACATAGGTGAGTCAAAAAGTAATGTCATTTGTTTAGGAGAGGTATAATTACCAAAACAGAAACATGTATAATATATCAAAATGAAGCCTGGTCCTCTGTGGATCATATCCCTACTTCTCAACATAGTCACCGTTTCTCTCAATAGCAATATTCGAGCATCGAATGAGAGTATGTATCCCTGCCGCGTAAAATTCTGTTGACTATTCTTTGAGCCATTTCTTCACAACAGGTTTAATTTCCTCGTCATTAGAATAATGTTTGCCTCTCAAACCCTCTTTCATGGGGCCGAAGAGATGATAGTCTGAGGCAAACATTATTCCAGTAACGAGGAAGTGAAATCTGTAGTGAAGAAGGGGCTTAAGAAACAGTCAACAAAATATTACGGAGATAGGGATTCATGCTCTCATTCGAAGGTGGAACATTGCTATTGAGAGAAACGGTGACTATGTGGAGAAGTAGGGATGTGATCCACAGAGGACTAGCTTCATTTTGATGTATGATACATGTTTCTGTGTTAGTAGTTACACCTGTCCTAAACAAAATGGCATTAATTTTTTAATCACCCTCGTATATATTAGCAAGAATATGAGAGAGCGTCTGTGAGTGGTTTAAAGTAGGCAAAGAATAAATCCTACAATATTAGTTGGTCTTAGTTTTTTTCTGAGTCTTTTCAAATGATCGTTGGAGTTTTTGTTTGATTTTTCGATTTTTTCAATGCTTGGTTGGTTGGTTGGTTGGTAGCTTCATTGGAGGATTTTACCCCTCTGCCGAGGTGCAGTCAGTGTATTTTAACGCCCCTGTTGATAGGGCGGTTTTCCAATGAAATGATAGGTAGTAAAAGTAAAGTCTGTTGAGTGACCTATTGTCGGTATTAGCCGAACAGCGAGCGAGTCTATTCCCTTTTCACTAGCACTAGATCAGGGATTTTGCTTTTGCTTTCGTAGGGCGCCACACATACTGCCAGCACCCTGATACTTTACCGCAAAGATCAGATTACCGAAGCTGTGCAGTCCATACGCTGAATTGGTGGGGGATCGGCATCAAACCCGAAACCTTGCGTGAATGTGTATATATGTACGTTCATGCAATTCTGCCTCTGTGTGTGTCTATGCCTGTGTGTGTATGTGTGTGTGTGTGTGTGTGTGTGTTCGCAATTGTACATGTGTTTGTGTATGCATGGGATAACCTTCTGTATATGCGAATGTGTGTGTGCCGTAATGAGAGAGAGAGAGAGAGAGAGAGAGAGAGAGAGAGAGAGAGAGAGAGAGAGTACATGTTGTGTGCGTATATGTGAGCATGTTTGTGTGTACGTCTATGTATGTATGTATGTACGTATGTACGAGTGTGAGTGTGTTTGTGGGCGTGTAAGTGTGTTTCTATGCGTATTGTAACTTTGTGTATATGCAAAAGTGTGAGTGTATGTGTATGTGTGTGTGTGAGAGAGAAAGAGGGGGAGAGAGTAGAGAGAGAGAGAGAGAGAGAGAGAGAGAGAGAGAGTGAGTGTGTGTACATGTATGCGGGCGTGTATGTATGTATGTATGTGTGTGAGTGTATATGTGTGCGTGCGAGTGTGTGAGTGTGTTTGTTGGTGTGTGAGAGTGTGTGTTTGTGTACGTATGTGTAACTTTGTGTATATGCAAATTTGTGTGTGTGTGAGTGTGTATTTACTGTCCATTCAGCTAAAGCACCTCCCCTATCATTATGTCCATTCTTATCCAGCCGACTTGGATACGTTCACTGATTTCGGATGGAGTGCCATTTTCGTATCGAACGAAGTGTTGAGACGTGACCAGACATCACGTGACACTGCAGTGGCAAGCGAGTGAAAACTATGGGTCCGTTATAAAGAGTTTTTGTCCACACCCAATGCCTCCACAAATATACCGCCCTATCGGTATATTTGTGGAGGCATTAGAATACACCGACTGCACCTCTGTAGAGGGGTTAGAATCCCCCAATGGGGCCACCCATTGACCGTTGGTGGCAGCCCATGATGCTTAAGGATGGAACCCAGGAGGCTGAGTAGTCCATGACATGCAACACTCCACTTTGGACCTTACTTGGGCTAGACGAGAGCTCTGATCAATCGGCTGGTCACGTCGAGCTCTAACACCTATTTGATTACCCCAACCATATTGCCATTATGCCAAGCCCCAACCATTTTTATCATATGGGTGCTAGAAAGCAGTGACTGGTGGTCTTCATGTCCTGAGAATGACGTTAAACTCTATCTGATGGTGAGGTTCCAGTTTTGGAGGTTTGCGGAATGTGGAGCACCCCTTTATCACTATTGCTTCCCGGTCCACTCTGACCCGGTGTGGTAGTACCTGTTAGTGCCCCGTCTATGGGTTAAATAGAAAAATGTGTTTATAAAAAGAATTGAGTATCGATTAAGAATTGTTGAGAAATTCGGAGTATATAAGGTGTGTGCTAGATCCTCACCCATACTTATAGACTAGACGAGATCATGTGATCTATTTCTTGTCCAATCACTGGCAGTACTCTGAGACTGATACAATACTTAACCGACCCTGCTGGTCATAATTACTGTAACATACATGGACGACGGACATAAGATTAAATCACTAAACCTTTACCAATACGCAGGATATGACTTATACGCTTACCAAAGGATTCCATAACACAGGACTTTCTTTAAGCCCTTTTCAACTGGCCATGGATGGCACTTAAAAACTTTACAAGAATGACTTTATGACCCACTGAGGTTGATATGCAACAAAACAAACCAACCCAATCCACGAATATAGCTCCCTCCTAAATTTGAACAAGATCTAATTTAAAACAAAGTAGCATTATCTACCTTTTTCACTGAGTCAGTGTTGACTTTTATTTCATAACCCAGAAATTCAATTCATGACCCTCAAGTAATAAGATACACGTACGTACCGATGGACTTTTTCTATGAAATACACTGATGTAC
>CM042147.1:53707688-53750188 GCA_023376005.1 Doryteuthis pealeii | reverse complement strand
ATTAATTGATAAAACATGACATGGTAACCCTAACCATAATTCTAATCCTAGGCCTAACCCTAAACCTAAGCCCAACCCTAACCATAAACCCTAACCCTAAACCTAACCCTAGTAAGATGAATTCTTGTCAAGTACCATTTTAAGAAATTAAGATTTAGATAGATTGTTTTAAAGTTTATTTGTATCACAGAATTGCACAACAAATACTTTTTAAGCTATTACCTTTTAGATAATCTCACATTCCTCGTCAACAACTACTTTGATTAATTAAGAAAAAAAAAAGAAAAAAGAAAAAAAAAAATTAACAGAAAATTCGTACGCAGAAAAAAAAATTTGTATCACATGTTTTTGTAGCTTTTAAGACAAAATACCGTTTTAACTCTAAAAAATAATTCAATGGATACACATACAAATTACATATTTAGAAAGATTATTTCATTATCTTTTCAAACATAAATATTTTGAAAATTGGACCCGAAATACACTAGTAATTACTTTTTTAAGCCGATAAGGCCAGAATTACGAGAGATTGTTTACATTTGAAAATAGAGTAAATTTGACGTTTTTCTTTTCAAAATTAAAACTTTGAGCAAAATCCCTGCGGTATACAATAGTTTTTATTTCACACATATATGGAAATAATTCTGAGTGTCTTCTATTACTGGTATAGTGCTTTTTTTTTTTTTGCTTCTCTTATATTATCGTCATTTTTTAGCTGTTAGATAGTTTGAAATATATTTAGATATATTTCAAGTATATTTGCTGTCAAAATAGTATGTGGTCTATTTTAATAGGACCGGTAAAATAAGCTTGAAAAGCATGTTTGTCTATTTTATCGGAACCGTCAAACTAGCCTATTCGTTCTATTTTTAGTCAACGTCAACTTGTTACATAATTCATAGGTAGCCTGTGAATTATGTAAGTAGTGTAAATATATTTAAATTGAATCGTTGAAGATTAAAATAGCGGGGTGGATGGAAAAGTACCGTTACCGTTATAGATTGACATGTAGTAACCTTTACTTGACCCCTTCCAGAAACGCACCAATCGGACGCGTGAGACAGAAATCAGGTTTTAGTTAGTTGCGATCAGTTAGTCACTGAGAGAAGACGTTCTCACAAGATGTCACTTCTCACTGCGCGGTTTCGAGAACACTTGGACTGGGGTTGTTTTAATAAAGAAAATAGAAGAAAACAACCAACACATCTTTGTTAGTTAATCAACAAGAGATGACCAGCCCAAACAACCCAAACAGAAAGAAGAAATCAACCTACAGAAGAAGCCCAACAAAGGAAAATGGCCACCGAACAAGTAAGAACCCCCCTCATAATTGTTTCTACTCTTTCTCTCTCTCTCTCTTCTCTCTCTCTCTCTCTCTCCTCTCTTCTCTCTCTCCTCCGTTTATGTGCCCAACGTAACGGGTATATAACAAAAAATAAAGAAAAAAGAAAGAAAGAAAGAATGTTGGCACTAGAGGTTTTCTTAAACGATAAAAGTAAAAAGTTGTCGGAGTGGTCTAATGTCGATATCAGCCGGACGGCGGGTGAGCCTATCCCCTTTTCGCTAGCACTAGACCATGGAGTTTGTTTTGCTTAAGTGCAAGCTCCCAACTTTATCGCATAGATAAGATTACCCAAACTGTGTTACTCATTCACCGAGTTTTCGAGGACCGGTAGCGAACCCGGAACCTTACGATTCTTAGCCGGGTATTCTAGTAACTGAGCTAAACAGGCCCTACAAGTCCCAACTGATAATCCTAGAAAATCCATAGAATAAATCACGTTTCTTATTGTCCTCATAAAAAGATTGCATCATGTATAGAAATGAAATTCCAAAAATGTATAAATTCACAGGGATATTATGACATCTGTCTATGATCAGTCTGTCCTCTCTCCCTCCAACTCTATCTCTCTCTCTCCTTCCCCCTCTCTCTTTCTCTCTCTCTCTCTCTCTCCTATATATATATATATACAATCAAATATTCTATATTATGGATTTAATATCCCGTAACTAAAGTTTCATGCTTATCATCAGACAGTCAAAATGTAAAGATTTAAAAGAAGCGGTGGCTTGTTTAGCGTTTATATAACGTGACTGTCTGATGATTGTAAGTAAGCATGAAACTTTAGTTACAGGATATTAAGTCCATAATATATAATATTTGATTGTAAACCTTCTCTGCTATTTAGCATTGAGCACCTTCATATGCCAATACTTTTCTCATTCATTCTCTATTCATTCTATATTGCATATATATATATATATATATATATATATATATTATATATATATATATATATATATATATATTATGTAGATAATATGGGTGCTATATTTATAAGTAAACTGTGTTCAATATCATGGATAGAGCATTTATATATAAGTTAAGTGGAGTGGACATGGAGACAACGGCGCCTGATTACTGACAGTTTCTCGCCTATGTGATCTTCAGACTCAAACTTTTGTTTATCCACATTGAAAGGCTTAAAACGCCTATGGTGAAGTCAACCATAGTTGTATCTCTTGGCTTTCACCTCTCACTCTAAATGACCATAGTTGTGTTATATTTTGCTAAAAGAATATGGATTGTCAATGACAGATTATCGATCATATAAAAAATAAAAAGATAAAAAGATAAAATCAAAAGAGAATTCTTCCAAGCCACATTAATGCTACTGTATGACTGCACCACTTGGGAGTTTAACGAAACGATTGGAGAAAGGATAGATAAGAACTAAATAAGGATGACGCGCGATGTCTTGACCAAATCCTGGAAACAGTACCCCACAAAAAGCAGCTGTACGGCCACTTACCTCCTATCACACAAACCATCTAAGTAAAACAAATACTACATGACCGATAGGGACGTTTGGATAGAGATAGTCATAGATATCCTTGCTGCTAGCACGACCTGATGATAATGATGACACGATGGAAATCGATCCCTAATTTCAGTATCAGTTGACTAATTCCTGTTTGGATTCGAACTCCGGTTTCATGACCAAGATTCTGACCAGGAAGTGCTATGAATTACACCCGGAAGTATGCCAACCCGTTTCCCACATTTTGATTGGACAGCATGTCAACCTTTTCTGTGCTATTTTATGGCAGAAGGCTAATCGGAGGAATCTTGTTACTGAATATCGACATGCTTTATCAGAAAGAGGTGTACTGATTGTATGGCCACGTGCCCGACTCCCACAGATAACAGACATGGCTTCTTTGAAATAATCTAAAAAAAAAAAAAATGTTAAATGTCAAAAAGTTGAATTTGAAAAATATCTAAATGCTGACTATTTTGCCCAGATGTTTCATTTGTTATCTCAACTGATTGGACTTCATTTTTTTAAATTTTTTTTTTACTTATCTGCAGTTCAGAACGAGTTACAGTTGTAGATAACAATTATCTCATCTTAAGAAATTGAACGTTTAAAATCTATATACATAAATAGCAACGCATTTATATTTAGAATCAGCAAGTCTGTTAGGAAATCTGTTTTTGATTAAATTTTACAAATCTTTTAATGATATTGGACTGATTTAATGGCGTCATAATAATACAAAAAAAAAAAGAAAAAGAAAAAGAAGAAACAACAAACATATCCTTGTTTATTTATTCTCATCAATCTATATATCAATGAATTTCTCATATATAAGGTGTGCTATAAAAGTGCCGAGATCGAAGCTGTATTTACCAAGATAGAAATGAACAATGAATGGATTGTTCATTTTTTCAGAATACAAGGTGTGTCATAAAAGTATCGAGATTGAAGCTGTATTTACCAAGATAGAAATGCACAATGAATGGATTGTTAATTTTTTTCAGAATACAAGGTGTGTCATAAAAGTATCGAGATTGAAGCTGTATGAAGTGTGTAATAAAAGTGCCGAGTTTGAATTTAATTTTTTTCAGAATCAAGGTGTGTCATAAAAGTATCGAGATTGAAGCTTATGAAGTTGTAATAAAGTGCCGAGTTTGAAGCTGTGTTTATAAGGTGTGTCATAAAAGTATCGAGATTGAAGCTGTATTTACAAAGATACAAATGAACAATGAATGGATGTTAATTTTTTTTCAGAATACAAGGTGTGTCAAAAAGTACAAAAAATCTTGATACTTTTTTGACACACCTTGTATATATTTACCAAGCCTTCTGCACGAGTAGGATGTGACTCAATGCCAATTTCTTCGGTGGAGTTTAAAAGGTTTGAAATCAGAATTTTCATTCTTCTACATCTGTTGCCTAACCAAATTTAACTCTTTGCCAACCAAATCCCCCCTCCCCGACGACTGTACCAAATTTTCTTGGTATTTTATATTTGTATGATGGGATATTTCATAATTCACTTTCTATTCACCTCAGAACTCATTCTATTCAAATAAATAGAAAATAAAAGATGATGGGGTGCCCACGTAGTGATTTTTCAGTGACACGTAAAAAAAAACGATATTTCGGATTTGTCTTCTTGGCTAAACTAAAGTAACCCATTGAATTGTCTGTGTTGAATGTCAGTCATTTTGAACTAAATGCATAGATCCCGGACTGAGCTTTCCTGGAATGATTTTGAAATCGAGGCTGTTGTACTGGGACTAACAAACCTTGTTTCTCACGAACCAGCAAACCCATAGTATAACCATTGTGCTGCATCTGCAAGTGGTGGGCATTTCGTCACTCTCTGTTTAAGAGAAAGGAAGAGAATTACAAAAATAACAATAGTTGAAATAACAGTTACAGACTTAACACACCGACTGACCTCTACCCATCTGTTGGTATTATTGGTTATATGTAGTCTGGGTGTCTCGCTACTATTCGAGGGGTCTTTCGTTTGTTCTACATTACGTTAAGGAGGTTTGATTTGGTTTGGATAGAAGAAGAAGAAGAAGAAGAAGAAGAAGAAGAAGAAGAAGAAGAAGAAGAAGAAGAAGAAAAGAAGAAGAGAAGAAGAAGATGAGAAATGAAAGAAAAAGAAGAAGAAGAGAAAGAAAGAAGATGACGAAGAAGAAGAAAATGAAAGAAGAAGATGAAAAATGAAAGAAGAAAAGAAGAAGAAGAAGAAGAAGAAGAAGAAGAAGAAGAAGAAGAAGAGACAAAAACAAAAAAGTATGAGAAGTTTAAAAAATAAGAATGCCCAATAGTTAAGGGTGAGGGATAGCTTGTTAACTAAGATAGAATATAGACTACGGTAGAAAGAGCAAGAGAAGCGATGACGACTTGAAATATGGAGAAGGAGGAGGAGGGGAGGAGGGAGGCAAAGAGTTAAAGCAAGAAATAATCCAAAATTGCAACTCTGATCATATCTACATTGATTTGGTTGGTTGGTGGGATTTTACGGCATGTCAACCCTTATTGGGTTATTCTATGGCAAAGAAGTTTTGTTTTATTCATTCTTTTGTACATCTGGAAGTAATGGCAATGAAGGGGTACTCCACACTCACCAGACCTCCAGAATTTGAACCTCACGAGTAAATGCAGTTTAACGTCATACCCAGAACACTAAGACCCTCAGCCACCAAGCTTGGGTTTCACGTGATCACTCGGACGGGTTTCTATCTGACTGTCTAGCCTAGGCGTGAGCCAAAGTGGAGTGTTGCATGTCATGGAATACTCAGTCACAATGATTCCATAACTAAGCATCATTGGTCGTCTCCCAGGGCCAGCAAGCGGCCCCATTGGAGGGGTCTCAGAGGTGTAGTCGGCGTATTCCACAACCCAACCGAAGGGTTGAAGGGGTATTTCTCACTTCCGAGATTAAGAGAACTGTAATCTCACCATCAGATCCAAGTTAGTGTCATACACAGGACACCCCAACTTTTGGGGCAGAGAGAGGTCTTTCTCTTCGGTAGGGTATAAAGTCAGTGTATTCTAAATCGTTAATTGTATTATTTTCGTAGTTTCAACCAGACATACATACATACATACACACCAACTATCCTTTATATATGCATAGATCATTATTAGTAGAGACATTTTTACTGTTTTTCATTTATACTTGTCGAAGAAAACCTGTTATCTTAAGCAGTTTTATAACTATCGTCAGCTTTGGGTTTTTTTTTCCAGCCACTTTGTTATTTTAACTTAGAATTTCGCGACAACCCTATCTCCATTCTGCCACACACCAGGGTGCTGAGATTTCCCGGTTAAAAAGGACTCTACTAAAACTCTGTAATAAAAGTTAAAATCATATAAATACATATAAAAAGTGTACTTCTTTTTGGATTTCTACAAATTCATATTCTTGGATACAGAATTTCAGTGTGGTTTTCAGAGTATGGTAATAAATAATACCTAATAACACCCATTTCAATTGCATCATATTCCACTTGAAATAATAAAATCCTGGTATCATTGGATTGATTGATTGATTAGACACTTTGTCTCCTGATAATTACAAAAGTTGATCTTTACAAATCCAATATCTCGGGAGACCTGGCACATGACGCCTTTTTCGTTCCTCCGATTAGCCTTCTACCATAAAATAGCACAGAAAAGGTTGACATGCCGTCAAACCATTCAACTAACCAATTTCTTTCTTGGGAATTTGCAGCATTGGTAACTAGTGTTTAATGTTCATTTCATCTATTCATTTATTTAAATTTTATCTATTTATTTAACAATGCACAGATCCATTTTCTTGGGAGAGCTGACGGTGCTGCTTCTTTCGTTCCTCCTTTTAGCTTTGTACCCTAAAATAACCCAGGAAAACGTTGACATGCCTTAAAACCAAACAATTAACAACTTTCTTCTTGGAAAGGGATGTACAGCATTGGTACCTAACGTTTTATTTTCATTTTATTTATTTATTATTTTTATTTATTTATTTTTTCCAAGGCACAGATCCAATATCTTGGCAGGCCTGGCGCTTACCTCTTTCGTCCCTCCTATAAGACTTGTACCATAAAATAACCCAGGAAATTATAAGCTTAACACTTGTATTCGGCCAGGGTTAACGGAATGAGAACAGTCTACTCCGGTGGATTGAATAAAGGGTTAGGTTCGAAGTTCCATGAAGGATCCCGATTACGGCATGAAGGTTCGCGAGTTCGAAGTGAAGTTTTCGGAGTTCGAGAAAGTTCGAGAAGAAACATCTGAAGAAGGCCCGAAGTCTCATCGGCCGAAACTTCATTTTTACAATGAAGCTGGGTACAACAGTCCCAAAAATCTAAATTATATAAAACAGCTAATCTATTATTAAACATAAACTAATGTACGTAGCTCCATAAATACGTTGACACACACACACACACACACACACACACACACAACACACACACACACAAAGATGTATGTACACATATGCACTCAATTATACCCATAGATTGAGAAATCCCCCAAAATTGAAGTACCGTTGTTAAATTGAACCAGCAATTATAAACCTTATTACAGCAGTCTTCATGACGCACGCGCAATACCGACTTCCAAAACCACCTGGTTTGCTCTATGAGTCTTGCCAATTCTCTTGGCTCCGAGAATGTCTCTTGAATTATAATGTTCCTCTTTCTGAGTTTTTAACTCCCCCTGCATGCCAACGGTCAATCATCTTCTGACGGAAATTATTCAGACATCAAAAACTAATTCGTCTACCTCATAGCATAGATGGGCAACAGCCACTCCAGCTCTAGTCTGCAGGATCGGCCAATGAGGGCCCTGCTGATTTCATTCTTAAGCATGTCGGTATCCACTTAGGTACGTATCGTTTCTTACTGTCAGAGAAGGTGCTCTTTAATGCTGCCATCGGTTCCGAGCTTCGTTCCCGTAGATAAGCTATCTTCTTAGTACCTACAACGCCATTTTTTAGGCATGGGCCATGATAGTCTATTATTCCAGTGCCAAAGCTCAAAGAGTAGTCAACAGAAGTTTACGGGGCAGGGATACATGTTCATTCGATACTCATTCGAAAGTGAACCATGGCATACTAGCTTCTGATACATAGTGTCCTGCATAACTTTTTACTCATAATAAAAAAGGAAGAATCGAAATTATTGAGACATCAAAAACAGGAATATAATTCGGAAACGTGTTGTCACTTGATTTCTAACAAGAGTCAGCCCCGTCGATTGGGTCTTTAAAATACATCGACTACAGAGAGGTAATACCTACCCCCATGGGACCACCTGTTGGCTGTAGGTGGTGACCTTAAGCTTGGAACCCTGGTGGCTGAACAGTCCATAACATGCAAAAATCCACTTTAGCCCATACTTAGGCTAGATGGGTGGTCAGAGCGGCTTCCTCCGATCAATCGGCTGATCACATTGTCCCAACTCTAGTGCCATGAAGACAAGCTCCCAACCCTTTTATCATGTGTACTAGAAGGCGGTGGCTGAGGATCTTAGGGTATGACCTTAGACTCTATCTGATGGTGTGGTTCCAGTTATGGATCTCTAGGGAGTGTGGAGTACCCTTTCATTGCTATTACTCACAATTTCACTCTGACCCGGAGTGATAGTACGGTTAAGGTTCCATATATGGGTTAAATAAAAAAAAAATAAGTTAAAAAAAATCGAGTTCTCATCAAGAATGAATAAAACAAAACATCATTGGCATAAAATAACCCAACAAGAGTTGACATGCCATAAAATCCAACCAACCAACCAAGAGCTGCCAGGCTCTACTTTTTAGAGGGTGCTCTTTAGCGCTAATCCTGCTTGTTGTTTTATGTTTTGGGGTTTGGTGGTAGAATCGGTTCCATTAGAACTTTTCTAAAAATGTGTTGTCTAAAGTGTTTTATTAATTCTGTGAAGGCGAGAAAAAAGATTGATTTACAAGATGAGATAAGCGAAAAGAGAAGTTCAGCGACGATTAACTTCATAGCAAAAAACCGAACAGGTGTTAGTTCTACTACTGTCTACAAGTCATTTAGATTTGATTGAATGGTGAGGCCGGAGAGTAGTTAACGTTTTAGGGGTCTCTTCTAACAACAATATGAGAGAGAGAGAGAGAGAGAGAGAGAGAGAGAGAGAGAGAGAGAGAGAGAGAGAGAGAGAGAGAGAGAGAATGCAGGGGCAGGAGTGAGAAAGAAAGGAGGATATATCAACAAAGAAATGTATTTAATGTATACTTTTAGCGCCAGAAAGCTTTTTCTTTTATTGGTTATTTTATAAAAGCTTTCAGTTCTAAACACACACACACACACACACACATACACATATATATATATATATATGTATGTATATGCACGTGGTGTTATGGTTAGAGTCGTAGGGAATGGATTTGTCGACGAGGGATCAAATCTTGGACGAGGCTGTTAATATTTCACATAGAACTAATACCCTTGTATGCATCCAACTACTCTCTCTCCTCTCTCCAGCTATGGGTAAATAATAAGACAGACTTGGCTCTTAACCTGGGCTAGTTAACCAGTCAAGGAGAAGGAAAACTTCAATTTCAAACCTGTTAAATTGTTTTGTCGCATCCTACTCGTTCAGATATATATATATATATATATATATATATATATATATATATATATATATATATATGCATGTTTACACCCACACACGCATATACATGTACAACTTCCAAAGAAGTTTAGATATATTTTGCTGCTGAGTCTTGTTTCCTATTGTTTTCTTCTTCTGACGTATTATTACCATTATCATCTTGTTATATGTGTTAATGAAGTTGTAACTACTTACCTACCTACCTTCATCCTTGGACTTTGGAGTGAGTCACTCTAAGAATTAGAAGAGGGGGATTATACTTCTGTTTTCAATGTCTGAATAATTTCAATTCCTGCTTTTTTATTATTAATGCGGTACAACCGAAGATGTAAATCAAAGTACTACCGTATTTCAATTTCTAGATGTTAGAGGGTTTCTTTTTTTTTGGGGGGGGTGCAGTTCTAGTACTTTGTATGAGTAAAAAAGGATTATCAAAAGACTTTGGATTTATTCTGAGCCATCACCATATCTACTATTAGTCCCTAGCATTTGTAAAACCAAAATTGTCTTAGGGTCTATATAGGCTGTGGTCGTGTCAGTGTTGCTGTATGGCTGCACTACTTGGACTTAAACGAGGCACCTTGAGAAAAAGCTGAATGGAGTTGCCCAAGAATGCTGTGCACGGTCCTGAACAAGTCATGGAAGCAGCACCCCACAAGGAAGCAGCTGTATGGACACCTGCCCCCCCCCCATCTCACATACCATCCGAGTGAGACGGACAAGGCATGCTGGACAATGCTAGAGAAGCAAGGACGAGCTCATAAGCGAATTTCTCCTATGGAAGCCAACACATGGACATGTCAATGTGGGCCCGCCCACCAAGGACCTACATTGACCAACTCTGCGAGGATGCTGGTTGCTGCGCAGGACAATGATGATAGAGAAGGTTGGTGAGAGATTGTCATGGATATCCGTGCTAATAGCGCGATCTGATGATGATGTATGAATCATACCATATCATAGAAGTACCTTTTTCAAATATTTTGATGGACTTAGTGTTCTCATTGAAAACATAATCAACAAAGTAAAATTATCTTAGATAGACTAATGTTATATTCTTCTGATCATCTTTGCTATCTTATGTAGCTGGGAGTTATTCTTCTAGTGCCTGGAACTTTTCATTTGGAGATTTCGTGTCTGGTCTTCCATTAGGGACTTCTCGTCTATCAGAAGCCCTGGGTAATTATTAGTTTTTGGATAAATAACCCAAGACTTAGATTTTCTTTATATCATATTTTATTTAGAAATCCCCATCCAGACTAACTGCGCAGTGTGTGAGCACCGGGAGCGCGCTGATCGCGACTTACTATCTCTGTGGCTTGCCCAGTACTGACTTAATTAACTCTTTCAATCAAACCATTGTTTCTCATTTCTCTACTAATTCTCACGGTATCTACCGGAAAGGGGTTTACATGTGCGAATCAATCTTCCATGATATCGTCACATACTCCCACTCAAAAAACTGTTAGCCGTAATTTCTAACAGCCATTTTGATTTCTACACTAACCCTATACAATTGTGTAACACTAAGGCTTAGCCCCAAAGCTAACAATCATGCAGGTATTTTCTTAGACTCCTCTCAAATTTGGACACTAAAATGTATCCCGTGGTGAGTTCTTGAGATCTGGAGAATGTGGGGTACCCACTCATTGTCATTATTCCTAGGTCACTCAAACCCGGAGTGGTAATGAGTCCCATCTATGGGTTAAATAATAAGGTAAAAGTAAAGTTGGCGGAGTAGCATATAATCAATATCAACCGTAAAGCGAGGGAGGCTATCCCCTTTTTACTAACGTTAGACCAAGGAAATTGTTTTGCGTCTTAGGTGAAAGTGCCTCACCTATCATCAACACCCCATTTTACCGCAGATCCAGCTCTGTTTCTCATGCGCAGAGAGGGTCGGTATCGAACCCAGAGCCTACTGACTGAAACCGACTTACTTCATATGGGACCGCGTGGAAAAATAGTTTAACGTCATACCCAGTACAATAAGACCATCTGCCACTGCTTTCTAGCACATATATGGTAAAAAAGATCGGGACAACCATATAGGTGCTAGGACTTGACGAGATCAGCTGATTGAACCGTCTAGCTGCTCAGGTAGACACCTACGGCCAACAGGTTGCGCCATTGGGGAGTTCTTACCCCCTGCAGAGATGCATTCGGTATATTCTCAAGCCTCAGCCGACAGGGTTATTACAAGAAAATAAACAAACCATAGAGTGAAAATCCCTACAAGTAGTCCAGATGTCTGGATCCAGCATATGTACCCCATCACACATATGATCCTCATACAGGCGCTGCCACACAGGTCAGACTTCTTCCATGTCCGTCATGTGTCGCTTCGCTCGACAGACCTCCTGTCAAGGACCTTATAGCTGGAGCTCACCTTATCGAGATAACCCAGTCTCAAGATCGGAGGTGTCCAGACATTCCAGGTGGAGCCTTGTCTCTAGTTTTCGCCCAGCTAATGTAAGCTTGATAGGTGCCACCCTTTGAACAGTGTTAACCAATGCTCATTCACCCACAACCTCGCCGAGGCACGTTGCTGTTCAATCAGCAAAGCTGTGACGTTAAGTGCGCCACGAATCACGCCGATCTGCATGCTTCCATCCCGTCAGGCCTGTCCATCTGCACATGTTTTACATTATGAAAGTCAAGTATCAGTGACTTTAACGCATCTCTTAGACGTTATATAAGTCCACATGTACCATTTTAGATTATCAAAAAGCCTTCGAAGACACCTGCGTGACAATACATATTTAAACAAAATATATATATGTATAAACATAATTAATATGCATTTCTATATTAATTTAAAATATACTTATCTGGGCCATTCTTAACTCTTCGAGCCGACTTTAAATATATACAAATACCTGGATCTTGCCAGCTTGAGCAGCTTATTTGATTTTACGCTGAAATTTCATTCGTTGAATAGCAGGATAATCTAAAACTGTCTATATATTATTACTTGTGTTCCTTAATTGAACGACCGTTGTAATCTTGCAACACCCTCTGGTTAAAAACAAGACCGTCTAAATCGCCCAGACGAAATGTAAAAATGTAAATCTTGATTATCTGGTGTTGCTTATTCACCGAATTCTTATTTCTTATGGGTTTCGGCAGCTTAGTTTTTATTATAAGAAAGAAAGGGAAGAAAATGGATATGCTGCAAATGAGTTAAATCTAGATTATTATGCTTTTTACATATTGCAATAAGTCTTAAATTAACATCTCAAATGATGTAATAATTAAATTATCATACTGTGGTATATCCACAGGTCCTGGTAGTTGAATTTTAATCTATAAATTTGATTTCTGTATTATTATTTTTATTAGAATTGTACTTGAATGAGTCGATCCTGCACTTTGAATTTAATGCGACGTGATAAAGAAATATCAAGACGATTGATTTCAAAACACTTGCCAACGAATGGAGCAAGAATTTTAGTCAAAGAGATTCACTTCCTCTTGGGGTCGTTTCGAACATCTGGCTGGAATATCAGAATTGGTTCGAAGATGTTTTTTTAATGGATAAAATGGACATTTTTTCTTCTTTGATTTCTGTTTATTTTTATTATTCTCTTTCATTTTTTTTCTCTCTTGATTTTAAGGACGATACATTCACCTTCTGTTGGGGTGGTGGTGTCTCTTTTCTATTTTGTTTTTCCCAAAGATATTTTCCTTTTTTTCTTTCATTCTTTCTTTAAAAAATATTTCTTTCTTTCTTTCTTTCTTTCTTTCTTTCTTTCTTTCTGTCTTATTACGTTGTTTGGTTTCTTAAACTCTTTCCCTTTCGTTTTTTAAGATAAAAGATCTATTTATTTTTTTCCTTAAAATTTTCTTTTTTTTCTTACTTTCCTTCTTTCTTTTCTTTCTTTCTTTCTTTCTTATTACTTTATTTAGTTTTCTTACACTCTTTCCTTCTAGTTTTTTTAAAGATAAAAGATCTATTTATTTTTTCCTTAAAATTTTCTTTCTTTCCTTCTTTTTTTTCTTTTCTTCTTTCTTTCTTTCTTTCTTTCTTTATTTATTTATTTATTTATTTATTTCTACAAGATATTATTCTTTTTTTCTATTTTCCACTCATTCTTTCTTTCAATAAATCTTTAATTCATTTTCAAATAAATCATTTGTTCCCTTTCATTTTTCCAACGATCTATCTTCAAAAAACTAATAAATTTTCTAATAAATTGTTTATTTTACTTCTTTATAGTCGTAATTTTGTTGGTCTCATTCTTTCTTTCTTTCTTTCTTTCTTTCTTTCTTTCTTTTTCATTCATTCGTTCGTTCTTTCCTTCTTTCTTTATATTCTGGTTATGACGTTAAACTGCATCTAATGCAGAAGTTCCAATTTTGGAATTCTGTGGAGTGTGGTGTATCCCTTCATTACCATTGCTCCCAGGTTCACTCTAACCCGGGGTGGAAGTACCTGTTAGGGCTCATCTCTAGGTTAAATAGAAAAAATAATTAAAATGTGTTAAAAAAATTGAATTTAAAAAAATTCAATACCCATCAAGAATGAATAAAACAAAATATTTTCGGTATAAAATAACCCAACAATGGTTGACATGCTGTAAATCCAACCAACCAACCAACCAACCAACCAACCAAGCGGCTTTTTTCTTTCTTTCGTTCTTTCTTAAACGTCTTATTTCTTTTGTTTTGTTTTGTTTTGTTTTCTTTAAAGATCTATTCTTAATTCCAATTTGCATCTTTCTCTTTTTCTGTCTTTCTTTAAAATATTTCTTTCTTTCTTTCTTTCTTACTTTCTCTAAAAAGATTTTTCTTTGTTTTCTCTTTCTTTCTTTCTTTCTTTCTTTAAAAAGACATTTCTTCCTTTCCACTTTGTTTGTTTGTCTCTTTCTTTCTTTCCTTCATTCTTTTAAAAAGATATATCTTTCTTTCCTTCTTTCTTTCTTTCGTTCATGAAGATCTTTCTTTCTTTAAAATATCTATGTTTCTTTCTTTCTTTCTTTCTTCCTTTCTTTCTAATTATAACAATCTTACTTTCTTTCATTCTTTTTTTTCTTCAATTCCTTAAACGTATATTTTCTTTCTTTCCATTTTTCCTTGTTTTTATTCTTTCTCGCATCGAATCTTCTCTTCCTTCGTCTTTAATCTTGTATTTATTTTTTTTATTATTTTTATATCTTTTCTCCTCAACCAAAAACTTTCCATCGTAACCCATTCAAATACTTTTTTCATGACAAAAAAAAAAAAAAAGATAAAAACAAAACAAAAACCAAGTCCGTTGTTCTATACACACCCACTCCACCCATCAAAATCATATCACCACCACTAAAACACCAGCCCCACTGTCCAACCCCATACTCCTCGAAAGATTTGGCAGCAGCCGAAAAAATGTTTTTACAGCGGTGAACTAAGCAAACGAGAAAGTTGAGATGAGCTTCAGACGATCGGATAACCCGATCGCCTGATGTTCAGATTTTTTTCGACGTCAACGATTGGTCGAAAAATGTTGTCAACATGTGACGTTTTTTTTTCTGCCGTCTGTTTTTTCTATTTTATTTTCCTTTTCTTTTTTAAAATTTTATTTTTAAGGAGTCAATAGTTTGGATTTCTATAGCCTTTATTTTTGTTTCCCTTCATTCATTCATTCGTTTATTCATTTCCCCACCTCCGCCATTTTTTCCCGCTTCAAATCATTTCTCTCTTTCTTCTTCCGGTTTTGTTCGTTTTCTTCCTTATTGGATTTCGAAATTTTCTCATTTCGTTCTTTCTATCCTTTTTTTAACAACTTTTTCTGTAATTCATTCATTTATTCATTTATCTATTCTTTCTTTCTTTCTTTCTTTCTTTCTTTCTTTCTTTCTTTCGTTCTTTCTTTGATAATTGGAGCAAAGACACAACTTTCACCATCACCCCCATTTTATTTCTTACTAGCAACGGCTACCCGGCGTCGCTTGGGTAGAGGGGGATTTTTAAAAAGTTAGTCCGCAGATCCATGTATACTGAATCATAGAGTTGAATCCTTGTGGGATGCCCCATTTAAATCCCTATATAAAAAAAGACCTTGCATTGTTCAAGCTACTCTGAAAAGAAATGTTAATGTCTACTATCTAAAATATTAAATGAAAAAAAATCCATGCTGTTATCATTTAAATGTTATTTTCTAATTATCTTCACGAATATAAATCAAATCTCTATTATTTTTGCTCAAAAAATCAAGCCCTGTTGATATTTAACGTGTATATATATTTACTTTGTCGTTAATTGTTTTATTTTCGAAGCTTCTTCCGGACATACATATACATACAATTGCCCTTTATATATGTATAGATAGATATATCTCTTCTTTTTTTTGAATTCCTTTCTCCCTTTCTCCCTTTTTGTTCTCTATTTTCTTCCCACCCCACCCCATCTCGGCTTCAATAACATTTTCTTTCTTCCAGTTTATGTTCGTTTTCTTCCTTTTTGGATTTCGAATTGTTTTTCATTTCATTCTTTTAAATCATTTTTGACAACTTTTTCTGTCATTCATTCATTCTTTCTTTCTTTCTTTCTTTCTTTCTTTCTATTCTATTTTCTTCTTCTTCCTTCTTCTTTGTTAATATATTTACTTACTTATCTATTCTTTATTTATTTCTTTTCTTCTTTCTTTCTTTCTCATATATTCCTTTTAAAAAAATATATATTCCTTTCGTTTTTGTTTTCTTCTTTTCTTTTTATATTTTCTTTCTATCATTCTTTCATCATCCTTTATTTATTTTTTATTTTCATTCCTTTTCTTCCTCTTTCTTCCTTTTTGATATCTTTAATTACTGTTTATCTTTTTATTTATTTCATTCTTTTCATTTTATTTCATTCTTTCTTTCCAGTTCTTTTTTTTTTATTCATTTGTTTTCTTTCCTTCCATTCATATTTTTTAATCTATTTTTTCATTTTCTTCTTGTCTCCGTTAGATTGTATTGCATATTTTCTTTCTTTCTTTCTTTCTTTCTTTCTTTCTTTCTTCCTTTCTTTGTTTACTCTTTTTTATGTTTCTTTCTTGCTTTCTTTTAAAATTTTCTTTCTTTTTAAAAAATTATTCCTTTAATTTATTCTTTTATTTTTTATTGTAGTTCTTTTTTCTTCTTCTTCCTTTGTTTGTTTGTTTGTTTGTTTTCTTCTTTTTTTTTCTTTCTTTCTTTGATAATTGGAGCAAAGACACAAACTTCCATATCATCTATACCATCATAACTGTCCTCTTTTCTCCTCCTCTCTTTCCCCCCTCTCTCTTTTTTCTTCTTTCTTTCTTTCTTTCTTTCTCGTATATTCCTTTTTTCTTTTTTGTTCTTTTTTGTTTTCTTTTATACGTTCTTTCTTCTTTTCTTTTTCTTTTTCCTTTATTCTTTCTTTTTTGTATTTCTTTCTCTTTCTTTCTTTCTTTCTTTCTTTCTAATCATAATACTCTTACTTTATAATCATCCCCATCATCCCTACCACCATCACTGTCCTCTTTCCTCCCCCTCTCTCTCTCTCTTCATTCTCGTCTTTCTTCTTCTTTCTTTCTTTCTTTTCTAAACTCCGTAATTCTTTGCGTAATCTGATCAACACTTTACCATTTTTTGAAAAGCATTGTTGACACGGCCTCAATTCCATCTGATGGAACCAGTTAAGTTCGGATGTTCATGATGTTGCAGTATGGAGGGTGTGGAGGCCCAACGGTATGGGTAGGGGACACACGACTTGTTTACACAAATCTAAAAGAGATTTGCTTTTCCGTTTACGGGTTCGCATTTTATAAAATACATATGGGGGATCGGGGCGGTGGGACATGCGGCAAAAGAAAGGGGTACTAGGGTGGGTGGATAAGTAAAAGAATCTTGGAGAAAAGCAGGGCTTGTTTTGAACAAATTTTCCAACCGAAAAAAAATCCTGATGGAAAAAATATGGTTTTCACCGACGATTTTGTTTCTTCTTCAAGTTACGATATGTGTTCAAGGGGGGTTATTAGGGTCACTTCGGGGGGGGGATGATTGACCTTTTAGCTTGAATGATGTTTATATCTTTCTATAATGGAGATTCTGTGTGTGTCTGTTTGTAACCCAAACTACGTCACTGCTTAGGTTACAATACCCTCAAGAATTGCGTAAGTTTATCAATGAGCATTTGATTTATAGTCAAATCCATTAATACATAGAATAAACTTTATTTATTAACGAGGTATCTATGAAAATCTGTGTTAGATTTGCCTCAAAACTTCCCATGTTATTAGTACGTTTAAAATCCTGCAAGGTGTCTTATATATCACTAAGAAATAAAGGTTTACATAATATATGGTGGGGTTAATTTGCATACTGGTTTTAAGAAAACCGGGTTTAACAAATAGTTACTTATTGATCTCTAATATTTTATTTTATTTTGTTTTATTCTCCAACGTATCAATCCTATGAATGATTTTTATATATATAACTGAAATAAGTGTAATAGTTTTATATAAGTTCTTATTTATTTTGTTAGTCTTTCTAATTTAATATGTCCTATTACATTAAAGCTTAAATACTTCAGCCCAGAGAGCACATATTCGTGCTAGTACGTTGTAATTGTAAAGTAACTCCCTATTTTAAAAATGTTATAATTCATTTCTGATTTATTATTTTTACAAAAAAGTGAATATGAGAAGAACACACATAACATGGAGTTGTATCTAAAATTTCATATGGGCATCAGCATTCGCTCTGAGGCCGCTCGGGAATCGCATCATCTGAACCCCATGAACTCTGGTGTAATGACATAAATAAATTCTTGTATTAATAGGGAGTTACTTTTCAATAAGCCTGTATATTAAGGAACATACATTAAAGAATTGAGAAAAATGTAACTGCATATAAAAAAGATTATTAATAGTTTAAAATAGGGAGTTACTTTTCAATCAACCTGTATATTAAGGAACATACATTAAAGAATTGAGAAAATTGTAACTGCATATAAAAAATGATATATAGTTTAAAATAGAGATACTTTTCAATTACCCTGTAGGAACATACATTAAAGAATGGAGAAAATGTAACTGCATATAAAAAGATTATATATAGTTTAAAATAGGGAGTTACTTTTCAATTACCCTGTAGATACATACATTAAAGAATGGAGAAAAATGTAACTGCATATAAAAAAATTATATATAGTTTAAAATAGGGAGTTACTTTTCAATCACCCTGTATATTAAAGCATTTTTTAGAAACATCTCTAAAATTTCTAAAATTTTAAGGTAATTTCTAATATGAACATTTGCAAAAAAAATCATATCTTGAGTATATATGAGGGAGATTCAAAAAATTTCCGCACTCTTGTTTTATGAAAGCCGAGTTCATCGTAACTTATTTGATAGGCTGAACCATGACTAATCTGCAGAGAACAAGCTACATCATTGATAACTCATCAGTTCGCCAATACCATCTCTCCAGCTTGCTGAATCTTCGCACCAGTAGTGGAGATTTCTCATAAATACATGTTAATGTCCCCGTTAGAAGTGCATAAGTTTTGTTACCTGATTCAACCTAGTAGATGACAAAGTAAATACTTATTTTCATGTCTGCACTTGGACAACAGCGTTTATTTAGCAGTCTGATAGATTTAGTAAATACGATAATATTTAACTTTCAAGTGTTTGACCCCTCGTTATATATGTGTATTTCCTTTCGATCTCAGGTTTCATGTCAATCGCATCTTTGAATATATATTTTGACAGCGTAGTCAAATTGGCGTACTGTTTGTTCTAGGAGGATGACTTGTGATTATAAACTCTCAACTTTCAAGATCCCGCAGTTGCCCTCACATATACCTTGTCCCTCAAGTTCGAGAATACTTTAATATTAGTACATTTATCATAGTTGGCGGATATTGGGTACTTTGTTTTTGTTAGTTTTACTGCAGGTTTTTACTGCTGTTTATTTTTTAAACAACCGATTGTGGTTCTACCACATTATATATATATATATATAAAGATAAATCTAATGAGTCAGACGAACCTACTATTAGTTTCGCTTAATGCTCTTCAGGGCTAAGATCTGACATAATAATTCTTTTATATGCAGTTACTAAGAGTCAGATCTTAGCCCTGAAGAGCATTAAGCGAAACTAATAGTAGGTTCGTCTGACTCATTAGATTTATCTTTATTATTTGCTCTACTTAGGTATTGAGCACTTTTTACTTATTAGCTTATTCTCTTAGCGGTTATATGAATATATATATCTTATATACATATATATACATATAAATTGTTTTTTCTTTTGGCCAAATACTGTACCAATAGATTACTTTTTATTGGTACGACTATCTTGGTCTTTTCTTTTTTCCAAAAATGTTTTTCTCCCCAGTTGATGTTTGGTAGTATATTTTTACAATCAAACTATTTGCTGTTTTTTTCTCACCGCGAGGATTTACCAACACGCTTGGTATATTAAATTATATATATATATATATATATATATATATATATATATATATATATATATTGATAGATATTGATAGAGCATTTATATCTAAGTTAAGGTAGTATGGACATGGACTCAACGATGCCTGGTAACTGACAGTTTCTCGCTCATGTAATTTCAGACCAAATGGGGAAGTTGATTCAGCGGTTGATTTATATCCCCTGTGGTATGGTCCTCTAATGAGTCCCCTCCCCTTTCCTCTCGTTAAAGAAGGGAGTGGGGGTGTTGTGCCAAAAATTATGGACATAACAACAATTAAAAAAAAGAAAGCAGTCTAAAATTTTCTTGTAGGAGTGTTGCTGTCATGTTAACTGAATAACTTAAAATTGGTTGGGTTGGATTTTAAGGCATGTCAACTCTTGTTGGATTATTTTATGCCGAAGACCTTTCGTTTGATTTATTCTTGATGGGCACTCAATTTTCTTTTTAAATTCAATATTTTTTTAAACACATTTTTTAAACTCATTTGTTTTTCTATTTAATCCATAGATGGGACCCTAACAGGTACTACCACTCTAGGCAGTGATGGTGATGAAGGGTTACTCCACAGGACATTAAAACCCTCTGCCTTGTGGTATATATATGATAAAAAGGGTTGGGTGGTTGAGGCAATACGATTGGGACAATGATATAAGTGCTAGGGCTTGACGTGGCCAGCTGATTGATCGGTGTGTGCCTCTCCGACCGCCCATCTAGCCTAAGTAAGGATCAAAGTGGAGTGTTGCATGTCATGGACTGCTCAGCCACTCGAGTTCCATGACATGCAATCATAGGTCGCCACCTACAGCCAAGAGGTGGACTCATTGGGAGGATCTTAGCCCTCTTCAGAAGCGCAGTTGGTGTATTCTAAAGCCTCTGGGCTATAAGTTAAGTTCCCAGAAAAAAAATCTTCAGCAACCAACCAAGTAAATGTTTTTTTTATGGCGATCAAATCGGATGAAGTAAATATAATACAATTTCAGTTTCTTATGACTTTTTTTTACGGTTGATATTTTTTATTCGTTCCGCTCGAATGTCCACATTTCCAGGTGGAACAAGAAAGCATATCGACCATTGTGAACTTTGACCGACTGAGACTTATTATCTGCTCGTAATAAAAAAAATCCTTTTTTTTCTTTTTTTATTCTGTGCAAAAAGGACCTTGGTAAGTGGTTAAGAGTCTACGTGATTCAGGATGAAGGGGCTTATGGAAGAAGGTGACGAGAGTGGGTTGGATATTCATTCATTTTTTTTTTCCAAATTTTTACTTTTCTTTCTTGTGACCAAAATTCGATGATTCATCTGAACTAACGACATATTGCATTTTTTTTTTACAATTTTTATCTCCTTGTCATTTTATCGGTGTGAATTTGATGCAAACAATCTCGTCAAACGACTTTTAGTATTTAGTATTGGTATGCAATCAACCCTAACCCTAACCTTAATTTGCTTCATTTTAATTTATTTTAATAATTCATGATATAAATTTTTAATAGACGTTTTTAAATTGATGTATGATTATTTTGCCTATGAATTCAATAAATTATTTTCAAATTTGTATAGTTTTCCAATAAATGTATAAAAATCATCGAAACCTATCCAGCCACTAGAAACGATGGCGTAGTGTCCAAAAACAAGTGGAACTACGTAGCCTGGGCGGGTTGATATGGAGGATGAGCTGTTGCCCAAGCAACGTGTACCTCTCTCCACACTGTCATTGTATCCTAAAGGAAAGGAACAAAAAAGGGAGAACATATTTAGCCGGTTCCGGTAAATTCGACAAACCTACTTTTATGCTTATTTTACCGGCCACTGTAAATATCTTTATCATGAATGAAAGTAATGTTAAAAATAACAACACAGATTTAACACAAAAGTTTATTTATATTCATTTATATCTATATTTTGTGAAGGAAAAGATATAAAAAAAATTCTTCTAAATGAAAAATATAAATACCGTTAATGACTTTGTGATCAAATATGTGAATCTTTACAAAAATTAAATAAAAATTAAAGGAAATGATAAAGATAATTTTGACTATCATACATTTTTTCCAAAGTGGAAAAATGGCATTTTCCACTATCAATTGTTAAAATAATAAAATTATAACCCTAACCCTAACTCTAACCCTAACCAGACGAATTCTTGTCAAGTACCATTTTAAGAAATTAGTTTTAGATAGATTGTTTTAAAGTTTGTTTGTATCACAGAACTGCACAACAAATACTTTTTAAGCAATTACCATTTAGATAATCCCAGATTGCTCGTCAACAACCATTTTAATCTTTTAGCTTTTAGATAGTTTGATAATATATTTAGATATATTTCAAATATATAAAATAGACTGTGGTCTATTTTAATAGGACCGGTAAAATAAGCTCGACATGCATGTGTTTCTATTTTACCGGGGCCTGCAAAATAGCCTATTCGAAAAATAAAAAAAAAAACAAACTATACAACGATAGAGTCACATGAGTTGCTGGGTAGAGTAATTACAACGAAAGTGCAATTCCGCACCCCTTAAAGCTTCAAAACTGGGCCCACACATCTGGATGCAGTTTAGTGTCACATCTAAGAAACCACTTGGAGGAGGCTATCACTCTATTATAGGGACCCCAGCCAGTTCTAATTCCCGCTGAGCTGATAGGATTTGTGTGTATGTGTGTGTGGGGGGGAGTAAAAGATGAGATGCACAATATAACGATCTTTTAGTAATATGATATTCTTCTTCGTTAAAAGTAAACCATCAAAAGGAAGACGAATTAGCAACACAAAAAAAAAGCTTGAAAGAAAAGATGTCCTGTTGTTCGTTAAGAAGACAAAATCCAAAATCTTAGCCAGGTAGGTTTTTCGATAAGTAGGTAAGTGATGGGGAAGGGGCGGTGGGTATCAGGCTTATTCGACACCTGTTTGCCCCCACCCCATCACCCACATAGATGTTCTTTCCTTCGCCCCATTCACGTGATTCAGGCGCAGACAAGTTTAAGCCTCCCCATTTAGAGAAGAAGACCGACACTTCTTTGTTTTATTCTTTGATAATTCAGGTTACTACATGTGCTCAAAAAGAATATTTGAATCTAGTCGTCCGCAAGTGTATACGAGGCTTTCGTGGCGTAACGATTATCGCCGTTGGGAGTAGACTCGGCTACCCAAATTCAAATCCCGGACGGGGCTGTTTACTATTTGTCTGAATTTTTTGTATTATTTGGATTGTACGGACTATTGGCCTCATCTTTATTGCTATTGTTGTGACCTAACAAAGGCCACTAAATGAAAAATAACCAAACGGAGGTTGAAAATAAATTGAAATAATATATATATATATATATATATATATATATATATGTGTGTGTGTGTGTGTGTGTGTGTGTGTGAATAATTTAAAGGTAGGTTGGTTATTTTGTTTAATGGCATATCAAAACTTGTGGGTAATTTAATACCAAATCTCATTGTTCGTATATTTGCTGGATTTTGAGTTTAAACGGATGAGGTTCAACGCGTGTCATTAATATTCAGCATTGAATAAAGGGCATTGTCAAAGGTGGAGACTATGTTCAAAATAAAAAAAATCTCTCTTTTGTCTTTTGGTTGGCTTTCGTATTAACCATTTCAGGCCATTTAATGCCGAATCGAGTTATTTTGATATCAGATTGCTTACAGTACCTGCTGTTGCTTGTAACCCATCCAAGTATTGAACAGACTCATTGCTGCTTAACTTCGGGTGTTCTTGCGGGAACCGATGCTTTCAACGTGACTCGACCATAAACTTTTTTTTGTCTTTACATTATTGGGCAGGAAATTATTGATTGTATTTAACTCTCCACCTGTTGTGGCAGGATGGGTCACATCAAGTCGGATTAACACGAGGAACCCCCAGAAAGTATGCCTCCCGGGCGGCTATGAAATTGTTAGATTACCTATGAAAGAATTGAGAAAAATGTAATTGCATATATAAAAAAAAGATTATTACTAGTTTAAAATAGGTTACTTTTCAATCACCTTGTATATTAAGGAACATACATTAAAGAATTGAGAAAAATTAACTGCATATAAAAAAAGATTAGAAATAGTTCTAAATAGGGAGTTACTTTTCAATCACATGTATATTAAGGAATATACATTAAAGAATTGAAAAATGTAACTGCATATAAAAGAATTATAAATAGTTTAAAATAGGGAGTTACTTTTCAATCACCTTATATTAAGGAACATACATTAAAGAATTGAGAAAAATGTAACTGCATATAAAACATTATAAATCGTTTAAATAGGGAGTTGCTTTTCAATCACTCTGTAGATTCCCATGTCAACGAACGACGATAACATCAGGAATTTCGATACAATCTCCTTTCACATGTTTTCCATGATTATATAAGCTTAAGTAAATAGAATCCAGTCGATTAGTTTTCCAGCCTTCCTCAGGTTGCATGAACGAATTCTTGGACCTTTTATTATTTCACTCCATGAGAATTTTTCACACACGCCTTAGTTGGTGGTTCACTGAATGCTGAGTGACATCAAGTCTCTCCATGTCTCCAGGACTCTTTCTGGGTATTCTAATTTTTGTAAGGGAAGAATTTTCCCCTACAAGAAAGTTGGACTCGTCCAACGAAACACATAAATAATACGGACTACACGAGGGAGTGGTCGAATAATTGCTAGTCTTGACACAGAGATTTAATTACTGTTATTAAAGAGCTGCGCGTTGTTATTTGATAACTCAAACACACCATAAGCGAATCTAAACAATACTGTTGTTTGGGTGGTCTTGATTCTTTCTCTAATTTCTAGTTTACCCAGACTCTTTTCCAAACCCTTGGGACCGTTCCAAAGACACCAATTACAATTGGGTCGACTTTTACCTTCATGTTCTACTGTTTTTCTGCTCTCTGGCCAGGTCACAGTATTTATCTATCTTTTTCCTTTCTTTTAGTTTTACCCTGTGATCTCCCAGGGCAGCAAAATCCACGAGCGAACAATCCAGTGGTTCTTGTTGATTAACACTGTCTAATCACCCAGCCGGGATTTGATGATCTGTCTTTATCTCAAAGTCTTAGAGGATTTTATACGTCTCACTCTCTATGACATATTCCTGTTTATGCATATGCCATTATTCATTTCACTCAATTCGAGTTATTCACACCCGCCTTAGCCGGTGGTTCACTGGAGACTGAGTGACAGCAAGTCTCCTCAGGTTTTCAGGACTCTTATGAGTATTCTAGCCGATCTCAATAGTGCTGTAGTCTGTATGGTCTCGATTCTTCATCTGATTTCCAATTATTATTATTATTATTATTATTATTATTATTATATTATTATAATTATTATTATTGGATCGTTCCAAGGAGTCCGATTACATTTCACTCCTTGTAATTTTTTCCAGCCAGCGTAAGCTGATAGTTTTTTTACTGGAGTCTGAGTGACAACAAGTTTCCACAGGTCTTCAGGACTCTTTTAAGTATTCAAGCCGATCTCAACAAAGCTGTTGCCCCAATTCTACTTCTGATTTCCAGTTCCTCTAGTCTATTTTCTAAACGTTTGGAGACCATTCCAAGTGCACCAACTACAATTGGTATCACTTCCACCTTCATATTACATATATTATTATTATTATTATTATTATTATTATTATTCATCCTCATATTCCACAGTTTTTTTGTTCAATTCTCTAGCAAGGTTCAGGTATTTGTTTATCTTTTCGTTTTCTTTCATCTTCACCCTGTGATCTGCTGGAACTGCAAAATCTACCAGTTGACTAGTTCCCTTCGTGGTAATTAATACTAGGTCTGATCTTCGGGCTGGGATTATTATTATTATTATTATTATTATTATTATTATTGTTGTTGTTGTTGTTGCTGCTGCTGCTGCTACTACTACTACTACTACTATAATGACTCTTACGGCTTCTTTAGTTGCAATGATTTTATTTGTTTTGGTTTCTATTAATATCTGAAGGTTAAAATCCAGTTGATTTTAAATTAAATCAGACCTTATCTATTTATCTATCTGTGCACGTATGTGCATTTATTCAACCCTTATGCCATTGGCATATTTTAGAACAAGGTCAAATGCAAAGTATATATATATATATATATATATATATATATATATATATATATATATAGAGAGAGAGAGAGAGAGAGAGAGAGGGAGATAGATAGATAGATAGATAACATAGGTGCTATATTTATAAGTAAATAGAGCTCAATATCATGGATAGAGCATTTATATCTGTTGAAGTAGCGTAGACATGGGGGTCAATGGCACCTGGTTACTGATACTTTCTCCCCTATGTGAAAAAAATGTCAGTAACAAGGCGCCATGTCCACACACAGTAGCGTACCAACGTCATGATCCAGGGGTAGAACTTTCGCCTGATACACCCACCAGTGACGAATGAATACTGGTTCAGATCTTTCACCTACCCGCCCACTTTCAACTTTTCGGACCATATGACCTTTAGGCACCCCTTTTTGATCTCGATTAAGAAAGGACATGTTTTTCATTTACACCGTCAATATCCGGTTGTTTTAACAGACGATTTTTAGATATTTTAAAAAGATTATAACCCTAACCCTAACCCTAACCCTTAACCCTAACTCCTAACCCTAACCCCTAACAAACAACCCGATATTGACGATGTAAATGAAAACATGTCCTTTCTTAATCGAGATCAAAAAGGGGTGCCTAAATGTAATATGGTCCCAACTTTTACGCATTCATTGTTCAGGAGAATTGTAACAAAAGTAAGGCAATTGTATTTCAATGTTATAGCTAGGCAAAGCCTTTTGGATTAGGGCGATTTTGCATCTCCCTGAAACTGCGTCAACGGGGCAGTCACTCTTCCCTGAATCCCCTTTGTTCCGCCATTGCACACACACACGCACACATACATACACACACACACACACACACACACACACATAAAACGGACGGATTGTTCTTATATATCTATATATCAATACTCGTGTTTCTATTTTGTGCGACGGTTATCATCTTGCAACACCTTCTGGTTAAAAATGAGACCGTCCAAATTGTCCAAGATGAAAGGCAAAAATATAAATCCTGATTATCTGATGCTGCTTATCCACCGAATTCTTATTTCTTATTTCACCTCAGCTAAATAATGGGCCATTCCATTTTTATTATAAAGAAAGAAAAGGGAGATGCTACACAGAAAAACTATAAGGAGAAAGAAAGTAAGAAATAAAGAGATTAGGAGAGAGAGAGAGAGAGAGAGAGAGAGAGAGAGAGAGAGAGAGAGGGAGGGGCGGAAGCGATAACGCTAATCGGTTTCAATCGAACATAATGAAATAGATAAAAAGAAGGAAAGAAAGAAAAGAATGAGAGAGAGAGAGAGAGAGAGAGAGAGAGAGAGAGAGAGAGAGAGAGAGAGAGAGAGAGAGAGTTAAATGAACATTACTATACTTTTTACATGATGAACTATTTCGCAATAGCTGTTAAGTAAACATATCAAACGTTGTAATAATTAAATTATCATACTTTGGTATATCCAGAGGTACTACTAGTCTTTATTAATGTTATTAAATGGTTGAGTACATGATTATTAATCTTATCAGAAAGGTTCACAAGTTAATAGCGGATTTATTTTGCTGGTAGATAACAGGTTGTTTATCTATGATTAAGTTTCAAAAATATGTTTAGCTCCCGGAAATGATTTGGCATTTCACAGAAGAAAAAAAAATGACATAATGGAGCGTCCACCCCTTTTCTCTTTTGTTGATATTATTAACTAAACAGAGCGGATTTATTCTTTTTTCTTTCCCACCGTTAAAAGGTGCCTATATATTTTACTTTCCTATTTTCTTTTTATTATTCAAGACATAACGAAGTGCTGGGAAACCCAACACTTCAACGTAGATTACAGGATGTGAAAGATCTATTTGAACCTCGTGAACATAAAATTAATGTTTCTTCCAAAATTTAAAAAAAACCACAGCTTTCTGTTCTTGTAAACTCTCCCACCTGGCCCTCAGGTCGGGTGTCTAGTGGCTTCGGCACTGAAACCAACAAGGTTATCAACAGTGTTGATTCCAGGGGGGATATCTTCCAAGGCAATACTTGCCCCCTTGATTTAAAGGGGTAGGGCTGGGTTTATTGCCCAGTGCCTGAGGCGCCCTCTTGAGGGTGAATACCGACGGTATCAACGTATTTTTTGCACCCGACACTCATGAGTCTCGGCATGTGGAGGTCCCATATTAATAGGGCCTTGTGCCTGACCCGTACGCGTGGGGTGCACGGTAAATACCGTAAACTGTAATATCACAGGTAGGATTTAATATTTTTTTCTTCCAATATGTCATCCATAATGACACAGTTGGCAGATTATGTTAAGATCCTACTTTTGTTGTCAATAGGCTGGTTGGTTGGATTCTATGGTAAATCAGCCATTGTTGGGTTATTTTATGCCGAAGACGTTTTGTTTTATTTATTTTTTACTAGCAAATATATGCACCCTCCGGGTGCAAGTATCTAAGTTTTCATGTAATAAAATATTGTATTAAATTAGAAAGGCTCATGAAACTAAATAAGAATGCAGATAAAATGATTTGAAACAGAGGGGGGTATAATCGAAATATAGAACAACTGAAACTTACTCTTCCATCACTCTCATCTCTCATTGTTATTTTTTCTAATTTAAGTATTTAGTTAAAATAGGAAGTAAAGAATAAAATGACAGTTATTTTTTCTTGTTAATGGATTTCATTTAAGATTCATTGAAGAGATTTTTGCTTATATTCATTAAAATAAAACCAAACAGTTAGAAATCAATAATACTAAGCACATATTTAATAAAATCACATTTTTAATATCAATATGCAAATTAGCCTTCCCGTTCACACTATAAACCGCAATTTTGTTATATATATATATAATTGCATGTTGTTGATATGTAGATATGGTTAACAGTATTAATAGTGTACTACAATTTTATTAATAATTGAGGTTTAAATAAAAATTAAATCATTGGGAATGTGATGTCAATAACTAAGGAAATTGTGACTTGAGTAGTAATATAGTTTCGGTTACAGACAGAAAAACACACAATCTCCATTATAATAAGATGTTATTCAGTGTTTTAACTCAATTTCTAAACTCATTTTTTATATTTAACATATAGATTGAACCATAACAGGTACTATCACTCCGGGTCAGGGTGGATCTGGGAGTAATGGCGATGAAGGAGTACTCCACACTCCCCAGAGCTCCAAAATGGGAACTTCACCATCAGATGCATATATAATGTCATATCCAGGAATATAAGACCCTGAGCCATCGCCTTCTAGTACATATATGATAAAAAGTGTTGGGGGTTGCCATAAGGATAATAGGGTCCGGACAATCATATAGGTGATAGGGCTTGACGTGACTAGCCGATTGATTAGAGGAGGCATCTTCGAACGCGCGTCTAGCTTAAGAAAGGACCAATGGTCCGAGTGTTGAATTTCGTAGATAAAAGTTATATCATCTAGTATTAAAGTAAGTCGATGGAGTGGCATATTGTCGGTATCAGCTGAACAGCGGAGGAGTCTATCCCCTTTTCACTAGTGCTAGACCAGGAAGAAGGTTTTTGCATCTGAGGTGGAGCGCTACATCTACCATCAGCTCCCAACTTCACCGCACAGATCCCTGTGCTACTCATACGTTGATTTGGCGAGGACCAGTATTGAACCAGGTACCTTGTGATTCCAAGCTGATTGCTCAACCGACTGAGAAATCAAAATAAAGCAAATTATAGTTAGGGTTAGGGTTAGGGTTAGGCAGATCGCATACTAAACCAATTTCCTCACATGTAGATCCCATACCAAAGTAGCACCGAAAATTGTTAGTACATAAATTTAGAAACAGAAGAGTTTCGGAAGTCGTGCACGTAATCATCAGAGTACTGGGAACGTTCTCAAATACCCTAGCAGAAAGACGGGAAACAGTTGTGATTCAAGGAAGATTTGAAACTCTTTAATTTTGTAATTGTAAAGTCATTTCTTTATCCAATCAAGTGCAGGCGTCTTCGGAGCTGAAATGATGTCACTACTCGACTGATAAACAACTAGTGACCTCTAGTGGGAAAGCCAGCAATAATAATCGCGGAATTTATTATTTTTTTGTATTTATTATAATAACTGCCGCTATATAAAAAAAGAGGATGATTCAATTGATAATTAGGTGTCATCACTTGTGAGGAATGCTAAGTAGTTTTTTATGGAATGCGAATTATTTACCCACCTCCCGCGTTTTTTTTATTTTTTCAGCGGGGCGACGGACAGAAATGTTCTTTTTATTTATTTTTATTTTTTTTATTGCACCCTCCACCAACCCTTGCACCCATCCCGGCTGCTGGGAACGTTTGAGGGTTGTTTCATCTTATTCAAAAAATAGGTGAGCGTGCGTAAGCGTATGCCTCAACACAATTTGCGAGATACGTTAAATAGAACGAGGATGTGTTTGTAGGGCCACGAATCTCCATTTCTTTGATCTCACAAAGACATCACAATGGTGACGATCTGTTTATTAGTTTGTTTTGTTTTACAGCATATCAACCTCGGTGGGTAATTTAATGCCGATAAGGTTTTGAAAGGATTCGTAGTGATAGTTTGGAAGAAGTTTTTTTCAAATTCAAATTTTGTTTTTGTAAAAAAGTTTTGATTAAATCGAACTTAACGGACCTAAATTCCACCATCGTATGTCACCCCGCCGAAAGAAAAAATACAAAAAATCAGGGAATCAACCGAATTTAATGAAATTTTCAGTATTGATATATTAATGAATAAAAAATATAATGCACGTGTTATTTTATTTAAAAACATTTAAATTTTTTCAGGGCAGTTAATTTGAACCACGTATCTTCGAAAATCTGTGTTACGCCTCATAGACACGTGATTCAAATTAATTGACCTAAACAAATGTAAAAGTTTTTAACTAAAATAACTGGTGCATTATATCTTTTATTCATTAATATATCAACACTGAAAATTTCATTAAATTCGGTTAATTCTCTGATTTTTGGTATTTTTTTTCTTTCAGCGGGGTGACATACGATGGTGGAATTTAGGTCCATTAAGTTCGATTTAACCAAAATTTTCTATTTAACACATAGATGAGACTCTAAAAAGTACTAGCATTCCGGGTCAGAGTGGACCTGGGAGTAATGGTGATGAATGGGTGCTCACATTTTTCAGATCTCTAGAACTGGAACCTCACCATCAGATAGAGTTTAACGTAATTCCCAGGACAATAAGACCCTCAGCCACTGTCTTCTAGCACATATATGATGAAAAGGGTTTGGGTTGCCATAAGGGCAATAGGGTTGGGACAATTATATAGGTGCTAAGGCTTGATGTGACCAGTTGGTTGATTGGAGGGGTTGACGATCTGCACTGAATACAGATTTCAATTTTTTTAAAAACACATAAAGTAAATAAAGCGAGATATTCTAACTGCCTATTTAATTTTACTTTAGGGATTTATTACAACGTAGAAGCGGCTACCCAGCGTCGCCTGGGTAGAGGCGGTGAGAAACCCTGCTGTATTGATTTGTTTACTTTTCGGATTTACAAGTGCTGGACATTTTTGAGTAGAATTTCAATGCAATTTCTATGTATATTTTAATATTTAAATATCTTTGAATATGAATCAAATCTTCATAATGTTTGCACAAAAAACAAGAACTGGTGATAGTTAATGTGTATATATATCTACTTTGTCGTTAATTGTTTTATTCTCGTTATTTCATCCGGACATACATACTTACATAGACACATATACACCAACTGCCTTTTTTATATGTAAATATGGGTTTTACGATAAGAATGCATTACAAGTAATATTATTATTATAGAAATGCATTGAAAATGGGTTTTACGATATAAATGCATAAAGTGATTTTATAATAGAAATGGATTGAAAATGTTTTTTGTTTACAAAATGTATGCATTGCAAGTGATTTTACTATAGAAATGTATCGATAATGGGCTTTACTATTCAAATGCGTTGCAAGTGATTTTACTATAGAAATGTATTGAAAATGGGCTTACTAACAAATGCATTGCAAGTGATTTTACTATAGAAATTTATCGATAATGGGCTTTACTATACAAATGCATTGTTAGTGATTTTACTATAGAAAAGGTATTGAAAATCGGTTTCCCAGGATCGAAGTCCTGTAATTCAATTTCAAAATTGAAGGATTTATCAGTCACGAAATTTGTAACAAAAGAGAAGAGAAATATTATCATTAAAAAAAACTTTGTAAATGTCATTATGATATGATTCAGTCATAGATATAATTCTTTTCAGCCGTGACATTAATAAATGTTAAAGTTGGCCAGTCACACAAGAGAAAAGGTGAGAAATATTCTCCCTAGGGAATAGTGTCTGTAACAAAGACCTTCAAAACTGGAATTGTGTCTTTCATTAATAGAAAATAAGGCCGGAAATGTCTATTGTCTTTTGTTGACTGAAGGGAATTATCACACCATTAGAAAAAAATTGAAGTCATATCCTTATCTATGAGATTGTTAGAATAAAACTGGAAATATCTATCTATCTATCTATGGTTCGGTTTCCTTGGGTACACCTCCATCGCCATTACTCCCAGGTCCACGCTGACCCGGAGTGTTAGTACCTACTATGGTCCCATCTATGGGTTAAACAGAAAAAAAAAGTTTTAAAAATGTGTTTAAAAAATTGAGTTGAAAAAGAAGTTTCAATACCCACCAAAAATGAATAAAGCAACATGTCTTCGGCATAAAATAACCCAACAAGGTTTGCCATAACGTAAAACCAACCAACCAACCAACCAACCAACCAACCAACCACCAGTTTCCTTGTTATTGGCATATGCAATTTTCTATTTATTTGGTTTGATTTCTTTGTTTAATGACATCAATCAAACACCGTGGGTTATATAATGCAAAAACCATCCTTGTATTCATTTACTAATCCATTCGCACGAGCAGGATGTGACACAAGGTAAATCTCTTAAGCTGAGTCTAACAGGTTTGTATTCAAAGGTTTCCTTTTCCAAGACTGACCATGATACCAAGGTTTAAGAGCCCACTCTGACCTACTATTTACTCATAGCTGGAGGGAAGGGAAAATAGATTCATATATTTCCCAAAGGGGATTAACACTATGTGAAATACAACCACCCTCGTCTACAAGGATCGTTTGGGGTTGATATGCCATTAAAAAAAAAAAGAAACATATTTAGGTTGAATAAGTAAATTGACGTCTTAGTTATCAGCAAAGAAAGCAAAATAAGCAATCCAGGTTCAAATATCGGCTGAGGCTGTTAAATAAAGGTACTTCTTGCTTAGCTGTCACATCAATAGTAATCTAGATAAAAACGCCTTGTTACGATTCTGGTCGCCATTTTAGGCGTTTAGTTCTCCTGTTGGTAAATCTTTTGTTTAGCTCCTTGTGACATAAAGTCTGTAGAATTCCTTGAAGTCATAGGTAGAAAATAGTGTAGATTCAGTTGACACTTCTTGTTGCAGAAACTCTGCAGTATTCTTTGTTCAGTTCCTTTGTAGGGCTTGATTGCAGAAAGTTCAATTTGCAATTGATTTCAGGACAAATACCAACAATCTTAAATGCGTTTTATATAGTTTCTGATTGGCTAATTTTTACCGTATATACATCCTGCTGACGATTTGCGTACATATTATACTCCGATAAGAGCCTGGTAAGTTTTGGTGATTTTAGTGCGAATTGGTTTTATGGTGAATGGATCATTGTCGTATGAATTGGGTCACAAATGGAACTAGTTAAGTTAAAAGTTAAGATAGAGATGGTCAGCTTTTCCATTCCCCTTTTTAGGTCCTGTGCCAAATTTCGCTCTCTCTCTCTCTCTCTCTCTCTCTCTCTCTCTATATATATATATATATATATATATATATATATATATATATAGATATATAACGATATTCCAACAACTTTTTGACGGGAAATAGACCAGACCAGAATGCTCTGGGACAGACACTCTTCAATAATTACAATTTAGACAGTAATAACTGCAAAAGGTTAATATAAACATTGTCAACATTTACGAAATCCAGTACAGATGTCGCCTGATTTCTGGGAGACGACAGGAAGCAAGAGGGCGTTTTTATTTTCTTATTTCAAGTACTTGTATCGAAAGGGGAATATACATTATGTATGTCCATCATCCTATATATATATATATATATATATATATATATATATATATATATATGTCATGGAGAGTCATAATGTCTTTTAGGTCAAGGGCCGAAATTCATATTCTTGTGACAATAGCGCGTTTGTAGATCCCGGAAGACACCATTTAAACCAATTCTTGTAAAGCAAAACACACACACACACACACACACACACACACACACATATATATATATATATATATATATATATATATATACAGTGTGTGTGTGTATGTGTGTGTGAAAGAGAGAGGCAGAGATGTGGAAATAAATCTGATGTTATGTAAACATTAAATATGAGAAACAAAATATTAAGAGGATGTATTCGGTATATGAAATTTGTCAACGTTTCGGGCTTTACGACCATCGTCAGGACAGTGTAATTCAGGAAATCAAGACCGTAAAAAACGAAACATTGGCAAATTTCATATAACAAGTAGATCCTCTGAGTATTTTGTTCTTCATATTTTATATTCACTCACACACACGCACACATACATACCTTATTATAATGGATATTTAGTGTCTGTCTCTCTGTAAATTAAAATACGTCACTTCTTGCGTCCCAATACCCTCAGGAATTGCGTAAGCTTATTAATGAGTATTTAATTTATATCCAAAATCATTAATACATAGAATAAATCTTATTTATTAACTATGCCTCTATGAAAACTCTATGAGTTAGAATTGTCACAAAACAGCCCATGTTATTAATACGTTCAATAAAAAATTACTTGGTGTTATTGATTTTAATATTATTGTTTTATTCTCCAACGTATTAAAATCAATACTATGAATGATTTTACATAGAAACCAATTAAATTTGGATTATTCGGACTATTGTCCTCATCTTTATTGTTATCTGCACAACGTTTCGGTCGATGTGCCTCTTTAGGTATTTCTTGTCGAACTCGGGAACCTTCTCTTCAAACTCGGGAAACTTCATGTCATAATCAGGAGCCTTTACAGAACTTCGAACCAAACCCTTCATTTAATCCACGAAGGTAGACTGTTCACATTGCGTTAACCATGACTGGGTACACATGTTAAGCTGTATTAATTATTCTATGTTACTGTCGCCCTTGGCCAGGATTGAACATGTTGCCTATAGATAACTGTCTCTTAGAACTGTATTAACTCAACGGCTATATCCACTACGCCCTGTGTCTAATTGAACAATTCAGATTCATTTTAAACAATTCTGAGAAATAAACCAATTAAATATAATTAAGATAAGTGTAATCTTTTTATATGCGTTCTTATTTAATTTCGTAAGTCTTTCTAATCTAATATATTTCATTACATTAAAACTCAAATACTTACACCTGGAGGGTAAATATTCTTGCTAGTAACCCTAATTTTTTTTTGGGGGGGGTAATTTAATATTTTTGACACTCAAGTAAAGCACAAAAAAATGTTTTTTTAAAAAGTCATCTAAATCTTTGGTGGAGTAATAATAGCGCGTAGCAGAATCAAACTAAATGAAATGAAATGAAATGTTTCTAACAATAGAATTATACGAGGTAGATTAGAAAATTTCCGGCACTCTTATTTTATGGAAGCCGAGCTCATCGTAGATGTTATGATAGGTAGAACCATGACTAATCTGCCTGATAAAGAACCTTTTGGGAAAAATATGTTTTTAACCGATGATTTTGTTTCTTCTTCCTCAAAGAAGGTCTGATATGTAGTTGAAATTGTTTTGTATGGGATTATTTGAAATCAACCACGGTAATCACTTTCCCAACTGCAAAAGTGAACTGACAAATTATTTCTGCCTGCAGCACTATTACAGCAGTCTTCGGTGTTAAAAGTACAAGCGACTGCTGGAATCTATCATGGTGTCTTCGGAATAACTGCACGGCTAAATAAAGTTATTCGTTGTGTTCTGTCTCGAGAAATTGGGTTGGCATTTATACTTCTCAGCAACCGAACCACTTCAACCAACAGGAGTGACAGTAGTCTGACTATGAGCCACCACTCACGATCAGGAGGTTTCGAGTTCAGTCTCTGTAGTCACCCACAACATTAGTCAATTGGGGTTACTAGGGTAACTTCCTTTTTGGGGAGAATCGAGGGGGGTGACTTTTTACATCGAAAGATGTTCCAATATATTAAAGCAGGTTTAGAGCATTTGAAGGTAATTTCTAATATGAATATTTGCAAAGATTTATAATATCATATCTCGAGTATATACGAGGAAGATTTAAAAATTATCCACACTCTAGTTTTATGGATGCCGAGCTCATCGTAGATTATTTGATAGGCATAACCATGACTAAGATGCAGAGAACAAGCTATCTCATCGATGATAACTCGCCGATTAGCCATAAATATATCTCAAGTTTGCCGAACAGTAGTAGAGGTTCTAGTCGTGCTATTACGTTCACGTTCAGATTAATACCCTTGGGAAAGGTATAAACCCCTCATCCCCCAGCTATGGGTTAAATAGCATCACTACTATCACATTTTGACAAATTTGCAATGTTTAATCCAAATTGTCCACGAAATGACCTATTTAGCCCCGCACTGTGTGTCAACAAGAACGACGGTTGCAATGAAAGAGGTGTGGTCTTCAATCATATTGATGCAAGTAGCACCCGACAAATCGCCTCCACAAATCGCCCCCAGGTGAGTGACAGGACCAAGTGGTCTACTCGGCTTTTGTTGTAAGGGAAGATATTTCCCCTACAAGATACTTGAACCCGTTCAACGGAACTCATATAAAGGTACAAATAAGCGAGATTATTCGTAGTCGAGTAGCTAATCATACTGTTGGAGAACTGCGTGTTGACTCTCTCATTTATATTCCTTTACAAAAAGTAATAAGCCTTTTTTCCAGATTTTCAATGTTGTTTTGGTAAATTCAGTCACAACTGCTATCGCTTCTTCTGGTGGTGAAGTTCCAATTCTGGAGCTCTGGGGAGTGTGGAGCAACCCTTCATCACCATTACTCGCAGGTTCACTTTAACCCGGAACAGTAATACCTGTTAGGGTACCATCTATGGGTTAAATAGGAAAAAAGAGTTTTAAAAATGTGTTAAAAAATTGAGTACCCATCAAGAATGAATAAAACAAAACGTCTTCGGCATTAAATAACCCAACTGGGTTTGACATGCTGTAAAATCCAACCAATAATTACCAACAACAAATCTCCCCATGTGAGTGATAGGAATAAGTGGTCTACTATGCTAAATATTTTTTCTATAGGGCACTCTAATGCTATCGCTTCATCAAGATAACAAGGACCACGTGACCTGACTTCCAGGCCCGAAAGAAATTGCGTCTTACAGAACCAATTTATGGAGGTGCGTGGTCTAATGGGTTAGAGTCGTAGGAAATGGACTTATCAACCCAAGTTCAATTCCTTGATGAAGCTGTTTGCATTTTACATAGCGTTAATACCATTGGGAAAGGTATGAATCCAATTCTCCCTCCAGCTATGGGCAAATAGCAGGGCAGACTGGGCTCTTTAACCATGGTTAGGTAACCAGTCTAGGAGAAGGAAAACTGAATTCAAACCTGTTAAACACCGCTTAAAAAATTGACCTTGTCGCATCCTGCTCGTGCGGAGGGGTTGGTAAATATATATATAATCAATTCCGACGCACACATACCTTTTGAAGACGTTCTCTGGGTTCGACACTGTAAAGTATAGGTATTCAGGTTGGCCTGCAACAATGTCGTTCCATTTAAAACAAGGATCATTATACTGTGTGTTGTGATTCACACTTTTCTGTACTCTGGTTCTAACTGTGCGCAGTTTGTGCGACACTAGTGCCTCTTTTTATTCAATTTCTTCTTCTCGAGATTTTATATTCTCCCAACGTTGGCTTAATCGATAATAATTTGTTCGGTTTACAACTATACCAAGTTTGTCACTATTTTTGCTTGGTAAATCTTTTTATTTGGTTCTTTAGATCTGTATATGGGATCTTGAAGCTTTCATCTATTTCAGTTTTTGATCATACGGACACAGCTGCGTATTGGCCATACAAGACATACACACTCTTTTATGCTCAAGCAGAAGGATCGACCACGGTGCTGGATTTGCCAAACACTCTACACTGTCAAACATTTCCCAATGGAGTGTGGAATTTTCGCTCCAATCAGAAAGAAATATTTCAACGCAAATAATATTAGGAATCTGTTTGAGAATACTAACATGGATGACATTTTATTATCCTTGAAAGAAGTAGACATGTGTATATATATTGACTCATTAGCATACATACATACCAAGTTTCCCTAAAAATAAGACAGGGCTTATATTAATTTTCACTCCGAAATGTAACGCTAGCGTTTATTTTCGGAGGATGTCGTGTATTTGCGTCGCTTGATGTGATTCTGAAGAATGTTTATTTCTTTCATCTGTCTTCCGCTCTCAACTAGGGCTTATTTTCAAAGGGGAGCTTCTATCAAAATCATCCTGAAAAATCGTGATAAGTCTTATTGTGCAGATAAGTCTTATTTTCGGAGAAACACGACACACACACAGACAGACAGACAGACAAACACGCGCGCACGCACGGACACACACACACACACACACACACACAGGCAGACAGACAAACAGACCGACAAACACGCGCGCACGCACGGACACACACACACACACACACACATATATATATATATATATATATACAGGGTGTTTGGGATAAATTTGAAATATTTATATTTGGTTATTTTCCTCCGTAGGTTGGAGGTATTGACGCACACTACGCATCATTTAAAAGCTTGGACCCTTCTTCATTCATATACGTGATGACAGATAGAACGGATGACTGGAACCCACACTGAATCATGAAAGAGAATAACTTGTATCATGATGATCTGCGCCGGACATCAAAATAACGAGATTATGGTTGCTGCCGAATGCTCCCTGAACACTCTAAAAACAATCAGGCATTAACTGGAGAATTGCAATGGAGAATACGAGGTTGTTGCTAGAAGAAAACAACATAAAAGACGATCTGATTGCATTCGTACAGTAGAATTCCTCGAAATCTGCAGAAAAAGTGTTGGAGGACCCTCAGATGCATATGTGGAGTTGCTAAACACTGTAGTCAAACCATGGATAACAAGGGTAGCCAATGGTAGGCCATATGTATGGCAGCAGGGTTCGGCTCCTTGCCACACCTCTGGGAAAAGTCTAAAATGGTTGTGGGCGAATTTTTACGACTACACCAGTTCCAAAGTTTGGCCTCCGAACACCCCAGATCTTAACCCCATGGATTATTATGTATGAGGCGCTGCTAAGAAAGACACCAATCGCCGTGCCAGAACTACAAAAGCCCAATTAATCGACAGAATTAAGTAATTTTTGAGACCCTTACCAGGGAAACTGTAACATCAGCTTGCTTTAGGTTCCGGAGCAGGATTGAGGCTGTGATCGACACTAATGGCCGTTATTTTGAGTGAAATTTGTTGACAGTAGTGTAATTTGCATGCTTTTCGAATTTCTTTACAATCCATTAAATTTTGTAGTTGCCAAGCACATTTTTCCTTATGAAACTGTCAAATTTCCCCCAAACACCATGTATATATATAAATATATATAAAAATAAATTTGCTTTACGGAACAGATGAACTCGCAACTTCTAACACACTTCCCTAACTGGATTACAGTGGCCTGTCAAACCCTCAAAAAATCTTTTAATTTAAAAAAAAAGTAATCTCTTCTAAAAAAAAACTCTCTAAAAACAATTTCTTCAAAAAAGAAATTTTCTCCAGACGATAATCTAGTTAAGAATAATAAACATATAAGAAATATTCCTGTTTGTCTTATCACTTTTTGTTCATATTATATATATATATATATATATATGCACACGTGTGTGAGTGAGTGTGTATATAATGAGAATGTGTATGGTATAGTAAACAAAGAAATAAGTTTTTCACTTGACTCACAAATTACACACGAACAATCGGGGGAAAAAGTCCAAGTTAACAATTTAACAATAAGTACCACTCAGGGTAAGGATTCAAATGTAGAATCGTCCTTAATTAAACTGGATTTTCCTAAAGAAAAATCCATAAACGTTTCTCTTATGATAAAGCCTACGCTTTTGGCATTTGTATACTTTATTGTTCATCTCTCTCTCTCTCTGTCTCTCTCTGTCTCTCTCTCTCTTTCTCTCTCTCTCTCTCTCTCTCTTTCTCTCTCTCTGTATATATATATATATATATATATATATATACACGCAAACACACACATACATACACACACACACACACACACACACACACACATATATATATATATATATAAATAAATCATAGTCTGCCCATATCTATCTATCTTAGTTTGGTCCTATCTATCTATCTATCATCTATCTAACAATCTATCTAGCTCTAATAGTCTGTCCATATCTACGTATCTATGTTTATATTTATCAATCATATACATACGATATTTGGCATTGTTGTCCGATGACCTAAGAAGATTTCGATTATTCATTTACTCGCATACTACCCGTAAAAATATCGATGTCATTTACGCATGGATCGGTAGTTCTAGAGTAGTTCAAGATGCAGTATCTGTACAAAGTGTTGCTAACTGGATAACTAGTAGGGTAGACTGGGCCCTTTAACCTTGGTTAAGCAACCGGTCTAGGAGAAGGAAAACTCTGAATTCAAACCCATTGAACTCCGCTAAGAAATTGACCTTGTGTCACATCCTGCTCGTGCGGAGGGGTTGGTAAATACATCTATCTATGCGATCTATGCGGGAAAGCAAGGAGTTGATGGTAGGTGTGGTGCTCCATTACAGATGCAAAAACAATATCCTTGGTCTAGCGCTAGTGAAAAGGGGGATAGACTCTATGTGTGGTATACGTGTCTCTATTAAACCTTCGCTTGGTACACAGCTTCTTGTTTTCGTCTTCAAACAAGGCATTAAAATTTAACCCATTATAAATTGTCAGTGGACCACACAGAGTTAAAGTGAAAGAAAGCAAAAAGATAGACAAATGCTTATAGTTATTTACTAAGCTTAGCTTAGATGTAGCACAAGGCCAGAAGTATGGGGCGCCCAGTGAGAATCGAACTCACAAACAGTGGTTTGCTAATGCTAACATGCTAACCGTTACACCAGATGAGGTGCCCAGACAAATACTTATATCTTGCTGGAGAGCTGAAAAAAGCTGTGGAACATGAAGGTGTTGGTACGCTTGGAACGGTTTCCAAAATGTTGAAAATGAAAGAGGAGGAATTGGAAATCAGAGGAAAAATGGAGATCATAAAAAAAAGACATTTAAAATACTCAAAAGAGCTCTGTAGTGAAAGACCATCAGTTAATGATAGAGTTAAAAATATCTGGACCTTGCCAGAGAACTGAAAAAGTTATGGAATATGAAAGTGAAAGTTATACCAAGTTGGAAATCAGAGAAGAATTGAAACCATTCAGAACACTGCACTGCTGCAATCTGCCAGAATACTCAGAAGAGTCCTGGAGACCTGAGGAGACTTGCTGTCACTCAGACTCCAGCGAAAGACCATCAGCTAATGCTGATGTGAAAACTCAAAAGGAGTAAAATAATAATAATAATAATAGAGATGAGGCTGTTAACCATATACTCTGCGAATGTAGCAAACTAGCACAACGAGAATACAAAACTAGACACGACTGGGTTGGGAAGGTGATCCACTGGGAATTATGCAAAAAATTAAATTTGACCACACAACAAAATGGTACATGCATAAACCAGAATCTGTTCTTGAGAACGAAACGCACAAAATTCTCTGGGACTTTGAAATAAAAACGGATCACCTTATCCCAGCAAGAAGACCAGACCTAGTGTTGAGACCATCTAAACTACAGCATGGTTAATATGATCAAGAATACCCAGAAGAGTCCTGGAGAACTGAGGAGACTTGCTGTCACTCAGCCTCCAGTGAACCACCGGCTACGGCAGGTGTGAAAAACTCAATAATAATAATAATAATAATAATAATAATAATGATAGATCCTCATCTTTGAAATCCAGACAGAAATTAGATATGGCCATGTGGCATTATATATATAGAATGACGACAAATCTCGTTCAAGTTTATCATTTGACTTTGACCTCTTGGCATCAGAAAGATGATAACATCATTTTCCGTTTCTTAATTGAAGTTGATATGATTAGTCAGTTGCAACATGTGATCTTTATGAATAAAAGGGCGTCCTCATTTAAGAATGTAAATATATCTACCAAGGCCAAACTGTTAGTCAGGAAGAGAGAGAGAGAGAGGGGAGAGAATAGAGTGAGAGGGAGGGAAACAATGAGATAAAGAGAATGAGAGAGAAAGAGAGAGAGAGAGAGAGAAAGAGAGAGAGAAAGAGAGAGAGAAGAAGAAATAAATAAAGAGAGAGAATGAATGAGAGAGAGAGAGAGAGAGAGAGAGAGAGAGAGAGAGAGAGAGAGAGAGAGAGAAAGAAAGAAAGAGA
>CM042147.1:53680188-53702688 GCA_023376005.1 Doryteuthis pealeii | reverse complement strand
CCGTCCGTTATCATCCTACAAGACCCTCTGTTTAAAAATGAGACTGTCCAAATCATCCAAGATGAAATGCAATCTATATATTAATACTGGTGTTCCTAAATACTCCGTCCGTTATCATCCTGCAACACCCTCTGTTTAATAATGAGACTGTTCCAATCATCCCAGATGAAATGCAATCTATATATTAATACTGGTGTTCCTAAATTTTCTGTCAGTTATCATCCTGCAACACCCTCTGTTTAATAATGAGACTGTCCAAATCATCCAAGATGAAATACAATCTATATATTAATACTGGTGTTCCTAAATCTTCCGTCCGTTATCACCCTATGGTTAAAAATGAGACTGTCCAAATCATCCCAGATGAAATGCAATCTATATATTAACACTGGTATTCCTAAATCTTCTGTCAGTTATCATCCTGCAACACCCTCTGGTTAAAAATGAGACTGTCCAAATCATCCCAGATGAAATGCAATCTATATATTAATACTGGTGTTCCTAAATCTTCTGTCAGTTATCATCCTGCAACACCCTCTGTTTAATAATGAGACTGTCCAAATCATCCAAGATGAAATGCAATCAATATATTAATACTGGTGTTCCTAAATCTTCTGTCAGTTATCATCCTGCAACACCCTTTGGTTAAAAATGACACCGTCCAAATTGTTCAAGGTGCAATGCAAAAATATAAATCCATAAACTTTCTTTAGATATTTTCCGAGTCGTATTTTTGTCACTTTTTGTCGGCAAATTAATGTAGATATTTTAACTATCCCCGCCCCCTTATTTTTTTTTACTAATAAGTAAATAATCTAAAACTCCCCTTTTAAGAAAGAGTGAGTGAGAGATTATTATACTTTTTACATATTCAAGTATTTTGCAATAGCTCTTAAGTAAACCAAATCAAACGTTGTAATGATTAAATTATGATACTGTGGTATATCCACAGGTCCGGCTAGTAGTCAAAATTCTATACTTATCTTCTTACTGTTCAACTATTCTGTTGGCTGGATTCGGTTGGATCTGTCTGTGTCTGTTGTTGGATCTGTTGTTGGGATGGATGGCTATTCTTTGAGTCTGGAACTTACGTGGGTCGTGAGGATGTTCTCTTATGTCATTTGTAGATTTTAATTCTCATATTTTATATTGCCCCCAAGTAAAAATGCCTTGGAGAACACACATGCATCTTAGGTCTGTTCCCTTCAAACACTCGGCCCAGACTTACAACTCATCGTTCTCTTTTTCTCTCGCACTCGTTCTTGTGCTGACCAATTAGAAATTCGCAGGTAGCCTTTCATACATCATCCCTAAATTATTGTAACTTTCCACTCTTATCTACAATTGGTTAGCTCAGTCGGTAGAGCGTCAGCTGAGGAATCACAAGGTTCCAGGTTCGATACCGGCCAGCGTATGAGTAGCACAGGAATCTGTGCGGTAAATTGAGTAGCTGATGGTAGGTGTGGCGCGCCCCCTCAGATGCTAAAATAATCTCCTTGGACTAGCGCTAGTGTAAAGGGATAGACTCCCTCGCTGTCTGACTGATACCGACATTAGGTCGCACCGACGACTTTTTACTTATATTACACAGCTCTTTACTGCTTAAAAACTTAAAAGCCGCCTTTTCAAGCGACAATCAAGCTAGCTTCTGAGTAAGGCTCTTGATTGGGCCTTCTGTCATACAATGACACTCCGTGCATTAAGTACATATTAAATCTTATCAATTTTATGCGCTTAAGAAATTGATATTGTGTCAAATCCTGCTCGTGTGGAGAGCGGAGGGTCTGACGGCCTCGGCACTGGACTACGAATGTTAACATTGTAGATCCCAGGTGGCCATTCCCCCAGGCAACACCTTCTCCCTTGATTTAAAGGCACAGGGCTTGGTTTAATATCCGGTTCCTGAAGCCCCCCCCCCCTTTAGGGGCAATTCCGACGAGATCAACGCATTTTTGCACCCGTCGCCCATGAGCTTCGGTTCGTGGGTGGTCCCACATCAATAGGGCCTTGTGCCTTATCCGCACAAACGTAGGGTACTTGAAATACCTTATTGAATAAATCAATACATCGAACGAGTTCTTTAATACAAATTAAACGAACAAAACAATATATTTTGTTGGAATTTATTGTGGATATAATGTGTGCTCTAATTCCCTACCTGGATTTATAGACCAACCAAGGTCACGTGAGTTACTCTTGCAACCAATCACTAAGTAATACTGCGTGGCTGATAGAATACTTAACCCCCCACACACACACACACACATTGGTCATAATTACAAATGCGCTCACTGCGGACGGACATATGATTCATTATCACTCTTTACCAAGAACTGAGAACTCTTTACCAGAGTAACCAAAGGATTCATTATCGAAGGACTCTTTACCAAGAACTGAGAACTCTTTACCAACTAACTCTTTAAGAACCAAATGATTCATTATCGAAGGACTCTTTATCAAGGATCCAATTCCACTGGATAAGCGCTTCTGCTTTAAAGCTAAAGAAGTTGACGCAAGTTCATTCAAAAAATATAAGAATTCCAAGTTTTATCAAAAGTGCTCCAAAAATAAAGAAATGGTGAAGAAATGACTGATTTCTTTTTTTGAATTGGTCTGTGATTTGACATTTTTTTTAAACAAAAGCATGTCCACTTTTGTACCCCCAATTTTGGGGTTTTAAATTCTCATAACTTTTGAACCACTAGGGATATTTGCATAATTCAAAAGTTCTTAACTCCACTTACAAAGCTCTATATAACTAATGTGATTAAATAACAATAACCTCAAATAAAAAAATTAACTGGGAATGCTACTTTGACAATGTTCGTGTTTTTACTACTCTTTCTCACAAATGTTTTTTTGTTCCGTTACGTCATTCATCCTGGGTTAGTTGAGCAGCTTCATCCAATGAATTCATTTGTGGTTAATTTATGGAAGGAGTAACATATTTTCTGAAACATAATTAAAGAAAACGTGCAGGAATCTTTATTTATATCGTCTTCTAACCTTCTAGGTACACTGACATTTCAAAAAGCTCAACAGCTGTAAGGTCACCGAATTAATAATAGATTCTTTATTCAAATCATCTTTTTTATTCAAATTGTTAGTGACTCTTTTTTCTTTTCTTTAGGCACTTAAATTGATATTCTAGATATTGTTTCAATAGTCTTTTTTTTTTCATTTTACACCAAAAAAAAAAAAAAGGAGAATAGTGTAATAATAAATAAACACACAGGGCTGGGCTTGAGAAAGCTTTATTCTACTTAGAATACAGTTGCAGTTTCTTGGGTGTTTATATACTTTCAGAAAGGTAAAGATTTACACAATGGGGAGGTAATAATAAAACAGGGGAAGTAACTCTCAGTTACTTAGTACAGATAGTTTATATAATGTATCAATTTGGCAGTAAACCGGTACTTTCAAAATAAGAATTTTGTAGCCACTATTCAGTTTTTCCTTAAACATTAGATGTTACTGTTTAGTCAATAGCTTTTCAGATTTGTAAGTTTAACAGCTTTTATATCCACCATTTTATCATAAATTCTACACTTTTGTTTTCTTTGCACATAAGTGCTTCTAGTTGTTTTTAAGTAGTGCTGACATATTCTACACTAGTGAAAAAATATCGTCCGCCTTGGAACCACACGTTTTCGGGTTCGATACTGGCCCTCGCCAACTCAGCGTATGAGTGGTACAGGGATCTGTGCGGTAAAGTGAGAAGCTGATGGTAGGTGTGGCGCTCCATCACAGACGCCTAAAACAATCTCCTTGGTCTAGCGTGAAAAGGGGATAGATTCACTCGCTGTCTGGCTGATACCGACTTTAGGCCATCCCGACGAATTACTTACTTATTCCTCAATTTACCACCGTTATCATCTTGCAACACCCTCTGGTTAAAAATGAGACCGTCCATATAATCCAAGATGAAATGCAAAAATGTAAATCCTGATTATCTGGTGGTGCTTATCCACCGAATTCTTATTTCTGAGTCTTGGCAACCCAGCTAAATAAAGGGCCATTCCATTTTGATTATAACGAAAGAAAGGGAAGAAAAGGACATGCTACAGATAAAAAATATGATAAGAAAGAAAGTGACATGGGGAAAGATAGAGAGATGTGGTGAGTGCGCGGAAGTGATAACGCTAATCTGTTTCAATCGAACGTAATGAAAAGATGCAAAAAAGTGTGTGTGTGTGTGTGTGTGTGTGTGTGTGTGAGAGAGAGAGAGAGAGAGAGAGAGAGAGAGAGAGAGAGAGAGAGAGAGAGAGAGAGAGAGAGAGAGAGAGTTAAATCAAGATTATTATACTTTTTACATATCAAAAGTAATTGCAATAGCTCTTGAGTACACATATCAAACGCTGTAATAATTAAATCATCATATTCTGGCATATCCACAGGTTCAGCTCCTATATTTTATGGCCCATGTAACACAAAAGGCATAGGAGATATATACACACACACACACATATATATATATATATATATATATATATATATATATATATAGGCTTTTTTAGCGAAGAAGTAGGCAGGGTTTCTACATTGACATTTCAAACCCTCAACAGCTGTAAGTCCATAGAATCAATAAAAGAAACCTTATTCCATTTATAATATATAATATTTGGATTGTGTGTTTTTAATTCCAACTGAAGGCAACGTAAGATTTTTTCAACAGGTGGTTGACCGGATAACAGACAATAGCAATTTTGAAATATCATATGTATTCTATCTATATATACAGATATAAAGAGCAGTTGTGTGTATGTATGTGTGTATATCCTGTCGATTTTGAAATAAACAATTCAAAGTGGAAAGACGTTGATAAAGACGGTATATTTCTTTGAAAAAAAACCCACCGGACAACCATTCCCTGCATCCTGTTGGTCTGCACTTTGATTTGTTGCCAGCTATCTTGCTCTGCTTGTTGTTGGATCTCAGCTTTTTGAACCAGGAGAAGGACTTAGCTGTTCGTACAAAGCTATATCTCTATATTATCCATCTATGTACATATACTACTTCAGAAAATGACAGGAGTCTAAGGAGTGACAAGACTTCGCAATCAACATGTCCAGCTGAAACTACGAAAATAAAACACAAAGCCGCTGTCGTGTTAGTGCTACTGTACGGCTGCACAAATTGGTCCCCAATGAAGCGCCTAAAGAATAAACTAGATGGGAGTTGCACAAGAATGCTACGTGCAGTCTTAAACAAATCGTGGAAATAACACCCCACGTGAAAAAAGCTGTACGGCCACCTGCCCCATATCACCCAAATCATCCGAATAAGACGGACAAGACACACAGGACACTGCTAGAGAAGTAAGGGCGAAATCATGTGACGTCCTTTGGTGGAAACCAGAACATGGGCACGCCAGGGTGGGCCGACCAGCAAAGACGTACATTGACCAGCTCTGTGCGGATACTGGATGCTGCGTAGAATACCTCCCGAGACCAATGAGTGATAGGAAAGGCTGGAGAGAAATTGTCGTGGTTATCCATAAGAGTGAGACATTATATATATATATATATATATATATATATATATATATATATATATATATATACTCTAATGCACCCGCTGACCTTTCTCTTTGTTTGTATTGAGTCAGTATGTCCATTGGTTGATTCGCGCTTATCAACTCATGTGTACTTAGTTATTTAAACGATAGACGTCACAAACAGAGAGAGAGAGAGAGAGAGAGAGAGAGAGAGAGAGAGAGAGAGAGAGAGAGAGAGAGAGGGGGGACAGAGACAGACAGACAAAAATGAAAGAGAAAGGTAGAGAGGGGAAAAGTAGAGATAATGGGAGGGAGAAAGGTCGGAGAGAAAGAGAGAGAGAGAGAGATGGTCGTAGATGTTAACAATCAGACTATTATCAGCGTTCCAAATGTCAGATATCCCATTCTTTTCGTAAAGCGCCAATTTTAAGACCCATTTTGGTGTTTCTTCTGACATTTTAGGACCAAAGATAAAAGTATAGAAAGTCTAAAATACAAGATGCTTTAAAAAAAAGAATCGAAGACAGAAATTGTTACATAATTCGTGGGTTGCTAACGAATTATGACTGTAGTGTAGTTAGTTGGAATTAAAATTTGTTGAAATTGAAAATCGGGGAGGGGGGGCAAATGATTAATATTAACATTCGGTAATATCAAATTTACTCCCAGCTTCCACCAATGACAAACGTGAGAACGGAAGTATAGTTTAGTTGGTAAATAATCAGTTTAGCGGAAGACACCATGATGCAGACATCGTCATTTCGCTTCATTCCGGTCGCGGTTGAGAAGTCTGGTTGAAAATAAAAAGACGAGATCACAAAAAATATAAACCTTATGTCGTCTTTGTGAAATAATGGCGAATCAGCTTCTACAGACCGGCATCTTTAAGAAAGAAAAAATAAAGCCAGACCAGCATCTTTAGAAATGTCCCAACTACGCAAGAGGCAGATTAAAATAACAGCCAGCTACTCAACTACTTAATCAAGTAAGAAATAAAGACGTTGAATATGTGGGGGGCATGCTTCTAATGCCACACACCTTTTTCATCGTCTCCCTAAGAACCCTCTTCTCTCGTCATTTATATACCCAGCAAAGGGGTATACAAAACAAAATAAAAAACGTTAAAGTGTGTCCATAAAGTATCGGAACTGAGAATTTTGATATTTAAAAAAAAACGGCGGTTGTTTATCGTTTATATATCAAAATCTTAACATTTTGACCGTCTCGTCTGATGATTTCCAGTAAGCATGAAATTAATAGTAACGAGATATTAAATCCATAATATCTAATATTTGATTGTAAAACTGCTAGCATTGAGCACCTTTATATGCTAATACTTTTCTCTTTATTCTCTATTCATTCGATATATATATATATATATATATATATATATATATATATATATATATATATATAAGGTAGAATGAATAAGTTTGCCGATTGAAACATAATTGTATTTTAATTTGAATATTTCACTGTAGCTCGTGAAACATTGCATCACACGAAGCGCCCAATTTACACACAACTATCTAAATATCTATTAAACTTCACTTTTTTACGCTCTACACCCATGTTAGGTAAGGAGCTGCGCTTATCGTAATGGTTATCGTTCGATGAAATGGTATCGGTGACCCGAGTTCAAATCCTGGACGAAGCTATTTGCTTTTAATTTTGCGCCAATGTCCATGGGAAAGGCATCAATTCATATGCTCTCCCTCTAGCTATCGGTAAATAGTAGGAGAGACTGGGTTCTTTAGCACTGGTTGGGCAACAAGTATAGGAGAAAGAAAACTAGCAATTGATCAAATATTTTCCGCTCTGTCAGTGGGGCTGTAGAAAATACCACCTGCTCTCCTGCAAAAATGTAAAATCCCCATAATGGGCCACCTGTTGACCGTGGGTGTCGATGATATGCAACACTCCACTCTGGCCCTTATTTGGGCTAGACAAGTGGACGGAGAGGCCCCATCCGATCAATCGGTGGGTCAAGTTCAGCCTTAGCATCTATATGATTGTCCTTGGAAGTAATCATCTATATGATTGGAAACGCCTGGTGTAATGGTTAAAGTCATGGGAAATTGACTCGTCGCCCCGAGTTCAAATCCTGGATGTGGTAATTTCATTTCACTTAGTGCTAATACCCTTGGGAAAGGTATAAATCCTACTCTCCCTCCAGCTATGGATAAATAGTAGGGCACACTGGGCTCTTTAACCTTGGTTAGGCAACCGGTTTAGGAGAAGGAAAACTCTGAATTAAAACCTGTTAAACTCCGATTAAGAAATTGACCTTGTGTCACATCCTGTTCGTGCGGAGGGATTGGTAAATATATAAATGATTGTCCTGACTCTATTGCTATTATGTCAAACCTCCATTCCTTTTTATCATACATGTGCTAGAGGGCAGTGACTGAGGGTCTTAGTGTCCTGTGTATGTCGTTAAACTGCATCTAATGGTGAGGTTCCAATTCTTGAGCTCAGAGGAATATGAAATACCCCTTCATCGCGAGGAGGAGGATGAAGATGAGGAGCTCTGAAAGTTGTGTTGACTAAGAAGAGAGCTTTTTTGGTTTGAATTCAGAGTTTTCCATCTCCTATATCGGTTACCATACCAATGTTAAAAGCTCAGTCTGCCCTACTATTTACCCATAGCTGGAGGGGAAATAGTTTGCGTCATAACTTTCCCAAGGGTATTAGTGTTATGTGAAATGCAAACAGCCTCGTCCAGGATTTGAACCCGTCTTGACGTGTCCATTTCCATTACTCCACGCGCCGGTTTGTGAAATTTGAATTCAAACCAAGTTTCCCCTGCTTTCAAATAGAGATAGCGTCACATCCTGTTCGTGGTGGTGGTGGTGGTGGGGGGGATTGCGTAAATAGATTTAATTGCAAATATTCTTTCTTTCATGGTTGAACTATTGAAGGTGTTTTCCTTTTTCGAGTTGCGCAATGAGTGGACAGATTCGAACAAAATAAAGAAGAAAGAAGAGGGATTTCTCACCCCTACCTTTCCTGGTCTTCTCTTTCTGCAGCCCGAGACCCCCCCCCCCACTACTTCTTCTTTTGGGGTCGCTGTACTTAAAAAACTGGGTGGGGGTGAGTTTTTTTTTATAGACGGGGGTTAGGTGATTCTTTTCAAAGAGTTGCTCGTCTTCATTCGCGCCGAATTGTCATGACAAAACCGACATGGACACACGTGACAAGAGAATGAGATTAGGGGAGATAACATTGATCTGTTTATGGCTTGGTGGGAAATCAATACAGCGAAAATATTTTGGGTGTGACAACGATCAATTTACAAACCAGTCTCACCTTTAACATTCGTTAAAGATTTGAGCAAACAATCACACCTGTCTTAGGTCCACAATATATATATATATATATATATATATAATATATATATATATATATATGTATGTATGTATATGTATCTTATTGCCGCCTCAACTTTTCCGTTGCAATGGCATTAGAAAATTATCCAAAAGTGCTCCATATATTAAAAGAACATTGAGTAATAATAATATTAGTAATAGTAATAATTTTGTATAGCCGTATGAGAAATTTGGTAGACAAAGAGTTAAATGACAAGGAATTACACACACACACACACACACACACACCACACAGAGAGAGAGAGAGAGAGAGAGAGAGAGAGAGAGAGAGAGAGAGAGAGAGAGAGAGAGAGAGAGATGTTATGATGGATTTTTTTCCTGAATGACAATATTTGTTTTAACTCTTTCCCTACTTTGAACCGCACACAGCGGCTCTCCGACCACTGTGATACTACTGTAAACCACTGATGGTTAGTTCATTATGATTGAGCAGAAGCACTCAGATTGCAATAATAATTATAATAATAGGACTTTATTTGAATAGTATGAGGTTTGAGGGAAATGGATAGAGAGCTTTAAAATATCTCCATACAGGTAAAAAATTTGGTAGGCAAAGCGTTAACATTCGTTAAAACAAACGATACAGAATCCATTATTTTATTTATTCATTTTTTTTTTTTGAAAAAAGCTTTTCGACAGTTTGTGGGAAATCCACGGTTAAATATAGGAAACTACTGAAATATACGATTACATTTAGGAAGCGTCTCCTTTTACACTTCACAGCGCGTGTGCGTGCACACACACATACAACACACACACACACACACACACATGACCTTATGTCGCACTTTGTCTTTACTCTCTTTCCTTTTCTCTCTCTCAGTTTCTCTCTTTCCTCCTCACTCTCTCTCTCTCTCTTAAACATAAAAAAGGTGCGAAAACAGTACGACATACACACACACCTCTCTTTCCTTTCTCTCTCTCTCTCTCTCTCTCTCTCTCTCTCTCACACACACACACACACACTTTCTGTCTTTCTCATCAATGTCTCTCTCTCTCTTAAAGGTAAAAAGGCGTGAAAACAATACCACATTCACGCCTCAAAAGACACACACACACACACATACACACACACACATGACCTTATGTTGCACTTTGTCTTTACTCTCTTTCCTTTTCTTTCTCTCAGTTTCTCTCTTTCCTCCTCCTCTCTCTCTCTCTCTCTTAAACATAAAAATGGCGCGAAACAGTACGACATACACACACACCTCTCTTTCCTTTTCTCTCTCTTCTCTCTCTCTCTCTCTCTCTCACACACACACACACGCACACACATTTTCTGTCTTTCTCATTAATGTCTTTCTCTCTCTTAAAGGTAAAAAGGTGCGAAAGCAATACCACATTCACGCCTCAAAAGACACACACACACACACACACACACACACACACACACACATACACACGTACTCAACATAAATACATGCATAGGTTATAAAGTTACAGAAAAAGAAGTGTAAAAATATTTGTCAACAAATGTCTATTTTTAGAAAAAATGAAATCGGAACTACGTATCGAACTCCCTTTGCTAAAAACCCTTCGGAAATGTATTCAACTATTCTCCCCCCCCCAGATAGAGGTAAATTCAGAGATCTTGTATTTCTATTCAAAATTCCTTTATATTTTATCGCTATATTTCACGCGTCAAAGTATGAAATATGTTTTTAAATGTTCATTGGGGTGTGGAGAGAGAGAGAGAGAGAGAGAGAGAGAGAGAGAGAGAGAGAGAGAGAGAGAGGGGGTGCATTGGCTAACGTACTGGACTGCGACAACGTTGTAACCTTGTTCGAACTCAAGATGCGTTACTAAGTTCACTTTCGGATTTAGCAGGAAGTTTGATCTTCCATTAAACAACGAAACCAAAACAAACCAAATATTCATATATGACGTCTATTAGTCACACAAACATCTAAAAGGACGCAGTAAAATCGCATTCATGCGTCACGGTGTTTTTTTCGTCTCCCACTATTTCAAGCTAACTGTAAATACATTTAAATATTTTCTTAGAAACGAATTACACAGGATAGGTTACACGGTAAGTGTTAGGTGGCTTTAGTTGTTTCCCCAGATCATAAATAAAAACCCTACAATCTATTCAGAAACTTTAGTTGGGACCCATAAATTCTCCAGGGGACTCATTGAAAGCAAATATGTGCGTCCCAGACCGCACTAAATTAAAAAGCTGTCAGCATCACTGGAAAGGTTTTATTGAAGACCGACAGTTGCCTCACCTGCAGGTCTCCTTCCTTAAACGACCCCGATGTTGTCCAAGGGGAAGGTCTAGGTGCTACCCAACGCACCTCTATATTTGCCAAGGTGAATAAAATATCGCATTGGTTTAGAGACTTCAACTCCTGTTTTATAATGTTAAATTATCTCTTGGGTATAAGTTGCACGAAAAGTCACTACTTATATTTCTAGACTATTCCAGGTAGCAGGAACTGGATTGACCAATGAAAAAGCGACAAAAATATATTTACGGTCGTTGATAAGTTGTCCTAAAATCAGTTGCCGGATGAATTCTTTCCCCGAAGTAATACTCCAAATCAGCAGACAAGGAGTAAACTGATACTACATCTTTCTACTTCAAGGAATACATCCAACTGTATGCCACAAGGAATATCCACTGAAACTACACTCAATACCAACAGCGAAATTAAAACTCCTAAAATGGCGCCAAAAATCGTAACAGAATGTTTTCTTCTTCCAGGCCGGTTGCCCATACCAAAGCTAAAGAGCCAAATCTGCCTAATTGCTTTACACATACCCAGGTGGAAAGAAAAGATAGATGCCTGCCTTTTCTTAGGGGGCACGGCATTTGCATAAAATGAAAGACAACGCGTTGTCCAGTATTTGAACGGATTGTGGTAGAACAAGTCTTAGGTTGATAGTGATAGATTGTTCTAGGTCAATTTAGAGTCAAATATTGATCGATTTGAGACCCATATATAGATATAAATAGTGATAAGAACACAAATAAATATGAACTGGGATAAACAGTTAGGAACTTAACATTTGTTAATAGATTCGCTGCATCTATTAGAAATTATATTCAGAGATATTAGGTCAAATGGGTTTAGCTATTTGCTGAATGTAATTAGATGGAAACGAAAACAATTCCCTAACCTCTAGGCATGAAATTACTTTGGACAGGTTGACATGTCGTTTAAATCAATCAGTCAATCTAATTTTAGCAAGATTTGATGTAAATATTTATTCAGATATACTACATTCGTTCAGTGTCTACTCTTTAATCCGGAGCCCTGTCGGTTGGGGCTTCTGCAGAGAGGTAAGACCCACTCCAATGGGGCCAATTAGCCGTGGGTGACGAACTGTGATGCTTAAGGATATAAAGCTGGTGGCTGAGTAGTCCATGATATGCAACACTCCACTTTGGTTCTTGCTTAGGCTAGACGGGCGGTCAGAGTGCCCCTTCCTGTTAAGCCCTAGCCCCTATACGATTGTCCCTACCCTATTGCATTCATAGAAAGCCCCAACCCTTTTCATCATATATATATTTACCAACCCCTCCGCACGAGCAGAATTCGACACAATGTCAATTTATTAAGCGGAGTTTAACAGGTTTGAATTCAGAGTTTTCCTTCTCTTAGACTGGTTTCCTAGCCATGGTTAAAGAGCTCAGTCTGCCCTGCTATTAACCCATAGTTGGAGGGAGAATTGATTCATACCTTTCCCGAGTGCCATGGGAAATCCAAACAGCTTCGTTGAGGAATTGAACTCGGGTCGACGAGTCCATTTCCTACGACTCTAACCATTAGACCACGCGCCTCATCTTTTCATCATATATGTGTTAGAAGTCGATGGCTGAGGGTCTTAATGTCCTGGGTATGACGTTAAACTCCATCTGATGGGGAACTTCCTGTTCTGGAGCACAGGAAATGTAGAGTATCCCTTCATCACCATTACTCTCAGGTCCACTCTGACCTGCATTGGTAGTACCTGTTAAGGTCTCATCTGTGGGCTAAATTTAAAAAATGAGTTTTAAAAATGTGTTTAAAAGGAAAATTGAGTTTTAAAAGAAAATGAGTACCCCACGACCTTTTTTTTCTTTTCTTTTTTCTTTCTTTTTTTTTTTTTACTGATCAACATTTGATTAATCTGTTTTATTCATAGCTCTATTTTTTTTCTTTCTGTTTCTCATGTTCCATTCTGTATGTAAAACTTTGTGTAATCCGATCTTTTGATATGACCAGTATTTAATGAAACTCTTTTTATTCCAATTTCCGTTTTAGTTTTATATTTCTATAAATCCTTTTTTAGTGTAAAAGTTCTGTAATCCGATGTTGCTATTGTTGGTAATATTATACGTTTAGGGTTTGTTTACTTGTTTTTAATATTGTATTTTTTGGGTCTCTCCTTATATTTTTCATGCTTTTATTTTAGCTCTGTATACGAAATATTTTTGGGTAATGCTGGGTTTAAAAACCATAACCAATTCAAACGTATCTTAACATAATTATACTAACAAACATGTTGTTGTAAGGGAAAATCTTTCCTCTTTAAGAAAGTTGGACTCGTTCAACGAAAGACGTAAATGACACGGACTAAACAAGGGTAGTAGGTGAGTAGTAGCTAGTCTTGCTACAGAGATTTTAATTACTAAAATTAAATACATTCAAAAACAAAGTTGAAATTTATGAAATAGCCTTTTAACAAAAACAAACAAACCCAAAATAACAAAAAAAAAAAAACAAAATCAAAAACAAAAAGAAACATTAGTGAAACTTCCAGAATCTTAAAGAAAAAATAGATGAACATTGAAAATAAACTGCATAAATAATTATGTCTGATGCTATGTAATCATCAGAACACGTTTGACCCTAAATGCGACAAGAAACGTGTCTAATAAAGAATAATAAAATAAAGGAGGACAATTTGTCACTTCGACAATGTTTAGAAAACGCTTTAATCCAAGAGTCTCCAAATGTCAACTTACGGTCGGGTTTTTATAATATATTCCCTTTCTTCACCAAATGAACACTCAACAAATGGGGATACATAAACAACAAAAAGAAATCAATCCAATGAATACAGTTATAAATTTAAAAAAAAACAACAAAAAACTATCATGATACTCTTTCTTTCATCGCAAGAATTCGTTAATGGCATTAAATTCATTTTAATTCAGGTGACTCTAGACATTCAACAGAACACGTCCTTCTGATTTTCCAAAGTATCTCTCTCTCTCTCTCTCTCTCTCTCTATATATATATATATATATATATATATATATAATATATATATATATGGGGGGTTGCATAGTACCACTACTGTTCTTCTACAAGGATGGCTTTAACATTAAACCAACCACGATGGTTGATATGTCATTAAACAAAGAAATGAAACCAAACGTATATATATATATATATATTATAATATATATATATATATATATATATATATATATATATATATATAGTTGTAGAACAAGTTTCTCTCTCTACCTCGGTTTCGGTGCTGAAAGGAAGTGTACTTTCTCCAGGAGGATTAAAGCTACTACAGTGTAAAAATGTAGCTGTCTTGCCTATTCAGTTCTCCTGAAGAAGGAGCACATTCAGCACCGAAACAATGGTGGAGAGAAAAAAAACTTTATATATATATATATATATATATATATATATATATATTATTATTATTATTATTATTATTATTATTATACATTTTAGGTTGCACCTTGACCTTTGCTTCCTAAAGGCTTTTTTTACTTTTTAGTTTAATGACACAGAGAGAGAGAGAGAGAGAGAGAGAGAGAGAGAGAGAGAGAGAGAGAGAGAGAGAGAGAGAGAGAGATTGAAATGTATTTCTATGCTAAATTTCACAAACAGCAATCCTTAGCTTAAATGTGGTCAAACATTTCCTTTCTTAGAAAGCTAACAAAATGATTTTGAGGTTTCGTCCGGCCGTATCTATTTTTTTTATATTAATTTTATTCGCTTTTCAAACTTCCTTTTCCCTGATCTGAATTATTTACCTAGGGCTGAATGGGTGACCCAATGGGCCATGTTTTGTCTAGTATATATATATATATATATATATATGTGTGTGTGTGTGTGTGTGTGTGTGTGTATTTGGGCAGCATTTTTTCATTTATGCATGTTGAATTAAACAAAAGACACATCTCCTGTTTAACAATTTTATTTGTGATTTTTTCAAGTTTTCTGAAAGTTTTCGGAATTCGTGGATTAGTCCACCAAAGTTCATGTCCCGAGTACTTTCGGCACTTCGAAGTGCCATCATCAGGGGTGATGTGTTCCAGTTTTTCAAATCATATTAATAGATGTGGAGGCTGGAAGGAAGAGAATTGACAGGAAAAGTGTTAAAAACATTTTAAAATGTAAGTACTGCATTGGAAATTAATTTTGTTTAAGGATGGTTTATATTGTTTTATGTATAAAGCTTCTAGTATTTGGAGTTTTTGTTTATTTTTTTCTTTGTGCAGAATGTGTGTATTTTCGAACATATCCATACAAAAATTTTACAACATATCCATATTAAAAAAACCCGTAACTGTTAACTCAACTACTTTAAATTTTAATAGTGAGTGCCCTGATATATATATATATATATATATATATATATATATATATATATATATCAAAATATCAATATATATATATTAATATATATATATATATATATATATATATAAAATATATATATATATATATATATATATATATATATATATATGGGTTAAATAGTGTGGCAGACTGGGCCCTTCAGCCTTGGGTAGGTAACCAGTCTAGGAGAGGATAACTCTGAATTCAAAATTCCTGAGGTCAGTCGTTGATTGGGTTTGTACCTTGATATTCTTTCCTATCGACTGTGCCAAAAAGTGTGGATGGTCTAACACAAGCCTTCACCACTATAAACAAATCACTGTAAGGGTGTTCATTGTGTGTGTGAACCCTCATGCGTCGAAAATCGACGAGAAGTCCATAATATATATATATATATATATATATATATATATATATATATATATGAACAAACAAAAACATATATATATATGAACAAAAATATCAAGCCAAATGGGAATAGTATCGATTTATAATTACTTTTACTTAAGTAGTACTAAAGTCAACAGAGTGACCTATTGGCGTAATCAACCGAACAGCAAGGAAATCTATACCCTTTTCATTAGTGCTAGACAAAGGAGCTGGGTTTTGCGTCTGAGGTCGTGTGCCACACCTACCATCTGCTCCCCACTTTACCGCACAGATCCAAGCTGGGCTACTCATGTGCTTAATTGGCAAGGGCCGGTATCGAACCCAGAACCATGTTGTTCTTAGGTCGATGCTCTAACGACTGAGCTAAACCGAAAACGTCATTAAACAGATTTAATTCATCGACACTGACCAGGTAGACTTTGAAAAAAAAATGATTTCGCTTGTCCTGTGTTTTTCTCCGAGTAAACATAGGCCAGATGTTTTTCCTTATCTATAACCTTGACCCATGTAGTTATTTATGCGCCAATGGATGTACATAAACACACACACATACACACACACACACACACATACATACTCACACACACATACACGCACACACGGACATCTTATTTGCACGTTTTTATTCCTGTGTGTGATTTTAAAAAATACAGTGGTATTGACGAGTATCCCTAACTTTCGAATTTTCTGAGTTACGAAAGCCCTGTCGGATGGGCTTTAGAATATACCAACTGCACCTCTGCAAATGGGTATTACCCCCCCCCCAAACACACACACACACACACTGCCCAATGTGGTCGCTTGTTAGCCGTGAGTAGTGACCTGGATGCTTAAAGATGGAATATTGGTGGCTGAACAGTCCATGACATCCACTTTGGCCTTTACTAAGGCTAGACGGGCATTACAAGATGCCCATCCAATCGGCTGGTCAAGTCAAGCCCTAGCACAAACCTACTGTCTTTTTCATCATATATATGCTAGAAGGCAGTGACTGAGGGTTGTAGTGTCCTGGGTATGACGTTAAACTTTATCTGATGTTGAAGTTTCAATTCTGTAGCTCTGGGGAGTGTAGAGTATCTCTTGATCACCATTACTCCCAGGTCCACTTCAACTCGGAGTGGTAGTACCTGGTCAAATAGATAAAACATGAGTTTGAAAAAATGTTTAAAGAAATTGAGTTTTTTTTTAAAATGAGCACATATCAAAAATGAATAAGGCAAAACATCTTCGGCATAAAAAAACCCCAAAAAAATTAGATACTAATCGATAAACTTACGCGATTCCTGAGGGTATTGTGACGTAAACATTGACGTAGTTTAGTTTACGTACAGACACTGAATCTCCCCTATGATAAGATTTAGAAGTCATAAATGGAATACTGCTTCATAAACATGTGTCCATTGTATGGTTTATCAAATTATTTGAGGTAGTTTCGGTTACAGACAGACAGACACCGAATCTCCATTATAATATGGTAATCTAATAATCTAACTCAAAATCTTTCAACCTCTTCAGTCGTGTATTTCAGAATACCAAAGAATTGAAAGTATTGTTTCTATATTTAGACAAGTCGTCGTCGTCGGGGCGGCCTAATGTCGGTCTCAGCCAGCGAGGGAGTATATCCCTTTTCACTAGGACTAGACCAGGGAGATTATTTGAGCGTTTGAGGTGGAGCACCACACCTACCAACAGCTCCTTACTTTACTGCACAGGTCCCTGTGCTACTCATACGCTGAGTTACCGAGGGCCGGTATCGAACTAGGAACCTTGTGATTCCTAGCCGAACGCTCTACCGACTGAGCTAAACGACAATTTAATCCACAATCCGTTACGTATTATCACGAGTTTCATGAGTCAGTCTTGATTAACAAAATAAATAAAAAACAGACAAACATGTTTTTCTTTTTTTAGATGATCAAAAAGTTCACTTCCTTCAGATATACGTATATATATTCTGGCGATCAAAAAGACATTGTTCTCCGGGCATTTTTTTTTCTTTTTTGACAAACCTTTTTCCGGACATCATCATCATACGATAGGAGTGGTAATATTTGTTTTCCGATGTTTACATCTTATTTTTGCTTAGATTTAAGCGCCAGAAAACTGATCTATTGCTCCAATCATAATAGTCTGTTTATAAAACTAGAACAAAATCAGCTGAGGAAATAGGATATGTTTATTTAAAACAATTCAAGGTTTGTTTGATTTGTTTTACAGTATATCAACCTTGTTGGGTTATTTAATGCCGACAAAGTTTCGAAATAAATTCGTTCTTGATGAGCACTCATTTTTTTTCTATTTAACCCATAGATGGGACGCTAACAGATTTTACCACTCCGGGTTAAAGTGGACCTGGGAGTAATGATGATGAAGGTGTACTCCACATTCCCCAGAGCTCCAGATTAGGAACATCAACACAAGATAGGCTTTAATGTCATACCCTGGACAATAAAACCCTAACCATACGAGAAAAATGGTTGGGTTTTGTCATAAGGGCAATAGGACTGTTCATCCACCAGGATTCTGTCCTTAAACATCACAGGTCACCAATCACGGTCAACAGGTGGCCCCGTTGGGGAACAATTGGTAGATAGGTAGTTGGCGGGTTCGTTGGATGTTATAGCATGTCAACCCATTGGGTTATTTTATGCCAAAGACGTTTTAGTTTCATTCATTTTTAACGTCATTCCCAGCACAAAGACCCTCCGCTACCGCCTTCTAGCACATACAATGATATTAAGGGCAATACGGTCGGGACAATCATATAGTTGCTAGGGTTTGACATGATCAGCCGATTAATCAGAGGAGGCCTCTCCGACCGACCGTGTAGCTTAAGTAAGGGCCAAAGTGAAGTGTTGCATGTCATGGACTGCACAGTCACCAGATTTCCACCCTTAAGCATCATGGATCACCACCCACGGTCAGTAGGTGGGCCCATTGGGGGTGTCTTACCCCTCTGTAGAAGTGCAGTCGATGTATTCTTAAGCCTTCGACCAACAAGGCTGGTGATAGATAGAGATCACATTGACCTTAAGTAAGTTTTTCAGTTTTCAAATTGGTTTATATTTTGTCATTTGGAAGGAATTGACGATCGATTTTAACAGCAACCACAAAACCTCAATGAGGATCGAACTCACCCTTTACAAAAAGTCTGCAAGACTTGATCCGGATTTAAATAAAAAAACAAACAAATCCTTCGGGTCTTCAAGTCGTCACAAGGCAGACACGGACAACCGGTTCTCCCACCTGAAAACAATAATTACCCCCACTGAGAGTGACTGACTCGGCTTTTATGCCTCCTCATCAACCGAACCACTCCAACGAACACACTTGACCGGAGGCTTATCAAGAGTCCCCACTCACGACCTGGAGGGTGTGAGTTCAATCTCTGGAGCCTTACGAGGTAATTCACTTTAGCTCTCGCTACACTCAACCCTGCAAATCATTTGTCTAAAGTGATCAACCCTTAGTGTAATGGGAAATGGACACTGTGACACGAATTCAAATCATGTACGAGGCTGATTGCATTTCACATAACGCTAATACTATTGAGAAAGATATGCTTCCAGCTATTCTCCCTCAAGCTATGGGAAAAATAGTAGGACAGACAAGGCTTTTAAACCTTGATATAGTAGTAGGTCTAGGAGAAGGAAAACTTTGAATTCTAACTTGTTCACCTACGCTTAATAATTGACCTTGTGTCACATCCTGCTTCTGCAGAGGGTTTGGTACATACATAAAGTGACGTGAACCATTTTTTGATTAATAATATCATGGGTATCAGCGCCATGTGAAATGCAAATAGCCTCGTTCAGAATTTGAACTCGTCTCGCCGTGTCCATTTCCTGCGACGGTAACCATCACATCACATGCTTCTAGCAACGTCTCGTCTCATTAGGCGAAAGATTTTTTATACTAAATATAAATATACTATTTGATCTGGATTCAAGTTTTCTATTTATAAAGATTAGATAATTGTTATCTACAACCGTGACTCAGACTGAAACGCAGATGAAAAATAAACGATGACGTATCAGTTCAGATTACATTAAAAAACAAATAAACAAAAAATAAAACAAACAAAACAAAACCAAATAATTAACCCTTGGCAGTATAACAGATTCAACGATACTAATGCAGAATAGAGCGCAAGAGATGATATGCTTAGCTTATATAAAAAGACATTGGTATTAATACAGAATAACGCGGAAGAGATAATATCATTATTATTTTTTTTTTGCCCTTTCAGTCTCGGAAGACTATAATAAAGTTTTTGTGCCCCTGAAGTTACAGGGCCTACTGTGACTGTGAAGTCCAATGTCTGAAAAACATTCTCGACCACAGATGTCGCATTTGAAGGCTGTCCCTGAAGATGTTGATGTGCCGGCGCTTTGACGTATAAAAAGCATTGGCATTAATGCAAAATAGCGCGCAAGAGATATCATTAGATGATGTATAAAAAACATTGGTAATAATAATAATTGTCTGTAACAAAAACTACGTAACTGCTTACGTCACTATACGCGTCATAAATCGTCATAACATAGAATAAACACACTCAAAATTTGAGCTTGCAACATTAGACAGTCCTCATTGTTTTTTAAAACAAGTTTTAATAGATACATACCCAGTATCATATATTTATATACAGTTTGTTTTATTTTAATAGACATTCAAAGTTAATAGAACTTAGTTTCGATTTCAAATTGTTTTTTTTTTTTTTACTCCTTTGATAAATTTGATGATTTCATGATTTATGGTTCAAACTCTCCGACATTTAATTTTTAACTTTCACCTCCTCAAGCAATATCTTTAAAAAAAATTATTTTTACATCGCCCAGAGGGTGTTTTTTTATTTTACTAGTATATTCAATTACATTAAAACTTGAATACTTACGCCCAGAGGACACATATTCTTGTTAATAAATAACACAGAAAAAAGCCAGAAATTTGTGAAAAAATACTTTATTCAATTTTAGGAAAAAACGAAAGGCAAACGCATTTCATTTGCCATTTCTAAACGAAAGAAGACTGAGTTTTTTTTCCTTTGATGACGCTGAACGTAAAGGTGAAAATGTCCTTTTTTTTTCATTTCTGTACGAAAGTGAGAAGTATTTCATTGGACACTTTTGTTTGGAAATAAAGACTAAAAGCTCTTCCGTTACCGTTGACTGATAAATGTAACGACCCATATTTATCCAATAACTTATATTTATTTTATATTAATTGAGTTTTCAACATTTATATTTACGTTGAGACAATCAATGGATCAGTTGAAAATTGTTTTTTTTAACACTTTATATTTACGCTAAAATATAGAATGGTTTAGTTGTCTTGTCTGTATAAATTAATGATTGAGAATTCATTTACTAAAGGTTGATGTGTGTGTTACAATAATGCAAACGTTATGTATGGATGTATTTTAAAATTGTCAGTATTATGAACGAGACAAAGAATCATAAAAATGTCGACATCTTGGAAATGTAGAGAGAGAGAGAGAGAGAGAGAGAGAGAGAGAGAGAGAGAGAGAGAGAGAGAGCAATACATTTAAGGTGCGATTGTTACCATTGGTTTCAAAGCAGTTAGCCACTTATCGTTAAGAGAAAGTGTCTGAAGTGGCAAACACGCTGCTTTTAATCCAATGTTAACAATATTCCCTTGAATGCGCACAGTTCGGTAAATCGCTTGATTTTTGTTTAATTGATTAATTATGCAACTTAATCAGTAAAAATCAATAACTAAATTTGGCGTGTTTCTTAGTTATAAGGATATTAAGATGTAAGCAAGATTCCGAATCTGAATAACATCTCTTTTCTGAGTTCTAAGTCGACACGTACACACCAAACATATATATATATATATATAATATATATATATATATATATATATATATATATATATATATATTGAGATAGATAGATAGATAAGTGATCAAGAGATTGAGATAGATAGGTAATGAGCAGATAGATAGATAGATAGATAATCAAAAGGCTGAAGTAGATAGATAGATAGATAGATATACATTGGTTGCGGATAGATCTATCGGTAGAATTACATTAGTGGAATTCCTGATGCTAAAAACAGATGTTTAATATTGTGTTGTTTTTTCTTAGAGGTGGTGTCGTATAACCCATATTTTGACAAGTCTACGGCAATATAAAAAAAAATGAAAGAAAGGCCGGATATTTCGTAATCTTCTGATTAAAAAAAGACAAAAAAAAAAGATTTACAAAAATAAAGCACGCTGACCCCAAAAGCAAATTTCTTTTATTTTTTTGCTTCTTCAGCGAAAAATGTCCTCGTACGAGCTGTCTGATTGAACTCAATTATCTATACTAGCAATATAAAAAAATGCGACGTAAAATAAATATTGCCTGAGGGGATGGGAGTTGAAAATTTAATATAAGAGAGGTTGTATCATAAGTAAAGTAAAATCATCAAATTTATTAAAGGATTCAAAAATAAAATAAATTTATTAAAGGAGTAAAAAATATTAAAAAATTGAAATGGAAACTTAGTTCTGATAACTTTAAATATATATTAAAATAAAACAAACTATATATAGATAGATAATACCAGGTATGTATTTATTAAAACTGGTTTAATAAAAAAAATGAGGACTGTCTAACATTGCATGCTCAAATTT
>CM042147.1:53640188-53675188 GCA_023376005.1 Doryteuthis pealeii | reverse complement strand
CGTTTTATGTTCCACTTCATATAAATATGGACATTCAAATGCAACCAGTGGTATATCTATCAGCCCATATGCATATATAATGAAGCCTGTTCAAGTGCTATGACGTCAGTGATTCTGAACTCACTAAGTAGACAGCCCTGTAGGCTGAGGTTTTAGAATAGACCGACTGCATATCTGTAGAGAGGTAAGACCCTCACCCCAATGAAGCCACCTGTTGACCGTGAATGATGACCCGTGATACTTAAGGATGGAATCCTGGTGGCTAAGCAGTCCATGACTTGCAACACTCTACTTAGGTCCCTTACTTTGGCTAGACCCGCACAGAGGCTACCTCCGATCATTTGGCTGGTCACGTCAATCCCTAGCACTTATATGATTGTCCCAACTTTAATGCCCTTATGGCAAGCCTCAACCCTTTTTATCATATATCATAGCTAGAAGGTCGTAGTGTCCCCCACATCCACTACCTTCACACTACGCCTCAACAACCACAAATCTACCATAAAACTTAAATCTCCACACAGTAAAATCGCTCATCACTTCCACACCTCACACTACAATTTAGATAACCTTAAATGTATCTTAATCCAACAAGGCTTCCCCACCACACAAGCTAGAAAACTAGCTGAACTAAAATGGATCATGAGACTAGACACTCACCGGAATGGCTTGAACACAGACACCGGCACTTTAAACGGATACTCATATTTCCAAAACACCCCAAAACCACCAACCCCATAACCCCTATCAGACGACCACACACAGAGTACAAACTCATTAATCACCAACGGACCAATCAGCATCAAGCACCTCTGCACCATTCCAACTTACCGGACAAGCAGCCAGAAGATCACTACTACGATTCACGGTCAGGAAGAAGGGATGTCACTATCCTGAAAATTTACCACTACGTCTAAATAAAAGAAACTAAAAAAAAACTACATAGTTTTAAGATATTTATTCCTTGACTAACATATTATGGTAACAACATTAGCATAATATAGTACGTTAATGCTTCACACCAATGCCCAAACCTAGTATATGTATTTCCAACATCGGATACAGATACCAAAATATATCTCAAATATATATACGCACTAGAAGCATACGGAGACGCAAAATCTACAATATATATATATATATATATATAGTATTCAATTGCCGCTTTAACTTTTCCGTTGCAGTTTTATTAGTAAATTATCCAAAAGTGTTCAAAATATCAAAAACATAGAGCAATAATAATATTATAATATATCAATAATAATATTAATAATAATGATAGTGGAAAAAAGTTATTGGTCAACATCATTTCGATCTTGAGTTCGTTAAAGTTTGGTCCTGATGAGATCATTGAGATCGAAACCACTGCACCACGTGAGGTTCAAGCCACAGATTATTTCCTGTGTTTTTTTTTCTTCTTTTTTTTTAGTTCATAGAACAAACCGAAATATATGATCATAAATATTATTAAATGACTTTGTGTGTTTCCATTAAAGTTTTAAAAGGAAGACATTTTGTTTTATTTATCCTGATAATAAACCTAATCCCCAAAACTAATATTGAGCAACGCGCGGTGTTTTCAATCACTGATTGCCCTTTCCTCTCTTCACCCGAAACGCAAATAAATTCTTCCAAAAGAAAGAAAAACAAGAAACTGAAGAGTTCATCAAACTCCATTTTGTTTTTTTGTCCTTTTTTTGATTTAGTAGGATAAATGGTCGTACCGGGAATTTACAGAGTTTGTATTCATTTACCTTTCTTTTTTCTTTTTTTTTCTTCTTTTTTTCACTTTGTACTTAAAGACTCTAGTTCTCGAGCTACGGGTTCCTTTTTACTTCTCTGTCCCCCTTTATCGGTATCTAGACCCCGAGAACAATAGCCTCTTGGTCTCTTTATATCCTGGATTCTCGGCCTGTTTGGCACCCAAGGTTCCTGACTCATCTAACCCCCACCTGGTCCCTAAGCTGATAATTCATCTTATGGGTAAAGTGCAAAACAAGCTTTTGAGCAGGGGTGGGGAGTTTTATACAGGATCGAATTTATAGTTTGTCTATCGTTTGAATTCAATAACATTGTTTAATGTATAATATATCTATCTCTCTCTCTCTCTCTCTCTCTCTCTCTCTCTCTCTCTCTCTCTCACTCATATAATATATATATATATATATATATATATATATATATATATATATATAATAGTGTTGTTATTGGTTCAACGGGAGTAAATTGAGTAAGAAGGTCCGCAAAATAGTTTGAAATTTGTTTTTTTTTTGTTTTTTTTCCATAACCTTTTTATTTATGTTCGCGACACGTGTTTCATATTTTTGTAGCTTCTTCAGGCTTATTTAATTATTTTCAGTAATAATAATAATAATAATAATAATAATAAATAATAATATATATATATATATATATATATATATATATATATATATATATATATATATATATATAAATTACCAAACCGGCACTTGGTAACTGACAGTTTCTCGCATATTCTATTTGTTTGAAAATCAGTCAATTACCAAGTGCTGTTGATTTCATGTCTTCGATAACCTAACTTAAATGCACGTTAATGATAATGAGTAATCTTTTATAAATTATATCTATGTGTTAAATAGATATGTTTAACAATTATCAGTATTATATAGGAACACTTCAAACCATAAAACTGTGCGAATTATTTGTTTTATAGTTAGTTACTTGAAGCTATAATTATTTGCACACATGTATCATTATTAGTTATTTAGAAGTGACTTCTGCTTGCAAAAACTGACCTCGGCAATGCATAAGCCAACAAGCGTTGTCATGCCGTAAAGCCAACCAACCAACCAACCAACTATTCTATTCGATTGTGTCTCATGTTCTCTATATCTGTTGTAGAAGGCACAAGGTTTAAGGGCTAGAGTCGTAGCCCGCCTATTTTGGGGTCGTAAAATATCGGTGGGTTTACATAGAGTTAAAACTGTTTACACTATAAATTAAAAAGACAAAAGACCGAAGATGTCAATAAAATAAAATTTAAAAAAAAAACATTCAAGGGAACTATCCTGGTAGAAAATAAGTACCGAAAATCGGAAAATTGAATGTAAAATAAAGACTAAAAATATAAGTTTTGGGGATTTTTTTTACTCTTTTCGATAATTATTTAATTGGCTATTATCTTATAAAAGGAAAAAAATACATTGATGTTTTTTTCTGTTTAAAAGGAGGTGGACTAAATTTTCAATAGGGTTTTTCTACAAAAATTATTAGATAACAATAATAAAGATAACAATAATAAACTAAATAATAAACTAAAGTAGTTATTAAATAAATCATTATTTTTAGAATCTAAAAATATGAAATTTGAAACTTGAAATAAGGCGTTTCATATTTTAGATGAATTTTATCTATTAGTTTTAAATAGAATAACTAATGCATTATAAAATTCATTTATTGATAAATCAACATTGAACATTTCATTAAAATTGGATAATTCCCTGATTTTTGGTAAATCTTTTCAGTCGGGGGGGGGGGTGTAAATTTATTTTGTAAAATACGTCATCTTTGGCAGTGTTTGCGGCCATATTTACGATGTATTTGAGCAATTGACCGACAAATAGTTTAAAATGTATTAAAAATAAATTATATGTGTAATATTATTTTGCTCTTTTACTGATGCTCATTATGTTACTGCTTTTCGACTTTGATCTTAAATAACCGATTTAATTAATTTTAATTCGTTTTAAAATGAAAATGAGCCAACAAATTGGCAGTGCCTAGAATAATTTGTTTTATTTAAATAAAAGCCTGAAGAAATCTTTCACTTAAAGGGTAGGGGCAGTCAATGTTTGCTCATTTGAATAAAATTCCGTAATTTTTAAATTTCCAGAAAAACTCAGTTACTATCTTTGCCTAACACGCAATATTTTTAATTAAAGATTTATCTAATCTATTTTTTAAAAAAATGTAAATTTAATAATCATGTGCCTTCTACAACAGATATAGAGAACATAAGACACAATTTTTGCGAGTTTTTATAGATTGATTTTTTTTTACAACAGACTATAAATGAATTTACTGGAAGCAAATAATTAAAAAAATCGGCTTCAGCTATGATGTTTCTTAAAAAAAATATTATGCAACAGGGTTTTAGGGTTTTCGCGATTGAAAAATCATAGCTGGGTTAGTAGATACAACCAAAATACGTCACGTGATCAGTTTAGGCCATATTGAAGGAAGAAACGCAAATATTTTTGAACTTTAAAAAAAAAATCTCGCAAAAAAGAAATAACGAACATTAAGAGTTGTTACTAGCAAAAAACAGTTAATTCAAATATCAAATTATCCCATTGGGGAAAATTACTCACCGTTATCTTGAAAAATAAGTAAACAGTCAATTTTTTTTTACAACAGGGCTAGTTTCTTTATTGATATCTTTTTTTTTAGCAGAATTCTGTATTCATGGTTCTTTTACTAAAAAAAAAAAAAAACTCTCGCATAGAAACTTATAAAAATATTCTGATATAATTATTCAGACTCTTATCTTTATAAAAAAAAAAAGTAAAAATCGTGTTCATTTTTTCGTATTTCATAAAATAAAATAGGGGTGGTGTAGACCTCGTAAAAATATTTCCCTTAATATATATATACGTAAGAATATCTTGGGGAACAGACACTCATCTTGCGTCTGTTCCCTTCAACCGCTTAGATTAGACAGACAACTCATCCCTCTCTCTCTTTCTCTAATTCTTTTCCTCGTCTTGTTCTGACTAATCAGAAATCGCCAGTTAGCCTTTCATACATCATCACAAAAATCCTAGTAACTTTCCACTCTTATCTACACGTAACTTAAATCTTTGGGTTTTTTTTCTCTCTCATTATATTACAAAAAGACGTAACTTAAAATCTAATTCGTGCGTCTCCTCAACAAAAGGACGGGCTACATTAGGTTCGTGCTAGCTATTCAAATTCACCCGTTTTTTGGTTGTATATCTGTGGGCAGACCAAAATGTCGAACCAAAACGAATCGCCCCAAGTTAAATCCCGCAGTTCGAAATCAAAAGGTTTCATAACAAAATAGACGGATGTGTAGTTCGTACGTGAATTGTTCTCCCGTGTCTGCTTTTCTAACACAAAATACAAAAGCTTTTCTAAGCTCAATCGACTAATGTATAAAAGAAATAAATTACATTGACGATGAGTTACATTCATGTAATGTCTCTGAAAAGAATTGCAACACATCAGCACGATTAAGGGATTTATATAAAGATTCACAAATCCAATGTCATCAACGACGAAGTGAAAATAGTAAAACTACAATGTCATTTTGGTTGGTTGGTTGGTTGGTTGGTTGGTTTTTGTGTCAGTCTTAGTTGGGTAATTTAATGACGAAATCATTTTTTGCAAGAAATTTAGGTTTTCTAGTAACTACTACTACTACTACTACTACTACTACTAATAATAATAATAATAATAATAGACCCTGCAAGAGAACTGAAAAAGTTATGGAATATGAAAGTGATACCAATTGTAGTTGGTGCACTTGGAACGGTCCCAAGAGGTTTGGGAAAGGGACTGGAAAATCAGGAAATCAGAGGAAGAATTGAAACCATCCAGAATACTGCACTGCTGCAATCTGCCAGAATACTCAGAAGAGTCCTGGAGACCCGAAGAGACTTGCTGTCAGTCAGACTAATGAAATTGAAAAATTCAAAAAATGATAATAATACTAGTGCCGGTTTACCTCAGTCGGTAGAGTGTCTGACTCGGAGCGTATGAGTAGCACAGTAAAGCAAGGAGCTGATGCTAGGTGTGGCGCTCCACCTCAGACGCAAAAATAATCTCCTTCGTCTAGCGCTAGTGAAAAGGGGGTAGAACCCTTGCTGTCTGACTGATACTGACTTTAAGCCACCCCGATGACTTTACTTTTATAGATTTATACTAGTGTTCCTTAATCTGCCGACCTTTATCATCTTGCAGCACCATCTGGTTAAAAATGAGACCGTCCAAATCGACCAAGATGAAATGCAAAAATGTAAATCCTGATTGTGTCGCTTACCCACCGAATTCTTATTTCTTATGAGTGTCGTCATATCAGCTAAATAATGGACCATTCCGTTTTAATTATAAAAACAGAAAGAATATGCTACACAGAAAAAGTATAATAAGAAAGAAATAAAGAGAGTAGGAGGAAGAGAGGAAGAGAGGGCGAGAGCGAGAGAGAGAGAGAGAGAGAGAGAGAGAGAGAGAGAGAGAGAGAGAGAGAGAGAGAGAGAGAAAGCGAAAATAATATCGCTAATCTGTTTCAATCGATGATGAAAATTGAATCAAGTTTATCATACATTTTACATATTGAATTATGCGGCAGTAGCTTTTAAGTAAACCTATTAAACGGTGTAATAACTAAATTATCACATTGTAGTATATCCACAGGTCCTGCTCGTAATAACAAAAGTGGAAAGAGAAACAATGGGCGGAATACAACAACCAAAATCAGGAAAATATAAGAACACTTCGGAAGAAGGAGAATTATAAATACTTGGCAATAATAATAATAATAATAATAATAATAATAATAATAAGAAGAAGAAGAAGAAGAAGAAGAAGAAGAAGAAGAAGAAACTGAATCACTAATAATTGCTGCACAAATACTTGGCAATTCTAGAAGCGGACACGATCAATTTTAACTTTTTAACAAGAGGAACAAGAAAACTCATAGGAACCAAGCTCTACAGCTGAAATCCCATCAAGGGAATGAATACCTGGGCCGTCCTAATCATAGGATACTGTGGACCATTCTTAAAAGAATTAAGAGGAACTCAGACAGATTGATCCCAAAACAAGAAAATTAATGACTATGCATAAATTATTTAATCACAGAAACAATAGAGACAAGCTATATGTATCAAGAAAGGAATGTGTCTTGCCAATATAGAAGATTGCGTAGATGTCTCAATCCAAGGACTTGAAGAATGCACAAAAAAGGAAGGAAAGATTAATTAAAGCAACCAGTAACAGCAGCTGCAACATATGGACAAGCAGAAAAATAACAAAACCAAAAAAAAAAAAAAACAGAAATTGGAAGAAAAACAATTATATGGATACTTCAAACGACAAATTGGGAAGATTGTAGATGAAAAGACCCAGACATGGTTAAGAGGAGGAAAACTCAAGAGAGAAACCGAATCACTAATAATTGCTGCACAAATCAATGTCATAAGAACAAATTATATAAAGGAACAATTGATAAAACACGACAGAAAAACAAATTTTAGGTGTGTGGTGACAGAGATGAGACATTAAACGATATATCAACAAACTAGCACAACAAGAATACAAGGCGAGGCACGACTGGGTTGGAAAGGTGGTCCACTGGGAATTGTGAAAAATTTTGACCATACAACAAAATGGTATATGCATATACCAGAATCAGTCCTTGAGAATTAAACACATAAAATTCTCTGTTACTTTAAGATTAAAACGGATCGCTTTATCCCAGCCAGAAGACCAGTCTTATTATTGATGTACAAGAAAAAGAAAACTTGTAAACTGGTAGATTTTGCAGTCCAACAGATCACAGGGTGAAGATGTAAGAAAATTAAAAGATTGACAAATCCCTGGGTATTTCTAGAGAATTGAAAAGCTGTGGAATATGAGGGTGAAAGTGATACCAATTGTAGTTGGTGCACTTGGAACTGTGTAGCATATTCTAAAGTTTAGAAAACAGACGAGGAATTGGGAATTAAAGGAAGAATTCAGACCATCCAGACAACAGCATAGTTGAAATCGGCTAGAATACTCAGGAAAGTCCTGGAGACCTGAGTAGACTCAAACTCCAATGAAGACGCATCAGCTTATGCTGATGTTAGAAACTCTTATGCCTCCAGCTATGAGTTAAATAGTACTATCACAGTTATTCTACAAGTATGGACTTGGCATTAAATAACCCCGAGGGTTAATATGCCATTAAACAAAGAAACCCAACAAAAACTCATCGGCGCGTTGGTAGGTAATTCCTGTTGAGACATGTTCTGAATATCTTTCATACCTCCTCTCAAGGCCGGTATTTTGTTAATGAAATAGGAAGTAGATATACAAGCTCGAGAAGGTCGAAAAACTATTTCCTTTTGATGTCTACTGGGGTATCTGTCACCCACCACTGACCCTGCGGGGCGCCAAACTAAATTCATTAACTAACGGACCACCGCTGGTTTTTTCCTCCGACATCATTTGCAAAACTATTTCTGACATTTCGTAACGCAGACCTGCTAAGTCATTTAAGTGAAAATCTCGTCGAATTTCTCTCTATTTAGAACTTCGCAAAGTAAATTAACCTACGGGAGAATGTAAAGGATTTCTTTCTTTTTTTTATTTTTTATTAAAGATATTGTTTAGAAGGAAATTGGATAAAAATAAACAATGACCCCCTGCGTGGTAAATTACAACCAGAAAACAAAATTATAACAGTTCAAAGAAAATCATTGTGTCACATAGATGTTACCTTGCTAAGCTAATTTTGGGTAAACAGTATATATATATATCGGACACACTACTGACGGAGCTAAATATATATATATATAAAATATAGCTCAGTCGGTAGAGCGTCCGACTTGGAACCACAGGGTTCCGGGTTCGATACCGGTCCTTACCAACCCAGTGTATGTGTACGGTAAAGTGAAAAGATAAAGGTAGGTGTGGCGCTCCGGCTCATACGCCCAAAACAATTTCCTTGGTCTAGCTCATCTAAAAAGGGGATAGACTGTCTCGCGTCTGTCTGATACCAACATTAAGCCACCCGACGACTTCACTTTACTTACCTCTGTCTGTCTGTCCGTCTCTCTCTACTTTTTACATATTGAACTATTTAGCAATAGCTTTTACGTAATCATATCAAACGCGCTAATAATTAAATCATCGTACTTTGGTATATCCACAAGTCCTGCTAGTTAGAACATATTCCCTTTCTTTCTTTCTTTCTTTTCTCTTTCTTTCTTTTCTTTCTTTCTCCTGTTTTTTTTAAATATTTCTCTGTATTCAAAACTTTTCATGTTTCTTTCTTTCAAAGCTTTACATATTTCTTTCTTTCTCATATCTTCAACTTTCTTCCTTCTACTCCTCTTTTTCATTCTTATCTTCTTTTATCTCAAGAGGAAGAATGAAAGAAAGAATGAATGAATGAAATAAGAGGAGAAAAAGGCTGAGAATTTCTTACTGCCCCACATCTTCATCCCCCCCCTCTCTCTCTCTCTCTCTCTTCTCTCTCTCTCTCTCTCTCTCTCTCTCATTTTTATCCTCCTGTCTTTCTTCCTTCTCAGTCTTTCTTCCTTCCTTTCTCTCTTCTCATTTTTCTCACTCTTTTTTTCATTCTTTTTTTCTTTTGCTTCTTCTTGGCTTTCCTCATTTTTTCTCTTCAAATTTTATTCCAAACTCCAAAACTTTCTTTCATTCTTCGCTAAATTATCCAAATATTTTTCTTTTCTCAACCCCCTCCCACCAAATTACAGACAGATCCTGTGTTTCCATAGTAACGAACTCTTTGACCTCACAAAAATGTCTCATTAAAGAAAATAATTGTTTAAACTCAATTTTGCCCTCAGACACGAACTGACTCCACCCTCGGGGATGATCCCCTTGCACTATATTGGCCCCTGTTATCCTTTATCATCTGCTCTGACTGAAATTGATGCTGCTTAAGGGGATACCAATTGCCCGACGGTCCCTCCGTACGCATCTGATCAAACCTGCTCTGACCACCCACGTAGTTTCAAGTCTTTCAACAACTTGCCTTTTAGATAAGGGTATCAGAATTCAATGCATGTTCAAGTGGCTCTTAGAAGTTCGGGTTCAAGCCTGCGTGCAGGTTGCTGGATTTTGACTAAACTTAAATATATTTTCGTTTTTCTTAGTTAAATTTATTTTTCTTTGCTGTTTATTTTTCATTCATTCTCAGGTACCAATATTTCTTTCTTCTTTCTTCTTTCTTTCTTTCTTTCGTTCTTCATATCATATCTTTTCTTCTTTTTCTTTCTTCCGATTTATTGTTTTCTTTCTTTCTTTCTTTCTTTCTAATCATAATGATCTTACTTTGTAAAGACACTACCTTTCCATCATCCATACCGCCTTAACTGTCCTATTCTCTCTCTCTCTCTCTCTCTCTCTCTCTCTCTCTCTCTCTCTCTCTCTCTTCCCCCTCTTCTCCTCTATCCTCTTTCTTTCTTTCTTTCTTCTTTCTTTCTCGTATATTCCTTTTTCTTTTTTTGTATCTCTTTCTTCTTTTCTTTTTATATTTTCTTTCGTTTTTCTTTATTTCTTTCTTTATTGTATTTCTTTATTTCTTTCTTTCATTTCTTTTAATCGTAATGATATTTGAGGAAGACACTACATTAGGTTTCTGGATTTTGACTAAACTTAAATATCCTTTCGTTTTTCTTTGTCAAAATTAATTATTTATTTTTTATTTTATGCAGTTTATTTTTTATTTATTCACATGTTCCAAAATGTATTTCTTCTTTCTCTCTTTCTTCCTTTCTTTCTTTCTTTCTTTTCTTTCTTCATATCATACCATTCTCTTTTTCATCTTTATTTCTTACTTTTCTTCTTTTTCTTTCTTCTGATTTAATGTTTTCTTTCTTTATTTTTTCATATCATTTTTTTTTCTCTTTCTCATTTTTTCTCAATTTTTTTTTCTTTTTCTTTCTTCCATTTTACTTCTTTCTTTCAATATTTCTTTCTTTCTTTTTCTTTTTCAAATATTTCATTCATTACCATTATAATTTTTTCTACCTTCTTTTCACTTTAAAAGTTTCTTCCTTTCCTTATTAATTCATCACTTTCTCATTTTTTGAATTTCCTTTTTATTCATTTCATACTAACATGCACCTATATGATTTTCCCAACCCTGTTGCCCTTATGGCAAGCCCCAACCCCTTTTTATCATATGGGTGCTAGAAGGCGGTGACTGCGGGTCTACATGTCCTGGGAATGACGTTAAACTCTATCTGATGGTGAGGTTCCAGTTTTGGAGGTTTGGGGAATGTGGAGCACCCCTTCATCACCATTGCTCCCTGGTCCACTCTGACCCGGAGTGGTAGTACCTGTTAGGGTCCCATCTATGGGTTAAATAGAAAAATGTATTTGTAAAAAAATGTATTATCCATTAAGAATTGATTTATTTCAAAACTTTATCGGCATTAAATGACCCACTGAGGTTGATATGCCGTAAAACAAACCAAACCAAACCAAACCAAACCATACTAACATACTTTTATTAACCCTCTCTATTTTCATCCCTTCTTCTCTTCCTTTTTTTTCTGTCAATTTTTCCTTCTTTCATTTTACTTATTCATTACTATGAATCAAATATCTATTTCTAGATTTCAAACAGGTTGCCTGCCCTGTCGACTGGGGGATGTGGAATACACTGTTTACATCTCTGCAGAGGGGTACGACTCCCCCAATGGTGACACCTATTGGCCGTGGGTGGCGGCCCGTGATGCGTAAGGATAGAATCCTGGTGGTAGTCCAACACTCCACTTTGGCTCTTACTTGGTATAGACAGGCGGTCAGAGAGGCACCCTCCGATCCCTCAGCTGGTTACGGCAAGCCCTAGCATCTGTATGATTGTCCGAACTGTGCGTGGGCTCATGGTTAGAGTCGTAGGAAATGGACTCGTCGACTCGAGTTCAATTCCTCAATGAAGCTGTTTGCATTTCCCATGGCACTAATACCATTGGGAAAGGCATGAATCCAATATCCTTCCAGCTATGGGTTAATAGCAGGGTAGACTGGGCTCTTTAACCATGGCTAGGTAACTAGTCTAGAAGAAAAACTCTGAATTCAAACCTATTAAACTCCGCTTAAGAAATTGACCTTGTGTCGCACCCTGCTTGTGCGGAGGGGTTGGTAAAATATATATATATGATTATCCCAACCCTATTGAATTTTCGCAAGTCCCAGTCCATTTTATCATATATGTTCTAAAAGGCGTTGGCTGAGGGGTTTTTTGCTCTAGATATGACGTTAAATTGTATCTAGTGGTGAGGTTCCAATTCTGGAGCTCTTGGGAATGTGGAGTATCCCTTCATCACCATTACTTCCGCGTCTACTCTGACCCGGATTGGTAGTACTCTTAATGTCATATCTATGGGTTAAATAGTTAAAAATGACTATTAAAAATGTGTTGAAAGAAAGTGAATTTTAAAAAAGATTGAATACTCAACGAGAATGAATAAAACAAAATATCTTCGGCATAAAATAATCCAACCAAAGTGTCCCGACCTTATTGCTCTTATGGCAATCCCAAATAATTTTTTTCATATATATGCTAAAAGGCAGTGACTGAGGGTCTTAATGTCCTAGGTATGACATTAAACTGCACCTAATGGTGAAGTTCCAATTCGTGTGCTGTAGGCAGTGTGGAGTACCCTTTTATATCTGACCCGGAGCGGTAGTACTTGTTAGGTTCCCAGCAAAATTGATTATCAACTGCTGTCTCGTACTCTAATAATTTGTTTAAAAACAAATTATTTACCTATAAACTATTCCCATACTAATCACATTTGAAGAAGATTTGACATTAAATAACCCACAGGGTTTATATGTCGTTAAACAAAATAACTTAACTTGATATTACTCTCTGGCAAAGATTATGGATTTAGCACACTTAGAAAATGTTCACTTAGGTATTTTTATGTAGCAAATAAACTAATAACAGGTAGGACGCAAAACATTTTTCTTTAATAGCTAAATATTCTGGCTTTGTAAAATATTACTTAAATAAACTAGATTAGATTATTTGAACAAATGGTTTACTTTTCCAAGCAATACAGAGGAAAATATTAGGGAACAATCCAGTGTTGAGGGAAAAATATATTGGTTTATTCCATAATATTTTCCTTTAAAAAAAAAGAAGATAATTACTTAAACTAACTAGTACTACCAATTATTATCTATGGAATCAGTGATTCGTGTTCAAATCTTGTACGAGACTGTTTGTATTTCACTTCGCGCTAATGCACTTCGGAAAAGTATAAATTTATTTGTTATTCCTCCAGCTATGGGAAAATAGTTGGGCAGGCGTTGTTCTTTAGCCTTGGCTATGGCAAACGATCCAAGAGAAGGAAAATTTTGAATTTAAACAAGTTGTTATCAGCTTAAAATTGACCCTGTGTCGCGTCCTGTCCATTGTAGAAGGATTAGGACAGCTGCATTTTTAAAAATTCAAAATTTTCCTTCTCTTGGATCGTTTGCCATACCAAGGTTAAAGAACATAGTCTGTTCTAAGTTTTGGAGACATTTATTCGTAAGAAATTATGCAAAACAGATGTTTGAAATTTCAGGAAAGACGGACTTGCGAAACCATTACACCACGATGAGGCACCCTAAATAGTAAATGTGGGTATAAATGTTGATCCCATAGCGTTCAAGTTAAGCACTGAGTGTGAATTGAACCCGCTTTATAGTAGTAAAGTAAAGTCGTCGGGGAAGCCTGATGTCGGTATCAGCCAGACAGTGAGGGAGTCTATCCCCTTTTCACTAGCCATAGTCCAAGAAGATTATTTTAGCGTCTGAGGTGGAGCGCCACACCTACCACCAGCTCCTTACTTTACCACACATATCCCTGTGCTACTCATACGCTGAGTTGGTGAGGGCCGGTATCGAACCAGGAACCTTGTGATTCCTCCACTAAATCAGTTCGTTAATCATTACCCCCCAGCGAGGAGGGGGTTACCACCCTGGATATATATATATATATTTTTTTTTCTAAATATTTATTTCACACTGTCGGATTCACTTCCATTCATTTTTCATATATATATATATATATATATTTGTGTGTGTGTGTGTTGTGTGTGTGTGTACACTCGTTTTCTAAATACTTCTGGTATTTTTTGTTGTTTTTGTTTTTTGTTATGACGTCTCTCAACAAGATCAGTCAATCCAACACTGGAGTCCTGACACTTCACCTCGACTTGTTTTACAAGGTAATTACAATCTGGCGACATTTAAGTCTTTTAGCGGGGGGGGGGTCTTTTTGCCACCCGCTCAGACGTCTCCCCTGAGATGTATACTAACATGAAACCCTTCCGAGCCCTACCTCCCATACCCCGAGACTTGCTCCCCAAGTTATATTTCTTTTCTCTTTGCAAATCCAATGCCGGACTCTTAACCAGCGACACTAAGAAAATAAAAAGGGAAGAAGAAGAAGAAGAAGAAGAAAAGAAGAAGAAGAAGAAGAAGAAGAAGAAAAAGAAGGTAAGCATACTAAGGAGAGAAGAAAAAAGAACATACAAAGGAGAGAAGAAAAAGAAGAAGAAAGATTATGAAGAAGAAAAAGATATATAGGAAAGAAGAAGAAGAAGAAGAAGAAGAAGAAGAAGAAGAAGAAGATATGAAGGAGATAATAATAATAATAATAATAATAATAAAGAAGAAGAAGAAGAAGAAGAAGAAGAAGAAGAAGATACGAAGGAGATAATAATAATAATAATAATAATAATAATAATAATAATAATAATAAATAATAAGAAGAAGAAGAAGAAGAAGAGAAGAGAAAGTGGTTTAAATTATAAAATCAACGTAATATTTGATAGGCTAAGGGTGAATATAGAGTTGGTTAATTTTTTTTTCTTTTTCTTCGGGTGGTCCTCTTAAGAATTGGTGAATGGCGGACAAGGATCTCCAGTTTCACTCATTAACAACAAAATGGAAAACAACCTGTAACAAAAAAAAAAAAAAAATGAAAGAAAGAAAGAAAAGAAAGAAAGAAAGAAAGAAATTGAATTAAAATGCAAAAAAAATAAAATAAAATAAATAAAATAAAATAAAATAAATAGAAATAAACGTAAGTAAAAATAAACTCGGAAATGAAGTTATTTTTCAATCGCCAAGAAAAATTGTTGACATTTGTGATTCATTGTTAGCGAAAAATCGTTTCAAAAGTCTTGTGCTATTTCGTGTTTGTTTTTACTATTTCTCCTTATACAACAAAAATGGAGGCGCGTGGTGTAATGGTTAGAGTCGTAGGAAAGGAAATCGTCGACCCGAGTTCAAATCCTGGATGAGATTGTTTGCCTTTCATATAGTATTTGAATAGTGGAGTTCATACCTTTCTTTGGAAAGGCTTGAATACAACTATTCCCCCTTAAGCTATGGATAAATAGTAGGACAGACTGGACTCTTTGTTGCTTAATTGATGGCTGTACCATTAATTTGGAACAGTTAGTGTAGAAAATAGATGTGAATTCAAATCGGAAAAATATTATTTGAATTCAGACCTGGTTTTTAGAACAGGGAGATTTGATTGACAAGTCATAACCTTAGATCTGACCTTTTCTTCTGGTTTGCATGCAACTGTGAGGGGGATTTTTGGTTTTAGCAGTCTGGGGTGAGTAATCATGACGTAAAGACGTAGTTAACAATACTTACCATGGTTATTGGATCCAGAAATAAAAGTGTGATTCACAAATATGTCTTGTATTGGTCACTAAAAACTAACCGATACCGCAAGGCACCACCAACATTTTAAGATGAAGGAACGAGTTAAGAAAAAGAAAACAGCTAGGAAGTCAGAACCAGACCGATAGACAGAAAGCTAATCCGGTGAATAGATACCAGACCAAGTCATGAAGCTAGCTACTCCAGAAACAGAAGTAAGTACAGATGAAGATTAGAGCAAAGAAGATAAAAATTGAATATGAGAGACACAACCACCGGTGTCGCTCTCATAATATATATATATATATATATATATATATATATATATATATATATATAATATATATATATATGTGTGTGTGTGTGTGTGTGTGTGTGTATAGTATATTAAGAAAGAATGAAAAAACACAGGTTTAAATGAGTTAAGTGGTGAGTTTATTAACCGACGCTGCAGTGTTTCGATTTATTAATTAGATCATCTTCAGGGCATTTGTTGGTAATAAGAAATTTTTATCACAGAATAACGAGAAAAGCGAGTGGTAGTCCTTGTTATTCAGTCTGTTTAAAATATGAGGTTTGAAAAAAGGGGACAGTTTGAAATATGACGTCAAATATTCTCTTTTACGGTGTGAGTATGGGACTGTGTAAGTGTGTGTATCGAAAAGAAAGCATTGTGCTCCGAATATGATCTAATTGATAGATCGAAACACTGCAGCATCGGCCAATAAACTCACCACTTAACTCATTTAAACCTGTGTTTTTTCATTCTTTCTTAATATACTACATACCGTCGGCTTCATTTCCTTTTCTTCATACACACACACACACACACACACACACACATATATATATATATATATATATATATATATATATATATATATATATATATATTCCATGTAATAAAATGGAATATAACATATTTAACCTTGGTATGACAACCGCTCTAAGAGAAGGGAAAATCCGGCATTTGAATCTGTTAAATTCCACTTAAAATGACCTTGAGTCGTATCCCATTCGCGGCAGAGGGACTGGGTAAATACATACTCAGACGGAAGACGTTGTCATGGCGAGAGACAACTGACTTTCAATATTTATAAATAAAACTGGGAAAGTGGGCGACAATAAAAATAAAGTTGACATTCTTGGAGACGGCATAAACATCTGGAGTAAAACAGTATTATTTCTTTTATTGCAATCGCTTGTCCTCTATGTCTAAAATCAATTAATCGATCAATCAAAATTGCTAATCTAAACGGGTTGTACGTGATAGAGGCCAAATTTGTTTGCATGCCTGGACTTTGATAGCATTAAAAAATGGTTTGGACAATTGGATAATTCTTTTATAAGAGTATAAAGTTATAATATATATTTACCAACCCCTCGGTACGGGCAAGATGCGACACAAGGTCATTTTTTTAAGCGGAGTTAAACAGGTTTGAATTCAGAGTGTTCCTTCTCCTAGACTGGTTACCTAGCCATGGTTAAAGAGCCCAATCTACCCTGAAAATATAAAATTATAATAAGGTGAAGAAGAATAAAGATCTGAACTCGTAATCCGTATCAAAGAAACAATTTTTTTATAGATGGTACCTTAAACAAATCGGGCCACAGGCAGCAATGGCTAAGTGGTGTTTAAATTATAGTTTTACTAGCATGACTGGTGTATATACCACAGTATGATAATTTAATTATTACAACGTATATGTAAAAAGTATAATAATCTTGATTCACAGTTTTTTTCTTTCTTTCCTTCTTTTCAAATTTTTTCTATGTGGCATGTCCTTTTTCTTCCCTTTCTTTCTCTACAATAAAAACGGGATGGTTCATTATTTAGTCGAGGTGACGACATTCATAAAAAATAAGAATTCGGCGGATAAGCAACACAAAACATTCAGGATTTACATTTTTGCATTTCATCTTGGACGATTTGGCCGGTCTCATTTTTTAAGTAGAGGGTGTTGCAAGATGATAACGGTCGTACAATTAAGGAACACGAGTATCAATATATAGATTACCATCGTTCAATTCCAAATATTCATATCATTGTTTTCACTGTTTTGATTTTTTACTTAGAAAGAGTCCGAGCCAATGACCGGACCGAAAGAACAAGACTTCTTTTGCATGAGTCACCTTAAGATACAATTTTGAATTGAATGCCGTATTGGGTGGATATATAACCACATCAACACACACACACACACACACACACACACAAAACATGAACAACATGTGTCACATTTTTGACATTGTTGGATAGTAAACAAGTGCATTGCCATTTTCTGACACTTATACAAATACGTTGTAATGAAAAACATGTTTTGTTGGGGGGGAAATTTTTGTAAGATATGAGAGTGCCAAAAGAGCACATTCGCCCACACGGTCCTCTAACAACCCTAGTGCTATGCTTATAACTGTTTGTCAACGTATATTACAACACGAGTTCAAATCCTGGACACGGTAACTGCATTTTCATATAGCGCTAATACCCTTGGGAAAGGTATGAATCCTACTCCAGCTATGGGTAAATAGTAGGGCAGACCGGGCTCTTTAACCTTGCTTAGGCAACCGGTCTAGGAGAAGAGAAGGAAAACTCTGAATTCAAACATGTTGAACTCCGCTTAAGAAATTGACTTTGTGTCACATCCTGCTCGTGCGGAGGGGTTGGTAAATATGTATATTACAACAGGACCGAGTCTAGAAAAACGTTCGTTCATGCCTTTCAGGGGACTCACGTGTGTAATGTATTTATAGGTAGAATGTGAATTCAGTAGCGTAATTTTACCATACGTGGGGAGGGGGGCTTCAAATGTCTGGCAAAAACTCTTTACTTGAAGTTAGTAGTTTAAACTTGTTTTTTTTTTTTTGTTGCTGTTGTCTTTTACCATATGACCTTTAGGCACCCCTTTTTATCTCGATTAAGAAAGGACATGTTTTCATTTACACCATCAATATCCGGTTGTTTTAACAGACGATTTTTAGATCTTTTTTTCATTATAAAACTAACCCCTAACCCTAACCCCTAACAAACAACCGGATATTGACGGTGTAAATGAAAAACATGACCTTTCTTAATCGAGATCAAAAAGGGGTGCCTAAAGGTAATATGGTCCTTTTTTTTGTTGCCAAATCTACCTATATATGAATATCATTTCAATCTTGTAACAGTTTAAAGATTGTCTTACCAAAAAAGATCTCAATCATATTTCTAATTTAAAAGAAAAAAGTATTTCGACACTTCCCTAATGAGGAACGATGAGCCTTGCCCGGAAAAGGTTATTTCTCATCAAAAAACACCAAAAAAACCCGAGTTTAAACTATGAATATCAGGTGAAGAGTTTTCGCCTGATATTCGAAGCCCTCGTCATGTACGGTAAATATTACGCTCCTGTATTCACAGTCTTATATATATATATATATATATATATATATATATATATATATATATATATAATATATAAAAAAAAATAAATAAAAAAGATCACAATTTCAATAATAAAACAATAATAATTACAACTTTAACTACACAACTCTTACTATAAAAATTGTTTACCCCCCTCCACACACTCACCCTTTTTTCTCATCACTTACTTAAAACACAAACGTATAAATATAGACATACGCAGATGTTTTTCTTCCTAACACCCCCTTACTTACAACTCCCATACAACCCCCACACAGCAACTCAAAAGTTAAAAGAATATTTTCTCGCCACTTACTTGAAACAAACATTCTTCTTAATGAATATGCATTCACGCTCGCACACACACACACACACACACACACACACACACACATACGCACACACACACACACAAAAAAAAACACCTAGAAAAATGCTCAATGTCATTTTTCGATACATACGCACACACACACACTAACACACACACACACACTATAAAAGAAGAATATTTGACGTCATATTTCAAACCGTCTACCTTTCCAGCGTTCCTTCTTCAAATTTCAAATTTTGAACAGATTGATAAACAAGGACTATCACAGTTTTTCTCATTATTACTGTGATAATTTTTTTTTAAATTCTTCCTTATATCAACAAAAGCCCTGAAGAAGATCTACTTAACAGCTCGAAGCACTGCAGAGTCGGCTAATAAACTTACCACACATTTTATTTAAACCTGTGTTTTTTTTTTCAAATTTCTCACTATACTGGATACCGTCGGATTCACTTCCTTTTCTCTTCACACACACACACACACACACACACACACACACACATATATATATATATATATAATATATATATATATATATATATATATATATAATTTTATGTCTAGGCTGGCTAAAGTAACTTGCACATCAAGAACAACTGAATTACTCAACAAAATGAATAATATAACCATGACAATATATTATATATATATATATATATATATATATATATATATACATATATATGTGTGTGTGTGTTTGTGTGTGTGTATATGTGTGTGTGCACTCGCGTGTGTGTGTGAGTGTGTTTGTGGGTGAAGTGAGTTTGAATATTTTAGAAATGGAGGAGAGAGATAAAGAAATTGAGAGGTGTGAGAGAATGTATATATATATATATATATGTGTGTGTGTGTGTGTGAAATATATATATGTGTGTGTGTGTGTGTGTGTGTGTGTGAGAGAGAGATAGAGAGTAGTAGTAGTAGTAGTAGTAATAATAATAATAATAATTCCACCTCGGATAATAGCCATCTAGCACATTACATTACGCGAGGACTTAGAAATACCTGGGTTGGTATACAGGCGCGTAGCAAGACCACTTGAAGTATATTTGAATTCTTCTAGTGAAATTATCGAACACTTCTATTCTGAGCTCAGAGAAACCACCAGAGGAATACCCAGGAATGACAAACTTGTCATTTTTGGTGATTTTAATGCCAGAGTCGGAAATGACCACATCACATGGAGGGCTCCTCTGAGGAGACATGGAATGGGAAAATGCAACAGCAATGGATCACGTCTCCAATGCTTGTGTGACGAATTTGATCTTGTCATAGGCAATTCTCTATTCCAACACAAAAACAAACACAAAGGATGCATCCAAGATCGCGAAATTGGCATCTGATTGACTATGTCACTGTTCGTTCCCGTAATCTTCAGGATCTTCTTGATGTCAAGGTCTTGAGAGGAATTGAGTGCTGGACTGACCATCATCTTTTGAGAGCGAATTTTAAGATGAAAATCCAATCAAAAAGCAAACATCTGGTCACCCGTCTAACAAAGCGCATAAACGTCTCCAAACTAAAAAAATCCTGAAATTAAGCAAAGATTACACTAAACAATAAAAAAGCCTTTAGGGAGCAAAAGTTGATTAACTCAGCTTTATAATAATAATAATAATAATAATAATAATAATAATAATAATAATAATAATAAAGCGAAAATTGATGGACAAACCACTCAAAGCGAAAATTGATGGACAAACTACATCAAAGCGAAAATTGATAAGACCCAACAAAATAGTAAATGTAGACTTTGCGGTAATAGAGATGAGACTGTTAACCATATATTCTGCGAATGTAGCAAACTAGCACAACGAGAATACAAAACTAGACACGACTGGGTTGGGAAGGTGATCCACTGGGAATTATGCAAGAAATTAAATTTTGACCACACAACAAAATGGTATATGCATAAACCAGAATCTGTTCTTGAGAACGAAACGCACAAAATTCTCTGGGACTTTGAAATTAAAACGGATCACCTTATCCCAGCAAGAAGACCAGACCTAGTGTTGATTAACAAAAAAAGAAAGAACTTGTCAACTGGTGGATTTTGCAGTGCCAGCGGATCACAGGGTGAAGTTAAAGGAAAATGAAAAATTGACAAATATCTGGACCTTGCCTGAGAACTGAAAAAGTTATGGAATATGAAAGTGAAAGTTATACCAATTGTAGTTGGTGCACTTGGAACAGTCCCAAAAGGATTGGAAAAGGGTTTGGAAAGTTTGGATATCAGAGGAAGGATTGAAACCATTCAGAACACTGCACTGCTGCAATCTGCCAGAATACTCAGAAGAGTCCTGGAGACCTGAGGAGACTTGCTGTCACTCAGACTCCAGTGAAAGACCATCAGCTAACACTGATGTGAAAACTCAAATAATACACACACACACACACACACACACACACACACACACACACACATATATATAATATATATATATATATATATATATATATATATATATATATATATGAGGAAAATTTATGCCAAAAAATGGTTCCATTAAACATAAGACTAACACTTTCACTAATCACTTACTCTAAACCCTCTGACCCTTCTATACCCCCTCTCGATCATATTGAACTACCTACATCTATGGCAACCCCTTCCCCTCCTACTTCTCATCTTCGTTTACCTTTTCATTGTCTATATATTATTCTGTTTTAATTGTAAAAGTAAATAGGTTTGAAATCTTTAAATTAGATTGTTGATTGAATAGATATTTAATGTTAAAAAAAATAAATACATTTTTTTAATTAAGGTATAGACAAGAAAATTAGATTAAATTAATCCATTTTTGGACCTCCTTATTTTATGTTCTTATTCAGATAATGTGGTTAGATAAGTGATAACATTCTTTACAATATTTTGAAATTTCAGCTTTCACAATAATTAACTTCTTCCATTTATTTTTTCCATATCTAATTCCGATTTTGTAAATAGGTCTTGTAGCATTTATGCTGTTTGGAGTCATCTTGAGTCAGTAGTAACGATTGAGATCCGAAACTGCGTTTGAATTCATGGGTAATCGTTTGAAGATGACTTATTTTAAGATAATTAAAATAATAAATTTAAAAAACCCACCTACAACAGAGCCTGAGGTTACAGTGGCCTGAACATTGTGTTTATACACAATAAAGATTAGGACAATAGTCCGAAATATCATAATTATTCAAGAAAGGAATTGTAATTAGTATTTTTAATATCTCATGGTCATGTCAGGAGGATGGACAAAGGCCGCATCCTCAAACACCTACTGTATGGTGAATTAGTAGAAGGCTCCTGACCGGTAGGAAGACCATGCCAACGCTTCAAAGACATCTGCAATAAAGACATAAAGACATGCCACATCAACACCAACACATGGGGGGGGGGGTAGAAAACCGAGCGGTTTGGCGCCTCCTTGTCAAACAAGGCTCGGAAAGGTGGGAAAAAGAGACTAAAGAAGCCGCCACAGCAAAGAGAGACAGATGGAAGAAGAGACAACTCCAGCAAGCATCACTGTTTTTGTGCAATCACTGCACCAGAGACTGGCGGCCACTCACGCATATGCAGCTTTAAAAAATGGACAATACGCCATCGTCTTTAGCAGGCGTAAGGATGCCAACACAATATCTCACAAACTTCTTATGCATTTATATTCTTCACAATAGAAAGCATAGAAACCAATAGTCTTGAATAATATTCGGTTAAAATGCAAATTTCCATATGCTTTAAAAAATAATCCCAACATTAATATTCGCGTCATTTTGTACTTGAACCACACGCAGTCATCTTTGATAATTGTCTAGTAACAAAAATCTGATCCCAATGAAACTAAACAGACATTTCTCACAAATCTTGTCAAGTATATTGGATTATGTTCAATTGAGCAGAAGGGGGGCGCAGCTGAAACTGGGGCTTGTGTTTCAAAATATTTTGAATTGAGGAGTGTGTCGCTGTCATGTTAGCCTGGCCGGGTTGACAATCAAACCGGCTGTTGTTAATATGTCTGGTTGCAAAACTGATCAGCCGGACATACACTGGCACGTGAACACACATGTGCATTAGGGTAGGCCGATTTCGAAACTGTAACGTCTCCCATGTGGTGAAAGTTGCAAATTTAGATTAAAAAATTACCGCACAAAATATTTTTCTTGAAGATCTTGTCTTTGTTTGTGGAAATAGATTACAATTTTTTCAAAATGTTATCACTGTTACTGCTTACTTATTGGGTAAAAAGCAGCTTAGCGGATATGTCCATGGTGATGAGTGGGGGGCATATTTTCAATTTTAATTCTAGTCAGATCTTAGCCCTGAAGAGCACTAAGCGAAACTTTTAGTAGGTATATCTGACTCATTAGGTTTATCTTTATATATATATATATATATATATATATATATATATATATATATTAATACTCGTATTCCCTAATTTTGAGTCCACGTATGGTTCTTTATAAATGAATTAAGTTGTGTATCAATTCTGGTCGTGTGAACGTTTTCGGTTATATTGGAAGCATAGGAAATATATAAAAAGTGAACAAAAATACAGAACAAAAACAGTTCTAATATACAATGTGTGTCAAAATGTATCGAGCTTTTTTGTACTTTTTGACACCCCTTGTATTCTGAAAAAAATTAACGTTCCATCCACGGTTAATTTCTGTCTTGTTAAATGCAGCTTTAATCTCGATACTCTTATGACACACCTTTTATAACCGCTGTTTAACCCTTGGTTCGCTTTATTTTTCCAATATTTCGAGTGACCTTTAACCTTTGTCAAGGTATTTTTTGACAACTGAATATATATATAGGAAAAAAGAAAAGAAGAGAGAGAGAGAGAGAGGGAGGAGGGAGAGAGAGAGAGAGATCCAAAAGACAACCGCCCTTTCGATGGGCATTAGAATGCACCGACTGCACCTCTCCAGAGGGTAAGGCTCGTGGGTGGCGACACGTGATGCTAAAGTACAGAGTATTTGTGGATGAGCAGTCCATGACCTGCAAACACTCCACTTAGAACCTTACTTAGGCTAGACGGGCTGTCTGAGAGGCCCCTCCGATCAATCGTCTGGTCACGTCAAGCCACTAGCACCTATATGATTGCGCCAACCCTATTGCTCTTATAGCAAGCCCCAACTCTTTTATCATATGGGTGCTAGAAGGCGGTGGCTGAGGGTCTACATGTCCTGGAAATGACGTTAAACTCTATCTGATGGTGAGGTTCCAGTTCTGGAGGTCTGGGGAATGTGGAGTACCCCTTCATCACCATTGCTTCCTGGTCCACTCTGACCCAGAGTGGTAGTACCTGTTAGGGTCCCATTTATGGGTTAAATAGAAAAATGTATTTATTTAAACAAATTGTGTAAGAATTAATTTATTTCAAAACCTTTTCGGCATTAAATGACCCACTGAGGTTGATATGCCGTAAAACAAACCAGACCAAACCAAAGGACAAAGATAATCTTTTAATCTATTTCTAAACCAATGACCCGATAAATGCAATTATGTATCTTGAGGACGAAGTGACAAGCGAAATAACTTCTGTTTTCAAATATTTTTGAATTGGGAGGCGTATCGTTAACGGTTTAGACTGTCCGGTCGACTGCATTTTTAAAAGGCTATGTTTAGTCAATATCTACAGAATAGTTGTTTTGTGACCAGTCGGTGACTTCAGTAGTTGAGAGTTCTCAACTGAAACCTTGGTAAGTGCAGTATCGCGCCATCAACAAGTACATACCTACCGATCTATCAGCAAATGTGGTAGGTGGGGTTTCTTAGCCTTGGTTGGCAATCCATATAGGACAAGGTAAAGTCTAAAACCTCTGCTGTTTAGCGGCTATGCTTCCTTCCAAAAGGCTAGGGAATTATATATTGTTATATTTTATATCATAGTATATTATAATTATAACATATTATTACATCATTATACTATATTTTTATATCATATCATTTTATATTATATCATTTTATATTATATCTTTTGATTATAGTATATTCTATTATCATAGTATATTATCATATATTATATTATTTTAATGAATATTATTACATTATTTCATTATATTATAGTATATTATATCATTTCATTTTATAATATATTATATTATTTTGAGCAAAAGATAATAAAGATTTGATTTATATTCGCGAAGATAAATAAAAGATGAAATTTAAATAGTAACAGCATGGATATTTTTGAATTTAATATTTTAAATGGGAGATATTAATTTTCTTTTCCGAATGTCTGTGAACTTTTTTTCTGACGCCTCACCAGGCCAGATCAACGCAAGGTTTTTTTTATTACATAGGGATTTTAATGGGACATCCTGCGAGGATTCAACTTATTCAGTAATAATGGATGTGTGAGACTAGCAGTGTTGCCCAGGCGATGCCGGGTAGCCTCTTCTAGTATATAAAGGGCAATATGTGTGTTTGCATGTATGTATGTCCGGATGAAACTACGGAAATATAACAATTAGCGATAATATATATATATATAATATATATATATATATATATATCAAATATCAGCGGTTCTTAATATTTGAGCAAAAATTATGAAGATTTGATTTATGTTCGAAGGTAATGTCTAATATATCACTCAGAAATAAAAGTTTACATACTAAATGGCGTGGTTAATTTGCATACTGGTTTTAACAAAACCCGGTTTAATAAATAATTACTTGGTGTTATTGATATATAAAATTATTGTTTTATTCTCAAACATATTAAAATCAACACTATGAATGATGTTTTATAGAAATTATTATAACTATAATAAATGTCATATTTTTGTATGCATTCTTATTTAATTTCGTTAGTCTTTCTAATTTGATTTCATTACATTAAAACTTAAATACTTACGCCCGGAGGATGCATATTCTTGCTAGTTACCATAATTGAATAGAACTAACTACTTGAAACCATACAATTATTAGAATTAGATAGAAATACTTGAAACCATAAAACTATGTGCAAATTATTTGTATTAGATATCAATACTTGATATCATTTAACTGTACAAAAAACTTAAATACAACTAGACAAAAATGTAAAAATAAATCTACAATGAACGCATTGACCTAATCTCTAGGTATAAAATAACCCTAGATAGGTTGACATGCCGTTAAAATTAATCAATCAATTATCTGATTAAGACTGCAGTGAAATTGAACCTGAAATTCGTGTCCTTGTGTCAGACTAAACTAATCTCAGTAAATATTTACACAATACCTTTTTTGCACGTGCTTATCAAATTGAATGCTGGGAATGTTTTTTAAAGACCAAAAATGGACCAAATAATATTTTTTTTTAGAAAACAATTTGAGTTGGTGAAAAGCAACATTTCACTGGGACAAAATGTTGAAAACTATTTTCTTTATCTAATACAAAAAAAAAAAAAAAAAAAAAAAAAAAAGAAGTTCTGTGAATATTTTCTGCTACGCTGAACACAATTTATGAATTCATTCTCCTTTCATTTTCGATTTTTGAATAACATTTTTTTAAAAATCGTCCTTTTTATTTCTACTGTATAACAATCCATTCTTTTTTTTTCTTTAAACATTTCAACTGTCATTGATTGCAAACTAACATTCACAACACTCACAGTTTAAAAAGTTTTAAATAAACAATAATTACGAGTGAAAACGATTTATATATCTTACGTTGTATTTTTTTCTTCTTTCAACTTTGTCGATCAAACTAAATGTGTGTAAAATTTGATTGTTACTTCGATTTTCTACTGATTGTTACTATTATTTCTTAATATTCCGATCAGTTAAACCTCGATCAAGGAAGATCAAGAAAATCCAACTAAATGCGAGATAAAGTTACGGAAAAAGTGAATAACGAACACAGACAATTACATTCAATTAATATTTCACCTCTGTTGGTCTTAGAGATTTCATCAGAATGAATTTTATTATTTTAAAATAGAACGATATATAAACAAAGAAAGGGTAAAAGGAGTAGGCGAGGGAAGGTGACAGAGAAGGGGAAGTAAAAGGGGTTGCCACAGATGTAGGTATTACAACGCGTTCGGGTGGGGTTGTCTCCACTAAACAGTCACATGACTTTCACTAATCACGTACTGCCTCATTTACCCTAAACCCTTCAATCCTTCTATCCTTCGTCCGAACGAAAACATTATTTAAAAAGTATATTTTGATTTAACCCCCTTTTTTAAAAGTGGGGATGTAAAATATTTAAACTGATTTGCCGATAAAATGCTGGGTGGAAGCGTTTAAAATATCTACATCAATTTGCCGACAAAAAGTGATAAAAACACGACTCGGAAAATATCTAAGTTGGGCCGGAAATTTGCCTGACGCTGGCTCGCTAAAACATAGCGTAAATTAGGGCAAGAGGCCCGTACGCCATAAGATCAAAATTACCAAAATATATTCCGTAATTCACAATTTCAATATTACAAATAAAACAAACATGTAACTTCTTTTTTTTTTTAATTCATTTTAATTTTATGTTGGTCATTTATGCGGCGCAAGACCATTTAGAATGTTTCATTTTTTAAATTAGGTGAGATAAAATGGGATAAATAAAAAATTTGAGATTAATCGACACCAGATAATGTGGATTTATATTTTTGTTTTTGAACAATTTGGACGGTCTCATTTCTAGCCAGAGGGTGTTGCAGGATGTCAACGGATGGAAGATTTTGGAACAATCCTATTACATTATGATATTGTATCACAGATATTATTATTTGTGAATAGAGCACTACAATTTACTGATTAAAAATGCTTTTAGTGTTTTAAGTATATATATATATATATATGGTCTGAATACCGCATAGACGAGAAACTGTTAGTAACTAGGCACCGTTGACTCCATGTCGACTCTATCTTAAATACATTTTTACATATACAGAGTATCATAAATAAATGAATAAATGAATACTTTGGTTCATATATAAACTTATTTTGGCATTTATTTGTCTCTTCACTAAAACCAGAAGATCATACCAATAAGATCTTCAAATTAATAAAAATCAGACTGAGAGGGCAAAGAATGGGTTGAGCTCTCTGGAATTGAATTTATGATGGCCACTAATTACGCTAAAAAATTGCATAGCTTTCTTAAAACGGAGCAGCATTATATGTTTATATCAGTAAATTCTCTTTCTCAAAGTTGGTCTTGCGTATGGAACTCTGACTGACGACAAATCGGTCGATTTTTGATTCCGGGCGGAAACAGTCTTATATGTCTAGTCGCACTGATGAGAGGTGATACGTTGAACAGGACTGATATTGATGATGAAATTATTGACACCTGTGAAATTTCAGTATATAATGTTGAATATCTCCTGAAAAAAAATGAGGCTAAAACAAATCTAGTGAAACAGCGTTGTCTATTGACAATAAAGAAAAGCAAATGATAAAATAACAATTTTATATAAATTTTATTTTCCGTTTATTATTGTTGATATAGCGAAAAAGTGAAAGGGTGCCAATAATATTGACCGGGACTGAACGTGTATAAATACGTACGCATATTCACACACAAATACACTCATATATATGTGCAAGTGTGGTGTGGTTGTGTGTGTGTGGTGTGTGTGTGTGTGTATTTGTGAATCTGTATAGGTGCGCATATATATATATATATATATATATATATATATAATATTAATGATTTGAAGGCAATTACAATGCGTATAAAAAATAAAAACAAAAAGTTGTTATTTTTGTCTTAGATTTCAAAGCAAAATTTTATCTTCAGAGATGAATGTCAGATGATATTCATCTCTGAAGATAAAGTTTTGCTTTGATATCGTAAGACAAAAACAACATCTTTTTGTTTTTTATTTTTTATACGCATTGTAATTGCCTTCAAATCATTAATATATTATAACATACTTAACAATGCTTCAAGCAAATTACTAATTACTATATAATAATATATATATATAATATATATATATATATATATATATATATATATTCATTATAATGTTTAAAACATTTATGGTGCGATTGTTAGCATTGGTTTCAAAGCAGCATGTAAAGACAACGTACCCGTTAAAAAAGCCTCAAGTGTATTGTACACTAATAAATAAATACAGCTCTTACATCCATAATCAAGCACTTTATGTTAAATTCTATAATACTAGAAAAAAACTATATATATTATATTAATATATATATATATATATATATAGAGAGAGAGAGAGAGAGAGAGAGAGAGATAGATAGATAGATAGATATTTTATAAAAAAAAGAACGTTTACAAAAAGGGTTATGTTGTTTTGTTTTTTTAATTTTATTAACTTACATATGAATGCGACACGTATTTCTGATCTGTTGTCTTCTTCAGGCATTGAATTATTATTTTGGCAGAATATGTCCGATATTTGATAGGTTGTGTGTGTTTAAATTAGATAATAATTCAATGCCTGAAGAAGACAACAGATCAGAAACACGTGTCGCATGCATATGTAAGTTAATAAAAAATTTTTTTTTTAAACATTATCCTTTTTGCAAACCTTCTTTTTTATAAAATATCTATTTTTCTCCCGTTGGACCCATAACAACACTTTTATATAGATAGATAGACAGATAGATAGATAAATGTTTTAGTTTATATTCATTTGCATTGAAACAATTTGTCTACCATTGGTTTCTTGCACTGTGTCAGTCATCAGGCAACGAAAGTGTTTCGAATATATATATATATATATATATATATATATATAATATATATATAAAGATAATCTAATGAGTCAGACGAACCTACTATTAGTTTCGCATAAAGCTCTTCAGGGCTAAAATCTGACTCAGATTTAGCCCTGAAGAGTTTATGCGAAACTAATAGTAGGTTCGTCTGCCTCATTAGATTATCTTTATTATTGGCTCTACTTAGGTATGGAGCACTTTTACTTATTAGCTTCTCTTCGGTTATATGAATATATATATATATCTTATATACATATATATACATATAAATTGTTTTTTCTTTTGGCCCAATACTGTACCAATAGATTATTTTTTGTTGGTACGAATATCTTGGTCCTTTCTTTTTTTCATAATTTTTTTTCTTCCTGGTTGATGTTTGGTAGTATATTTTTACAATCAAACTTTCTGCTGTTTTTTTTCTCTCCGCAAGGATCTACCAACACGCTTGGTATATTAAATTATATATACTAGCAAATATATGCACCCTTCGGGTGCAAGTATTTAGGTTTTGATGTAATAAAATATCATATCAAATTAGAAACTATTTAGAAAATGATAAACTGAGGGGGTATAATCGAAAAATAGAACAGCTTTAAATCTAACTCTTCCATCATTTTCCCTCACTCCCGTCTTTCATTTTTCCTAATTTATCTATTTAGTTAGATTATGTATTATTTAATAAAATTACAGTTCTTTCATCTGGTTTATGGATTTCTTTTAAGATTTATCCCCGAGATTTTTGCTCAGATTCTTAAGAGAAAACCAAACAATTAGAAATCAATAATACTAAGCATATATTTATTAAAATCAAATTCTTGATATCAATATGCAAATTAGCCTTCTTGTTCACACTGTAAACCGCTGTGCATGTTATTAGTACGTAGATCCAACAGTATTTATAAGGTATAACAATTTTATCAATAATTGAGTTTTAAATAAAAAAAAATCATGGTGAATGTGATGTCAATAACTAAGGAATTGTGACTTGAGTAGTGATTTAGTTTCGGTTACAGACAGACAAACACACAATCTCCATTATAATAAGATATATATATATATATATATATATATATTCACACCATCCTACATGTACAGGGATATGAAGCTGCATAATACCCTATATCTCTATATATGCAGAGCTTTCGTTTTTATAGAAATGCAAATACATGCTCACACATTTGCCGTATACCTCTACCCACAAACAAACAACCCATTACATACGTCACCTGTCGTCGTCACACGGTCGGTTTTTGGTGACACCGGTCATAAGCAGGTATTGGCAAGTTGGCGTCCTTTAAAAATGTCGCAAACCGGTTTTCTTCTTCTTCTTCTTCTTCTTCTTCTTCTTCTTCTTCTTCTTCTTCTTCTTCTTCTCTTGTCTCTCTCACTCACTCTCTCTCTCTCCTCTGGAATGCGAATCGATTACCTGGTCAGATCTGATTTATTAAATATATTTCTTTCTTTTTTTTTTCTTTCTTTTCTTTCTTTTTCATCTTCTTAATTTATTTTTCTTGCAGCTTTCTTTCTTTTTCTTTCTTTCATTCTTTCTTTCTTTCTTTCTTTCATTCATTTCTTTGTATATCTTTTCTTTCTTTTCTGTCCTTCCTTTCTTTCTCACACACACACTCTCACACACACACTCTTAAACTCTCTCTCACTCTCACACACATACTCTCTCTCATACTCTCTCACACGCACACACTCTCTCTCACACACACACTCTTAAACTCTCTCTCACTCTCACACACACACCTCTCTCTCATACTCTCTCACACACACACACTCTCTCTCACACACAAACTCTCATTTTCATTCACTCGCTATTTTATGCCGAAAAAACGTTTTTGTTTTATTTATTCTTGATGGGTACTCAAATTTTTAAAACTCATATTTTTTTCTATTTTTCTAACTTATCTATAGAACGCTACTACCATTGCATGTCAGAGTGACCTGGGAGTAATGGTAATGAAGGGGTACTCCACATTCCCTACTGCTCCAGCCAAAGGGCGTATTTCAGTTCTTTTTCAGGAAATGTTTGAAGGTATATTTCAAAGTTCACTATCTATTCACTCAGAACTCATTCTATTCAAGTAAAACCTTATTATAATTGTAATCTGAAAATCGCAGTATTGGGAGAGCCGCTATAAGCGGTTTAAAGTAAGCAAAGAGTTAAGAGGTGACATATTAGTCCAAATGGATAATAATGAGTATAACGATGATGTATTTATCTTTGTTTTTGGGGAATCCTGGAGGTCAAGTTGTTGGTGAAAGATCACATGACCTCTGTAACAACAAACAATCTAACAATAATCCTTATAGATATGTATTTACAAACCCTTCCCCATAAGTAGAATGTGATGTTAATTTCTTAAGCGGAGTGTAACAGGTTTAAATTCAGTTTTCCTTCTCCTAAACTGGTTACCTAGCCAGGCTTAAAGAGCCCAGTATGCCCTACTATTTATCCATAACTGGAGGGAGAATTGCTGGAATCATACCTTTCCCAAGAGCATTAGCGCTATGTTGGATTATTCTATGGCATAAGGTGCGCTAAAACACGACTTATACTTATAGACGGTTCCAAAACAGCGATGACTGAATTGGCCTGGTCCAGGATTTGCTCGACGACTAACCATCACACGAGAGAGAGAGAGGAAGACAGAGAGACAGAGAGAGAGACAGAGACAGAGAACAGAGACAGAGAAGAGAAACAAGAAGAAACAAGAACAAACAATAAATTTCGCCTCTTGTTCCTGTTTTTTTGTTTTTTTTTTTTTTTTTACCAGATTTATCGCTAACCATGCTTTATTTTTCCTCTCCCGGAATTATCTTCATTTAAACATGGGCTACTTAAAGTTTTCTCTTGTGTATATCCACAGGTTCTGCAAGTATTAAGTAATGCAAATGGCTGATTGCAGATTCTACAACATAAAAACGAAATGAAATTAACTCACGCTCTTCGCAAGGGCATTAGTGCAAAATAAAATGCAGTCAGACCCGTCCAGGATTTTCCACAACGACAACCGTTACGCGCTAATCATGCCTCCAAACAAGTACATTAAAAACTGACCATGTTTCATATCCTACTCATGAGTGTGCGTGTAGGATATATATATATATATATATATATATATATATATATATATATATATATGTGTGTGTGTGTATGTGTGTGTATGGTGATCGTAAAACAAATGTATATATTAAATAGTTTAAACACCGCTCCTTAAACGGCAGCTGTCAAATGCCCGAGGGGTTAACGGATCGGGCTGATGAAGAGTCAGTCGGTTGGATTTCGCTCCTGGTCAGAGGTAGTCGTTGTGTCTAGCCACACTGAAGAGACGCGAAACGTCGAAACACGGTGTCTGTAGATGACTTATTATTATATATATATATATAATATATATATATATATCCAACAGGTTTGTTATATGGTACTAGGGCTCATACAAGATAGGTTGCCTTTTTACCAGGCTAAAGTATCCAATCGTATTGACACTTATACTAGAAAGAGAAGTGGGATTATGTCTTTCTAATGGAGAATGCTGAATAGTGAAAGCAAACTGTTCCAGTAGAAATTTGGACTCGGTTCTCCAACACCATTCTCCGTACCTGTATCCATCGCATCTCCTCGACCCTTTTGCTCTTCCTTATATTATGGTCTGGTGTCTTTGCATTGTCGACTAGGGCTTTAGAATGCACTGACTGTACCTTTGCAGAGGGGTAAGATTCCCTCAATGAGACCACCTATTGGCGGTGGCTTGCGACCTGTGATACTTAAGGACGGAACCCTCGTGACTGAGTTGTCCATGATATGCAACACTCCACTTTGAATCTTACTTAGGCTAGACGGGTGGTTGGAGAGATCCCGTCAAGCCATAGCCCGTATATGATTGTCCCAACCTTATAGCCCTTATGGCAAGCCTGAACCTTTTTATTATATATGTGATAAAAAGGCGGTGACTGAGGGTCTTATTGTCCTGGTATGACGATAAACTCTATCTGATGATAATGTTCAATTCTGGAGCTCTAGAAAATGTGAAGTGCTTTCCTTGTCGCCATTACTCCTAGTTCACCCTGACGGAGTGAAGTACCTGTTAGGGTCCCATCTATGGATTAAGTGGAAAAATGTGCTTAAACATTTGAGTTGAAAAAAATTGAGTACCCATCAAGAATGAATAAAACAAATATTTTCGGCATAAATAACCCAACAAGAGTTGACATGCTGTAAAATCTTACAAATTACCACACTAGCTCTTTAACCTTAGTAGGTAACCAGTCTATGAAAAGGAAACTGAATTCAAACATGTTAAACCGCCGCTTAAGAAACTGACCTTGTGTCACATCCTGCTCGTGTGGATGTGTTGCTGAATATATATATATATATATATATATATATATATATGTGTGTGTGTGTGTGTGTCTGTGTGTGTGTCTGTGTGTGTGTGGTCGGTTTAGTTCAGTCGTTAGAGCGTCCGGATAGGAATCACAAGGTTCCTGGTTCGATGGCCCTCACAAACTCAGCGTATGTGTAGTACAGGGATCTGTGCAGTAAAGTGAGGGGCTGATGGTAGGTGTGATGCTCCAACTCCTTGGTCTAGCGCTATTGAAAAGGGGACGGACTCCCTCGATGTCTGGCTGATACAATCTTTAGGCCGCCCCGACGTCTTTACTTATATATATATATATATATATAAGTAAATTACAAACGCACGTGAAGGGATTAAACGCAGACATCGGAATTCTCCGTTATTATAAATATTTCACAGACGCTGCCACTGTCGATAACAACAGAGACAAGGAAGCCGTTAAACAGTAATAACATTCATTTGATAAAGGGTATCTAACGAACCTGACAATTTATGACAAAAAATAATTAAAAAATAAGTGAATCCAATACTCCATAATATCGAGTTCATTCATTTACATATTTTTAATGCTCATAATAACGCCCAATTTAAAAAACAAACATTTAATATATATAATATATATAAATATATATAATATATATATATATATATATAATATGGTTCAGTATCTTAGCATTGTGTTCTGTTTATGATTTAGTTTTACAGTCTGTCTTTTTGTTTATGAATAGAGTTAACCAAGTCAGTTAAAAAACGTCTTCCAAAAACAAAAATCTAAAATCTAACCAGTAATCCTTTATCTCCTCGA
>CM042147.1:53607959-53632959 GCA_023376005.1 Doryteuthis pealeii | reverse complement strand
CCTATCTATCTATCTATCTATCTATCTATCTATTCTGCCAGCTCGTGTATATCTATCTATTTATCTATTCCGCTCTGTTCCTATCTATCTATCTATCTATCTATCTATCTATCTGCCAGCTCATGTATATCTATTTATCTATTTATCTATTCCGCTCTGTTCCCTATCTATCTATCTATCTATCTATCTATCTATCTATTCCAGCCAGCTATGTATATCTATTATCTATTTATCGTTCCTATCTATCTATCTATCTATCTATCTATCTATGCCAGCTCATGCCTGTCTATTTATTATCTATATATCTATCTATTTCGCTATGTTCCTTATCTATCTATCTATCTATCTATCTATCTATCTATCTATCTGTCTGACTTCCTCGTCACATATTTTAGATATTAACCAAGTTTAACAAGGTTAAATTAAGGAGGAAATCCACCTATATCTATATCTATTTTAGTTTATGCTTATCTATGTATCTATTCCAGCTTGCTTATATCTATCTATCTATCTATCTATCTATCTCTCTCTCTCTCTCTCTCTCTCTCTCTCTATATATATATATTATATATATATATATATATATATATATATATATATATATATATATATATAGAGAGAGAGAGAGAGAGAGAGATAGATAGATAGATTTCAGTTTGCTCATATCTATTTATCTGTCAAATTGTCTTTATTGTTACATATTTTGAATATTTAATTACTATGGCTTAGTTGGACACAAGGCAAAGTTATGAATAGAATTCAACATTACCTATCTATCTATTTTAGTATGGTCATATCTATCAATTTATCTATATATCTATCTATTTCAGTTAATCTATATCAGACTGTTTTCTCACACGCAACCGGTCAACGACATAGTTTGTTGTTTTTTGTTTGTTTGTTGTATTTGTATTTGTTTTTTTTTTTTTTGTAATTTTCCTATTTCTCGTTTGTTCTCTGATTAAAAAAATTGCAAATAAAACTTATTCATATATTTATAGAACTGATGTTTTGTTTTTTTCTTATGTAAAAATGTGTAAAATGTGACACGTGATTGTCATACTGAAAAGTTTGGAGATCGCTAAACTATGGCGAATAATTCCAAACAAAACTCATTCTGTGTATTTGTTTTGTTGTTGTTTCTCTTCAATTTTGTTTTAAAAATTTGATATTCTTTTGTTTTCGCTAATTTGCTCATTGTTTCTTTTTCTTTACTTCTTTTTAATTTCTCTATGTTGATTATGCACCTCTACAGATAGATTTATTCTAATACGCATGAATAATAATAATAATATAATAATAATAATAATAATAATAATAATAATAATAATAGGAAACATTAATACATAGCTTTTGTACTTACATTATCTCCTTCCTGTGTTTTGTTTTCTCTTCTAGCCAACACAGTTTCTCTTCCTCATTATTATTATTATTATTATTATTATTAGATTTTTACACTAACGTTAGGTGATGGTCTTTCACCAGATTTTAAATGACAACAAGTCTCCTCAGGCCTCCAGGCCTCTTCTGGGTATTCTAGCCGATTTCAGAAATACTGTTGTCTGGATGTCTCAATTCTTCCTCTGATTTCCAGTTTCTCTAGTCTTTTTTTCTAAGCTTTTGGGGACCGTCCCATTACTATTGGAATCACTTTCACCCTCATATTACATAGTTTTTTTTTTATTCTCCAGCGAGGTCTAGGCATTTGTCTATCTTTTCGTTTTCTTTCATATTCACCCTGTGATCTGCTGGAACTACAAAATCTACCAGTTGACAAGTTCTCTTTTTTTTGTTAATCAATTACACTGGTTTACAAAAATATTTTTTGTCTGAGGCAAGAATGTGAATAGGTGGGGTTTTTTTTACTAATTTGGGTGTGCTGAATTCAAACTTATAAACAGTTTTACTCTATCACCTCTAGTTTTCTGCCTTTTAAATAGTCTCATTTTAGTATATACAGAGTATATATGTGTTTATTTCAACAGTTGCAGCAGTTTATTACAGATAAAACAGGATAGATAAAGAACATTGACGGAATAAATATACTTGGATGACACAATGTACACAATTCATAGTACCGCAGATAGTTAAAAGTGTGTTTTCTCAGATGATCTGCTGTATTTTGCCTCGGGATGTCACGCAAGAACATCCAGCAGAAGTCTCCCATGATGCCGGGGTTCCACTTGCCTTGGTAGTTGCTCTCCATCTTCGTAATGTCTTGGTGGAATCTTTCTCCGTGCTCATCACTCACTGCTCCAAGGTTTGGAGGGAAGAGGTTGACGTGGGAATGGAGAAAATGAATTTTGAGTGACATTCGGCATCCCATATCCTTATAAGTCTTCTCAATACAGGCTTGGTAATTTGGTACGCGTGTGTTACCAAGGAAGCCACTACAGACTGACTTAAATGCTTCCCATGCTCTCAGTTCCTTTAAGGTAAGAAGCTCCTCAAAATCAGTATCCCTCAGCACTTCTCGGATCTGAGGTCCGACAAAGATGCCCTCTTTGAGCTTAGCAGCACTGAGACCTGGGAACACAGTACACAAGTATTGGAAGGCAGCACCATTTTTGTCCATGGCCTTCACGAAATTCTTCATCAAACCAAGCTTGATGTAAAGAGGAGGAAGAAGCACCTTATTCATGTCAACCAGGGGATTCTCTTTGACGCTGTGTTCGCTGTTGATTGAGACGTGTTGGCTACGCTTAACTGCCAAAATCCGTCTTGATATATATATATATATATATTATATATATATATATATATATATATATATATATATATATATATATGTAATGCTATCACTTACATTTAATGTATAATAACTAAAAAAGAAGACATAAGTCACACAATATTAGAAAATTAGCCCTGAATGCATATACGCCTTTATGTAGAGTATGTGTACAAAATGTACAGTATGCATATCTAAAAAAAAAACTCGAGGTGATGAGTAAAAACGGATTTCAAATCTGAATTCAGCACACCAAAATTAGGTTAAAACAGCTATTTTTGTGCTTGCCTCAATTTCTTTGCAAACCAGTGTTATTATTATTATTTTTACTCCTTTTGAGTTTTTCCCAACAGCTTTATCTGATGGTATTTCATTGGAGTCAGAGTGACAACGTCTCCCCGGGTCTCCAGGACTCTTCTGAGTATTCTAGCCGATTGCAGCAATGCAGTAGTCTGGATGGTCTCAATTATTCCTCTGATTTCCAGATCCTCTAGTGTTTTACCAAGTTTTTTTTGGCCGTTCCAAGTGCACCAACTACAATTGGTATCACTTTGACCCTCATATTCAACAGCTTTTTTCAATTCTCTGGCAAGGTCCAGGTATTTGTCCATCTTTTCGTTTTCCTTCAACTTCATCCTGTGATTTTCTGGAACCGCAAAGTCCACCAGGAGACACGTTCTCTTTTTTAAATCAACACTAGGTCTATTATTATTATTATTATTATTATTATTATTATTATTGTTGTTGTTGTTGTTGTTGTTGTTGTTTTCTCTCGTGACTTTTTTACAACAGCTATAACTAGTGGTCTCTAACTGAAATCTGCGTAACAACAAGTTTTCTCAGTTCTCCAGGACTCTTCTGAGTATTCTAGCTGATCTTAACAATGCTGTTGTTTGGATGGTCTCGATTCTTCCTCGGATTTCCAATTACTCCAGGCTCTTTTCCAAATCCGTTGGGGCCATTCCTGTGGCCTCAAGAACGATTGGTACGACCTTTAACTTCATGATCCACAGTTTTGTCACCTCTCTGACCAGGTCCAAATATTTGTCTATCTTTTCTTCTTCTTAATTAATATTAGGTCTGGTCTCCTGGCTAAGATTAGGTGATCTATCTGTATCTCAAAGTTCTAAAGAATTTTATGCGTCTCATTTTCTAGGACATGTTCTGGTTTCTAGGAATTTTTTGCGCAATTCTCAGTGTACCCCCTTTCCCACCAAGTCATGCCTACTCTTGTACTCTCTTTGTGCTAGTTTTCTGCATTCACTTATGATATAATTAACCGTTTCGTCTGTGTCTCCACACTTTATATACATTCTATTCTGTTGCGTTCATGAATTTTTGCTTTGATATAGTTTGTTCTTATGGTATTTTCTTGTGCTGCAATTATGAGAGATTCAATCTCTCTCTTGAGGTTTCCTCTTCTTAGCCATGTCCAGGTCTTTTCTCATGCAATTATGAGAGATTCAATCTCTCTCTCTTGAGGTTTCCCTTCTTAGCCATGTCCAGTCTTCTCTTTATGCAATTATGAGAATTCAATCTCTCTCTTGAGGTTTCCCCTTCTTAGCCATGTCCAGGTCTTCTCTTATGCAATTATGGAGAGATTCAATCTCTCTCTTGAGGTTTCCCCTTCTTAGCCATGTCCAGGTCTTCTCTTATGCAATTAGAAGAGATTCAATCTCTCTCTGAGGTTTCCCCTTCTTAGCCATGTCCAGGTCTTCTCATATGCAATTATGAGAGATTCAATTTTTCTCTGAGGTTTCCTCTTCTTAGCATGTCAGGTCTTTCTCTTATGCAATTATGAGAGATTCAATTTCTCTCTTGAGGTTTCCCCTTCTTAACCATGCCCAGTTTCTTTCTTATGCAATTATGAGAGATTCAATTTTTCTCCTTGAGGTTTTCCTCTTCTTAGCCATGTCCAGGTCTTCTCTTATGCAATTATGAGAGATTCAATTTTTCTCTTGAGGTTTCCTCTTCTTAGCCATGTCCAGGTCTTCTCTTATGCAATTTTGAGAGATTCATCTCTCTTTTGAGGTTTCCTTCTTAGCCATGTCCAGTCTTCTCTTATGCAATTTGAGAGATTCAATCTCTCTTTTGAGGTTTCCCCTTCTTACCATGTCCAGGTCTTCTCTTATGCAATTATGAGAGATTTTCATCCTCTTTTGAGGTTTCCCCTTCTTAGCCATGTCCAGGTTTCTCTCTATGCAATTATGGAGGATTCAATCTCTCTCTTGAGGTTCCCCTTCTTAGCCATGTCCAGGTCTTCTCTATGCAATTATGAGAGACTCAATCTCTCTCTTGAGGTTTCCCCTTCTTAGCCTATCCACGTCTTCTCTTATGCATTATGAGAGATTCAATTTTTCTCTTGAGGTTTTTCCTCTTCTTAGCCATGTCCAGGTCTTCTCATATGCAATTATGAGAGATTCAATCTCTATCTTGAGGTTCCTTTTTCTTAGCCATGTCCAGGTCTTCTCTTATGCAATTATGAGAGATTCAATTTCTCTCTTGAAGGTTCCCCTTCTTAGCCATGCCCAGGTCTTCTCTTATGCAATTATGAGAGATTCAATTTTTCTCTTGAGTTTCCTCTTCTTAGCCATGTCCAGGTCTTCTCTTATGCAATTATGAGAGATTCATTTTTCTCTTGAGGTTTCCTCTTCTTAGCCATGTCCAGGTCCTCTCTTATGCAATTATGAGAGATTCAATCTCTCTTTTGAGGTTTCCCCTTCTTAGCCATGTCCACGTCCTTCTCTTATGCAATTATGAGAGATTCAAATCTCTCTTTTGAGGTTTCCCCTTCTTACCATGTCCAGTCTTCTCTTATGCAATTATGAGAAGATTCAATCTCTCTTTTGAGGTTTCCCCTTCTTAGCCATGTCCAGGTCTTCTCTTATGCAATTATGAGAGATTCAATCTCTCTCTTGAGGTTTCCCCTTCTTAGCCATGTCCAGGTCTTCTCTTATGCAATTATGAGAGACTCAATCTCTCTCTTGAGGTTTCCCTTCTTAGCCATATCCACGTCTTCTCTTATGCCAATTATGAGAGATTCAATTTTTTCTCTTGAGGTTTCCTCTTCTTGCCATGTCCAGGTCTCTCCTCATATGCAATTATGAAGATTCAATCTCTATCTTGAGGTTTCCTTTTCTTAGCCATGTCAGGTCTTCTCATATGCAATTATGAGAGATTCAATTCTCTCTTGAGGTTTCCTCTTCTTAGCCATGTCCAGGTCTTCTCTTATGCAATTATGAGAGATTCAATTTCTCTCTTGAGGTTTCCCCCTTTTAGCCATGCCAGGTCTTCTTCTTATGCAATTATGAGAGATTCAAAATTTCCTCTCTTGAGGTTTCCCCTTCTTAGCCATGTCCAGGTCTTCTCTTATGCAATTATGAGAGATTCAATTTTTCTCTTGAGGTTTCCTCCTTAGCCATGTCCAGGTCTTCTCATATGCAATTATGAGAGATTCAATCTCTCTCTTGAGGTTTCCTTTTCTTAGCCATGTCCAGGTCTTCTCTTATGCAATTATGAGAGATTCAATTTCTCTCTTGAGGTTTCCCCTTCTTAGCCATGCCCAGGTCTTCTCTTATGCAATTATGAGAGATTCAATTTTTTCTCTTGAGGTTTCCTCTTCTTAGCCATGTCCAGGTCTCTCTTATGCAATTATGAGAGATTCAATTTTCTCTTGAGGTTTCCTCTTCTTAGCCATGTCCAGGTCTTCTCTTATGCAATTATGAGAGATTCAATCTCTCTTTTGAGGTTTCCCCTTCTTAGCCATGTCCACGTCTTCTCTTATCATTATGAGAATTCAATCTCTTTTTTGAGGTTTCCCCTTCTTAGCCATGTCCAGGTCTTCTCTTATGCAATTATGAGAGATTCAATTCTCTTTTGAGGTTTCCCCTTCTTAGCCATGTCCAGGTCTTCTCTTGAATATGAGAGATTCAATTTCTCTCTTGAGGTTTCCCCTTCTTAGCCATGCCCAGGTCTTCTCTTATGCAATTATGAGAGATTCAATCTCTCTTTGAGGTTTCCCCTTCTTAGCCATGTCCACGTCTTCTCTATGCAATTATGAGAGATTCAATCTCTCTTTTGAGGTTTCCCCTTCTGCCTTAGTCTCTCCTTATGCATATTATGAGAGATTCCAATCTCTCTTTTGAGGTTTTCCCCTTCTTAGCCATGTCCAGGTCTTCTCTTATGCAATTATGAGAGATTCAATTTCTCTTTGAGGTTTCCCCTTCTTAAGCCATGTCCACGTCTTCTCTTATGCAATTATGAGAGATTCAATTCTCTCTTTTGAGGTTTCCCTTCTTTAGCCATGTCCACGTCTTCTCTTATGCAATTATGAGAGATTCAATCTCTCTTTTGAGGTTTCCCCTTCTTAGCCATGTCCACGTCTTCTCTTATGCAATTATGAGAGATTCAATCTCTCTTTTGAGGTTTCCACCTTTTAGCCATGTCCAGGTTCTTCTCTATGCAATTATGAGAGAATTCAATTTCTCTCTTGAGGTTTCCCCTTCTTAGCCATGTCCAGGTCTTCTCTTATGCAATTATGAGAGATTCATCTCTCTTTTGAGGTTTCCCCTTCTTAGCCATGTCCAGGTCTTCTCTTATGCAATTATGAGAGATTCAATCTCTCTTTTGAGGTTTCCCCTTCTTAGCCATGTCCAGGTCTTCTCTTATGCAATTATGAGAGATTCAATTTCTCTCTTGAGGTTTCCCTTCTTAGCCATGTCCAGGTCTTCTCTTATGCAATTATGAGAGATTCAATCTCTCTTTTGAGGTTTCCCCTTCTTAGCCATGTCCACGTCTTCTCTTATGCAATTATGAGAGATTCAATCACCTTTTGAGGTTTCCCCTTCTTAGCCATGTACGTCTTCTGTTATGTAATTATGAGAGATTCAATCTCTCTTTTGAGTTTCCCCTTCTTAGCCATGTCCAGGTCTTCTCTTATGCAATTATGAGAGTTCAATCTCTCTTTTGAGGTTTCCTCTTCTTAGCCATGTCCAGGTCTTCTCTTATGCAATTATGAGAGATCCAATTTTTCTCTGAGGTTTCCCTCCTTTAGCCATGTCCAGGTCTTCTCATATGCAAATTATGAGAATTCAATCTCTCTCTTGAGGTTTCCCCTTCTTAGCCATGTCCAGGTCTTTCTTATGCAATTATGAGAGACTCAATCTCTCTCTTGAGGTTTCCCTTCTTAGCCAATACCACGTCTTTCTCTTATGCAATTATGAGAGATTCAATTTTATCTTGAGGTTTCCTCCTTAGCCATGTCCAGGTCTTCTCATATGCAATTATGAGAGATTCAATCTCTCTCTTGAGGTTTCCCCTTCTTAGCCATGTCCAGGTCTTCTCTTATGCAATTATGAGAGACTCATCTCTCTCTTGAGGTTTCCCCTTCTTAGCCATATCCACGTCTTTCTCTTATGTCAATTATGAGAGATTCAATTTTTCTCTTGAGGTTTCCTCCTTAGCCATGTCCAGGTCTTCTCATATGCAATTATGAGAGATTCAATCTCTCTTCTTGAGGTTTCCTTTTCTTAGCCATGTCCAGGTCTTCTCTTATGCAATTATGAGAGATTCAATTTCTCTCTTGAGGTTTCCCCTTCTTAGCCCATGCCCAGGTCTTCTCTTATGCAATTATGAGAGATTCAATTTTCTCTTGAGGTTTCCTCTTCTTAGCCATGTCCAGGTCTTCTCTTATGCAATTATGAGAGATTCAATTTTTCTCTGAGGTTTCCTCTTCTTAGCCATGTCCAGAGTCCTTCTCTTTGCAATTATGAGAGATTCGNTGTGAGAGAGATCGATTCTCTTTTAGATACCACAAATATTAAATGGTTATGCAGACCCCCCCCCCAAAAAAAATAAAAACAGTTTCTACAATATGTAATTTCTTTACATCCATTTTGCTTACACCCTGTAGGCTGGAGCTTAAGAATACGCCAACTGCACCCTGTGGAGCGGTTTCAAACATTTCTTTCAAACTCACTGTTTTAAACACTTTTTAAACTCATTTTCTTTCCCTTATTTAACCAAATAATGGGAATCCTAAAAACAGTTTTACCCTCCGGTCAGAGTGACCAGGGAGTTAATGCAATGAAGGAGATTCCACATTCCCTAGACTTCAGAACTGGGAACTACACCATCAGATAGAGTTAGGGTCAGATTTGTGCTTTGTCATAAAGAGCAATATAGTTTGGGGCAATAATATAGGGTGTTAGGCTTGATGTGTAAGTCATTTTGATAGAGCAATCAGTTATCTCAAGTGCATCCTCCTAGAAACACCAGGTTCCGGGTTTGATATTGTCTCGCCAACTCAGGCATGATTAGCAGAAGCTTTCATCTGTGTGGATAAAATAGTGCCCAATCAGAACGCTAAACATCTCCCTGTCTAGCCTATCCTCGCTCTCTAGGCTGATATCGTCAATAGCCACTCCGTCGTTATTTATTTATAAGAAAAAACAAAGGGCTTTCGCTGTATTTCTCTGTATTTGCTGCTCGTTAGGTGGTTATTTTGTTTTACAGCATTAACGACTCTTTTCGGGTCATTTAATACCGAATCTAGTCCCTTTCGATAATTACAAATACTCAAGGTGCTTACAGTACCTGCTATTGCTTAAGTGGGTCACACAAATTAAGTGGAGACCTGTCCTTCGGTACGAGGTCCAGTAGCTTCACCACTGACCGGTGTTAAATTAACGACGTGATCCCGGGGTTCAATTCCCCTAGGCAACACCTGACCATTGATTAAGTGCGGGCTGGGTTTATTGCCCAGTGCCTGAGGTGTCTCTTTAAGGGAAATGCCGATGAGATCCATGCCATTTTTGACTTCTTCTACCACGAGCTTGGGTTTGTTGGTGGATCCTAAAAAGTTGGATGCGGAAAAATATCCAATTAAGTCTGAAGACCTTGAAGAGACTGCTGTCGCACAAACTCATTGAAAACCCATCAGTTAAACTGTCGTTAAACTCGATAGAGGGAAAAGAAAAAATGTGAAAAAAAAAATTACTTTTAATAATTCAAGTATGCAGCCTATGAAGGCCGCCATGAGACTAAAGTTTATTATAATAAAAAAGTAAAAGAATGGATGTATCAAATTTCAATGCGAGAGTAAGAGAAAAACTTGAAGATAATAGCGATATACATATGATATATGTAATAAGAAACAATATAAGTAAACTCTAATTATATATATATATATATATATATAATATATATAATATATATAATATATATATAGTATATCAAAACTGTGATAATACGGTTGAGAAAGCAAGACAACACAAGCTTGATCCGTCGAAAAAGCTCCTTAACCTATGCCAATTAAATTAACTTTATCTACATGTCATTTGGGACCTCAGTTATATAATCAGATTGCAAAAATTATAGAGTCTATCTTTGTTGGACATATTTGTTGTTTATATCTCTGAAATAATTTACCACTATTAATAATATTATATATATGTGGTGTGTGTGTGTTGTGTGTGTGTGTCGTGTGTGGTGTGAAGAGATGAAGTGAATCCGACGGGTATGTTAGTATATTAAGGGAAAATTGAAAAAACAACGGTTTAAAAAGTTGAGTGGTAAGTCTATTAGCCGACGCTGCAGTGTTTGACTATTAATTAATCTTCTTCGAGGCATTTGTTGGTAAAAGGAAGGTGATAAAACAGTTTCTATCACGAATATATATATATTATAATGATTATATATATATTATATATAATATTCTGTGATAAAAAACTTTGATCACCTTTATATATATATATATATATATAATATATATATATATATATATTACAGAGAGAAAGAGATAGAGAGAGAGAGAGAGAGAGAGAGAGAGAATGAGAGAGACAGGAAAGAGAGAAAGAGAGAGAAAGAAAGAAGAAGGAGAGAAGTGTGTTATATATGTCAAGCAGAACAAAACAGTTTTCTTTTTACCTCTACTTGTACCATGTAAACTAGTACTATCTGTTCCATTGTCGGTTGTAGACACACTAAACTGGTAACCCACAATCAGGTACGTCTTGGCTTGTCTTCTGATTGGAGTGCTTACTACTTTACATAAATCCCTAATACCAAAAAAACCTGGCGAGAACTCTCGAAAAAGTTCTGGATACTGGAAGTGTGAAACTATTCATTGCTATTACATATTATATTTATTGTTATAATACATCAATTTCTTTCGGCTGATATGCTCTCGGTCTTTTCGGATGTTTCTGGTCGGACTTCGAACCTTCTCGAGCCTCGTAAACCTTCTTGTCGAATTTGTGAACCTTCTTGTCTAGTCTTCAATGAGTCATGACTGGAATTCTACTTGAAAATCTATCGGCAATAATTTTTTTCTATTTTATACTGCACTTAAATAATTTAGTCTTTTTCTTGTATTAGTAAATTTTACCTTCAAAAAAATTGATTTTATATTCCTTTTTTTGGACCATATGACCTTTAAGGGTACCCTCTTTTTGTATCTCGATCAGAAGGACTTGTTTTCATTACACCGTCATATCCGGTGTTGTTTAGGGTCAGGGTTTAGTTTTATAATTAAAAAAAAACTAATAAAAATCGTTTGTTAACAAATAATCGATATTGACAGTATAATGAAAAACATTAGTCCTTTTGAATCGAGATCAGAAAAGGGGTTTTTGCCTAAGGTCATATGGTCCCATTTTAATAACTTAGGAGACATAAAAAAGTTTGGCTCTTACGGGTAGTAAATTCTAAGAAATAGGTAAAAAATATTCGATTTCAGGGTGTACGAATAATTTCGTCGTTGGACCTACACAGATTTATCGAGTGAGTTGTGTCAGCCTTTATCCAAAATAGATTGAGTAAAAATGAACATTCAGGCAAACAAATGTCTTCAGTTATGTGTGCAATGATGTGGATCATATTGCTTCAACTCTTTTACGTAATACTCGTTTTCAAACTTGAATCTCTTTAATTTATTAGAGAAAAAGAAAAAAAAAAGAAATGAAAGAAATAAAGTAAAGGAATTAATGCGGGAAGTATAAATTTAATGGTCCGGACAATTACAGCTAAAAAGCTGAACACTGAACAACCACTTTATAAGAAAAATGCATTGTGAAATTATTACAACGGAAAAACTAAAAACCTTTCCGAATACTTTGAAATTCACAGTAAAGTTCTGTCTATAAAAAAGAATCTTTACGGTATTAATTTGAATAGAATGAGGCTCACATACCAACTGGATTTTATACAATAATGCAGAGAGTTAAAGACTGGTGTGTTTAGTTGTAGCAAAATGGAGAGGACATATCCTTCGGTGTTTCATGCCTTTAGCCTTTTGCTCAGGAAAATGTGTCCCGCTACTCCCTGTGTCATCATCATCATCATCATCTCTCATCATCATCATCATCATCATGTTCATGCGGATAGTGGCACGGATCTCCATGACAATCTTCGACAACCGTCCCTTCATATCTTGCCTTCGAAGTGTCCCCTGCGCATCCATCCAGTATCGCGCGCAGAGGCTGGTCAAATTGTAGGTATATGCTGACGGCCCCGCATAATAGACGTAAAAAAGATGAGAGATAGATGTAAAATAAAAAACCTGAAAACATATGTAATGAAGATGTTAAACAGAAATCAAAGTATGTGAAAAAAATTATGAAGGAACAGAATGTAAAAAGAAGTGAAATATGAAAAGATGTGAACAGATGTAAAATGATATGAAACATAACACTTAAATAATGCCAATACATTGTTAAAGATGTGAAAGTTCTTTTATGCCTTTCTTTACAGCTTTGTAAACAACTTTTCCACATCTTTTTTACATCTGTTTCTCGTTTTCAATTTTAACCTGCTCTACATATTTTATGTCCGTTTCACCCTTTCTACATACTAGCAGCCGCTACCCGACGTGCTCTGGGTATGGGGATTTTAAAAGTTAGTCCGCAATCCAGTATACTGAATCGTGAGTTGAATCCTCGTGGGGATGCCCCATTTAAATCCCTAATGTAAAAAAATTAGACCTTTGCATTATCACGCACTTCTGAAAGAAATGTAAATGTCTGCTATTCTAAAAAATTAAAGTTGTTAAAAAATCCATGCTGTTATTCATTTAAGGATTTTATTTTAATTATCTCACGATATACAAATCAAAATCTCTATTTATTTTTGCTCAAAAACCAGCCCTGTTGATATTTAAATGGTATATATATTCACTTTGACGTTTTAATTGTTTTGTGATTTTGCAGGTTTCCTCCGGACATACATACACACCAACTGGACCTTTATATATGTATAGATTAAGATTCCACATCTTTTTAAAGTGTATCTCTTCCAACATCTTTTTACATCTGTTCCACACCTAAAGGATGTGTTGGGAGATATGAAACAGATGTAAAAATGTGGAGCAGATGTAAAATATGTGAAACAGATGTAATAAAATGTAAAACAGAAGTTTAAACGCAAGATGTAAGAAAGACATGAACAGACGTGAATGAGATGTAAATAAAGATTTGCGAAATATGTAAAAAAGATATTAACAAGACTGTGAGGAAAGTCAGAATAACAAGTTTTAAAAAGACGTGAAAAGAGAATGTAAATCCCTCCAAGTATTTTTGAGGTGTGAGGTGGCCTCAGGTGGTATCCAGAAATGTAAAATCATAAAATCATACTAACGTTTATTCAGCTGTGATTCATGCATATTTTTATATTAATGCTTTTTATTGTTTTCAAGGAGCCCCATGAGATTTTTTCCCTGTCTTCTTATTCCATCAATAAAGGTTCCTTTACGATGTTTTGATTTATAGACCAATCTTTCACGCTGACTTGTTAAGGGATTTCCCCCCTCACTTGTCACTCTATTTCTTTAACCTTATGTCAAACTTATGCCAGGTTTCGTACGTCTCTGTTGAACTGATATAAGTGTACGCAAAATTACCTCTATATTTATGAACTTCTCAACAATCAGCAGCGTGCATTTCAGTAAGTTTTAAGGTCATCCTTGGCCAGTGGATTGGATCCTAGTAAGAGTCCTGCTAATAAGAATCTTTGGTAAATATTTCGGGTTAGCAGAATCTAAGTTTCCTTCGTCAATGGTCGCAAGTTATACTGATGAAAGAAATCTGTGCTTAAGTAAGTATCAGCCACGCATATGGCTTAGTGATTGTGCTAAGAATAGACCCACATGATCGTCGGCAGTCCTATAAATCCAGGCGCGGAACTAGGGCAACCTTATATCCAACCAAAGCCCACCCCAACCTTAAAGCACAAGAAGCGCGTGGTGTAATGGTTAAAGTCATGGGAAATGGACATTGTCGCCCGAGTTCAAAATCCCTGACGTGGTATTGCATTTCACTTAGCGCTTAATTACCCTTGGGAAGGTATGAATCCTACTCGTCCCCGCAGTATGGGTAAATAGTAGGGCAAGACTGGCTCTTTAACCTTGGTTAGGCAACCGGTCTAGGAGAAGGAAAACTCTGAAATTCAAACCTGTTAAACTCCGCTTAAGAAATTGACCTTGTGTCGCATCCTTGCTTCGTGGCGAGGGTTTGGTAAAATACTCTATATCACAACAATCCAAACATACTTTGCCAATCAGAAACGATATAGAGTTTACGTTAACTCCTGGTTCGAATTTACTCCTTCATTATCAGAATTTTCTGTATACGCGAAAGTTTTGTTCTGGGGTACAACAATACATTGCATCAGGTAATAAGATTACAGTTCTGGAAATATAGTCGTTGGTTATTGTTTCTGAAATCAATTGCAAAGTTGAACTTTCTGAAATCAACACTTACAGAAGGAATTACATGGAATTCAACAGACTTCTGCTACAAGTAGTATCTACTGATCCCATTCTCTTTCTACCCTTAGAATTACCAACTAGGGGTTAGACTATACGCCTAAAATGGCGGCCAGAATCGTAACCAATCTTGGCATAAACGTTAATCGGCAATCCGAGTTCAAAATCTTGGATTTGTCTGTTTGCATTTTATCTTGTAATTGTTGTTAAGTTTATGGGACATCCTTTGACCTTAAAACAGGAGCGCTTGTCCAGTGGAATTGATCCTGTAAAGAGTCCCTCGATAATGAATGCTTTGGTTACTCTGGTAAAGAGTTCTCAATTCATGGTAAAGAGTCCTTCGATAATGAATCCTTGGTTACTCTTGGTAAAGAGTTCTCAATCATGGTAGAAGTCCTTCGATAATGAATCCTTTGGTTACTCTGGTAAAGAGTTCTCAGTTCTTGGTAAAGAGTTCTTCGATAATGAATCCTTTGGTTTACTCTGGTAAAGAGTTCTCAGTTCTTGGTAAAGAGTCCTTCGATAATGAATCCTTTGATTACTCTGGTAAAGAGTTCTCAAATCATGATAAAGAGTCCTTCGATAATGAATTCTTGGTTACTCTGGTAAAGAGTTCTCAATTCATGGTAAAGAGTCACCGATAATGAATCCTTTGGTTCCTCTGGTAAAGAGTTCCAGTTCTTGTAAAGTTTCCTCGATAATGAATCCTTTGTTACTCTGGTAAAGAGTTCTCAGTTCTTGGTAAAGAGTTCTTCGATAATGAGTCTTTGGTTCCTCTGGTAAAGAGTTCCAATTCATGGTAAAGAGGCTTCAATATTGAATCCTTTGGTTACTCTGGTAAAGAGTTCTCTGTTCCTGGTAAAGAGTCCTTCGATAATGAATCCTTTTGTTCCTCTGGTAAAGAGTTTCTCAGTTCTGGTAAAATGAGTCCCCGATAATGAATCCTTTGGTTAGTCTGGTAAAGAGTTCTCAATTCATGGTAAAGAGTCCTTCGATAATGAATCCTTGGTTCCTCTTGGTAAAGAGTTCTCAGTTCCTGGTACAAGACCTTCGATAATGTATCCTTTGTTCCTCTGGTAATCTATAAGTCCTTCCTGATATTGGTAAAGATCTGGTCATCCATGTCCGTCCTCGGTGAGCGTAATTGTAATTATGACCAGTGAGGGGGTTAAATAGTGTGTATTCCACACAGTATGGTTAGTGATTGGCTGCAGGAGTAAATCACGGGACCTTGGAAGGTCTATAAATCTTGGTGGGAAATTAGAGCACATCTTATATGAAAATAACCAACACTTGTACCTTTGGGGAATGTATAAATCCATCTGTTTTCCCCCAGCTATAGGGGTAATAATAGGGTAAACTGGGTTCTTTAGCACCTATATGATTGTCCAGCCCTATTATCCTTATGGCAAGCTCCAATCCTCTTTATTATATATGTGCTAGAAAGTGGTGGCTGAGGGTTTTACTGTCCTAGGTATAACGTTAGACTCTATCTGATGGGGAAGGTCCAATTCTGTAGCTCGAGGAATATGGAGTACCCCTCATCGACATTACTCCAGGTACACTCCGAGCTGGTGTGGTAGTACTTCTAGGGTCCCATTATGGCTAATCGAAAAAAATGAGTTTAAATAATTGAGTTTTTAAAACTGAGTACCCATCAAGGATGAATAAAACAAAACGACTTCGGCATAGAATAACCCAACAAAAGTTGGCATGCCGTAAAATCCAACAACCTAAGCTAACTAACGAAACGCTTTGGAGAAAAAAACTAGATTCCTACCTATGGGTTAAATAGAAAAAATGAGTTTAAAAAGTTAGTTTAAAAAAAATCCAATACCCATCAAGAATGAATGAAAAAATGTCTTTGGCCTAAAATGACCCAACAAGGGTTGAGATGCCGTAAATCTAAGATTCCAACCTCTGAGCGATAACAAAGGGCATTTTACGTTCCGATCAGACCAAAAGACTAGTGATATGATATATGCATCTGTTGCAGTTTAATGTGTTTTTTTCATTCCCACCATGGACAAGTGATTTGAAAAGAGTCAACGAGCAGACCAACGAGCACCACACACCCTTTTTTCAACTGAATTTATTACTTTTCTGACGAAATAATTTTCAATTAAATGCATTTCCAAGCGATTTTTATTTATTTTGCCTTTTCTCTTCCATTATGCTCTCGCTCTCTCCCCCCCTCTCTCTCTCTCTCTCTCTCTCTCTCTCTCTCTCTCTCTCTCTCTCTCTCTCTCTCTGGCGACCTCTCTATCCATTCCTCTTGCTCCACTCTCTCATTTTACATAACTTTAAATTCTTTTTGTTTCATCTCCCCTCTCTGTCTCTGTATCTGTCTGTCTCTGTCTCTCTGTCTCTGTCTGTCTCTCTGTCTCTGTCTCTATTTGTCTGTCTGTCTGTCTGTCTCTCTCTCTTCTCTCTCTCTCCTCTCTGACGACCTTCTCCCATTTCCTCTTGCTCCACTCTCTCATTTTACATAACTTTAAATTCTTTTTTTTCATCTCCTCTCTGTTCTCTGTCTGTCTCTGTCTGTCTGTCTGTCTCTGTCTGTCTGTCTGTCGTCTCTCTCTCTGTCTCTCTCTCTCTCTCTCTCTGACGACCTTTCTCTCCATTTCCTCTTGCTCCACTCTCTCATTTTATATAACTTTAAATTCTTTTTTTCATCTCCTCTCTGTCTCTGTCTGTCTCTGTCTGTCTGTCTGTCTCTCTCTCCTCTCTCTGACGACCTTTCTCTCCATTTCCTCTTGCTCCTCTCTCCTATTTTACATAACTTTAAATTATTTCTTTTTCCTCTTTTCTTTTCTTTCTCTCTCTCTCTTCTCTCTCTCTCTTCTCTCTCTCTCTCTCTCTCTGTCCCCCTTTCTCTCTTCTCCTAAACAACATTAACCGAATGACCAATACAAATAGCAACACATCATTTCTTCTTTTATTTGCTTTATTGCTTCGGTTTTGAAATTCTGATATTTACTTTCAAAACATGAAAGCGAGAAACAGACCGACTGATATATTTATGCAACACAACACCACGCACGCACACACACACACACACACACACACACACACACACACACACACACAAATTCCTAGGAGCATACAATACATTCCTACATTACAACCATTAGCAATGCATTTGTATACATACTACCAAAAATATGCGCCCCCCGAGCACAAGTATTTAAGTTTTGTAGAATAAAATATATTAAATCAGGAAGACAAAGGAAATAAAATAAGAAAATGATTTCTAAATAGATCATTAACTATCAATTATTACTTAAACTTATTTGAAACAGAGTGTTTGTATTCGAAGAATAAATAGTTTGAACGCTCTTTCCATCCAGTTCCAGCTTTATTTGTCAAATTTAACTTAATTCAACTGTTTAAACTGAATCAGACTTTAAAATTAGTTTTTCTTTGGTAATGGATTTTTCAAAATTATCAAAATTAAATTCAAATTATTTGAAATCAATAAAACTAAGCAGATATCTCTCAAAATCAATTTTTAAGACGCAATATGTTAATTATCATCACGGACATTGTAATACTTTGTAATATATATACACTGTAATATTTTGCTGTATATTAAATGCAATTGCATTTTTGTTGATGTAGATAAGGACAACAGTATTTAATAATATCAGATATTTTTCTTAAAAAGTGAGATTTAAAAATAAATATGATATGGAGAAATGTGACGTAAATAAACTAAGGAAATTGTGGATGTCGGGGATGACATAGCTTCGGTTACAGACAGACAGCTACATAATCTCCATTATAATAAGTTAATAGTACTATTTCGTCTACTACCTAAAACATCATCATCATGTGCGCTTTCAGTGCGGATATCCATGACAATCTCTCTCCATCCGTCCCTATCGCTCATCATATTCTCGGGAGGTCCTCTATGCACATCCTGCATCTGCCACAGAGCTGATCAACGTACGTTTTTGCTGGGTCGGTCCAACTGGCTTTGCCATTGCTGGCTTCCACGAGGACGTCTTGTTTCTCCAGCAGTGTCCCGCGTGTCTTGCCGTCTTACTCGGATGGTTTTGGTGATATGTGGTAGGTGCCGTACAGCTGTTTTCTCGTAGGGTGCTGTTTCCATGTCTTGTTCATGATCACCCGCAGCATTCTTGTGCAGCTCCCATCTAGTTTATTCTCTAGTCGCTTAGTTAGGGTCCAGGTTTGCAGCCATACAGCAGTACTGACACGACAACGGCCTGGAAGAACTGTCTCTTTATCTTGTCTGTGAGATTGGACCTCCATATGATAGATTAATCTATTATAGCGGTCCATGCCTTTCCTATGCGTGCATTAACGACGTTTTCTGTGGAGGAGATGTTACTGCCTAAGTATCTAAATTGTTCTACAGAGTTTAGGAGTTTGCCATCGATGGTTGAGATGTCGCTTTGTTTTGAAAGACATGAACTCAGTTTTATCAGAGTTCACGTACAGGCCGACATTTCGTGCTACTTTTCTAGGCTTGTAGTAAAAGGATTCGCTTGTGCAGGTGTATTTGCGAGTAGTGCCAGGTCATCAGTATAGTCCACATCCGTAATAGTATGTGCGGGATATCGCCGCTTCTTGCTTTTTTTAGTATGAGGCCTTTACTAACACCATTGTAATTAATAATACCAGTGTGTTAGGGGCCCACAACCTGGATAAAGAGGTTTTGGCCGAATTAAAAAAACAGCTTATTAATTTCAAGACTGACCTTGTAAAGAGTAACAAAAAGAGTTTCATAGTTGGGTCATCGGCGACTAAGCGGGTAACCCCAAGATCTTGTATTTGTGAGGGGTGGCCAGACACTCTGCAGAACGAATACAAGACCTGTAACAACAGGTGAATTCGTTGGATGAGGTCGGATCAATAACCCAAGGTGAATGGCCGTAACAGAAACGGAAGAAACGGAAACTATTCTGTCGGCATCATTTACTTTCATTCCTGACTACAGACTATACCTTTCTACTTCTCCGACGAGCAGATGCCGATGCAAGGTCAATCTTTAGCAGAGTTAACAGATTTGATTCAGATTTTCCTATTTCTAGACCGGTTGCCAACAACGTTAAAGTGCCCAGTCAGTCCTACTACTTACCCATACCTTAATAGTTTCTACAGTCCATTAACAATGCATTTATATATACATATAATACTACTATTCATTCCTGACCATAGACAATACATTCCTAACATGACAATTGCATTATATTCTCCACTAGCTTAAAAACCGCTCTATCGGGCAGCAATCAACTAGCTCCTGCGAATGTTCTTGATTGGCTTAATGGGGGTAATGGTATGATACGGAACACATGGAAAAGCATGTGAAAACAGATGTAAAAGATGTGTAAAAGATGTTAGAAAGATGTGAAACATGTGTAAAAAGATGTGGAAAGAATGTTGAACATATTTAAAAGATATGGAACAGATGTAAAAAGATGTAGAACATATGTAGAAGATGTGGAACAGATGTAAAAGATGTGGAAAAGATGTGGACATATTTAAAAAGTATGGAACAGATGTGGAACAGATGTAAAAGATGTGGAAACATATGTAGAAGATGTGGAAAAATGTAAATCAAAGATTTTGCTATTATCATTAGAGAAAAAATAGTACTCGGTCGGCATTATTTTATCATATATATATTAAAGAATATCCTTGTAATCAAGTTGTGTGAGTTTAGTTTCGTTCATAGTGTAGTGTCGTCTAATTTGAAGAAAGAATAGAGAATAGACTGGATAGTGATAAAGATCAAACAGAAGACGTCACCCAAATCTTCTAAACAGACTATAAAATAGTTTGGCCTTTTGAAACGAGGGTCCTATTCCGACAATTCTCTCTCTCTCTCTCTCTCTCTCTCTCTCTCTCTCTCTCCTCTCTCTATCTATCTATTCATCTATCTATATATCTTCCAGCTCCCTCACTCAGTCTCCCTCTCTCCTCTTTCTCTCTCAGTCTCTCTCTACCAGTCTCTCTCTTCTCTCAGTCTCCCAACCCCTCTCTCCCCCTCTCTCTTACAATCTCTCTCTGTCTGTCTGTCTCTCTCTCTCTGTCTGTCTTTCTCTTCGAGTGCTCTCCCTCTCTCCCAGTCTCTCTCTCAGTATCCCTCTACCTCTCCCTCTCCCTCTCTCTCTCCCAGTATCTGTCTCTTCTATCTCTCTCTCTTTTCTTTCTCTCTCTCTCTCCACCCTGGCCCAGTATTATCCTAATAAGCTTCGCTTTTACCAGCCTCTTGTATGGTGACATGTTTATTGGTCGTCTCTCATTGGGAAGTTTCTTTAAGTCTTCTCCTCCCCCCCCGCAAAAAAAGAAGTGTGTGTGGCAAAGGGGCAAAGGGTTAATTGACTCACTTATCACGGTCAACGGAATGAATGTGAAGTAATTAAAAAGAACAAAAGAATAAGAATATAACAAAAAACCGAAACAACAAAACAGAACGACTTTATGGCCAATTCATCTTATTTTATTGTTTAAACTTTTGGGCCAGCACGTTTTTCGAAATACCCAAAACTTGAGTCACTGTATTTACTTTCACGCATAAAGGTGTACACACACACACACACACACACACCACACACACACACATATATATATATAATATATATATATTATATATATATTAATAATATATATATATATATAGAAAAAACTTTAAATTAACTTCAGTGTAATAATTTATTAACTGCGTAATCACAGCATCTTCAAACATAAGTAAAAACATGGTTATATATATTATATATATATATATATAATATATATATATATATATATATAATATATACTCGCCTGTCGCTGTTTACAGATTTGAGTTCTCTGGTGATTGCAAAAAACATGCATCCGTAAAGTATGTATCCATAATTGTTCACACAGACTGACAGGACGCTGATGGCCGTAAGGGTAAGAACTTTGCAGACGAAAATCCTGTCAGGTTTCGATCCCGGCTAGGACGTAGCTTGTTAAAAAGTCGAGCCGCACTGATGAGGATAAAACTTCCAAACACGTGTATATATATATATATATATATATGTGTGTGGTGTGTGTTTGTGTGTGTGTTTTATATTGAAGTTTTAAAACAATATAACAAAAAAATAAAAGAAGGAACTCGATGTTGGGGAGTTAAGGATTTACTATTTTTTATTATTTATCATAAATTTTCGGAATCGTTAGATTCCCTTCCTCTGATGAATGCTGCTCCTGTTTGAACGGATCCTTTGTCTTTTGTTGTTATTGAAAGCGGCCGCGTTTGTAAATATTTGTAATAACGGATATTCTGATATCAGCCGTTAGTCCCTCACGTGAGTTCGTAGTTTTTAAAATCCATTGGTTTTGCTTGTTTTCGAGCTTGTGTTGTTGAAAATGCGTGGTCTATTAAGATACATTTGAGGTGTGTAAGGTTGTGTGGTGGGGTGTTAAAGTGAAGTGGTATCGTGCTATGGGTTGATTTGAGTTTTATTGTGGATTTGTGGTATTCAATATATATATATATATATATATATATATATATATATATATATTGTGTTGTAAAGTAGCTCCGTATTTAAAAAAATCTTATAAATCTATTTCTGAATCATTATTTTACAAGAAATGAGTATGAGAAGAACACATATAAAATGGAGGTTAATTTAAAATTCTATATGGGCCAGTTCTTCCAACGTCATTTTTCATAGACTAAACTGCTCTTTTAACCAACCCAAAGAAAAAGTCGCAGTGTGTAAATCAGGGCTTCTGCTCGGCCACTCATGCGGACCACATCTATCCATCCATCTCCCAGGAAATGTGATTTTCCGTTTCTTTATATTTGATTTTTGACTTTTTTTTTTTCAAAATTCTGCGTATGTTAGATACGCTAGTTCATGGCATGCACACCCTCGCGATTTCTATTAAACTTCATGGTCTGCAGCGTGTTACTATGTTGTGACGTCGTATTTTCGAAATTTGATTGATTTACTCGTCAATATGCATGTCCTAATTTTCTATATTTTCTGCATTTTGTGTTATAGAATCTTTCTTATATATATATATATATATATATATATATATACATATATATATATATATATATATATATATATAAACATACTAATTCTTACTGCTACTGTTTGATAAAAGATACTTGTGAGCCCCTTCTCCTACTAATTTCCTACTGCTACTGTTTGTTTTAAAAAAACAAAACAATGGAAACATCTCACCAGTTTCCACACCTGATGAGGCACGAAGTTGTGCAGAAAGCGCTCGTGCTAAAACCTTTGGTGGATTCATACAGCAATTCCACCGGATATCAAAAGATTTGCCAGACAGTGTGGATCGACCAAAAACTCGTCCGACAAGATATGTCCGTTTAGTTAAAAGAAAAAATGCTGCCAAAATACGCTTATATATATCAATAATTCATCATAGTATATTTATACAACATTATATTATCTAATATATTTTAAGGTTTAAATATACATTTTTTTATATATTTCTTTATTTATATTTTATTATTTTATATAATTTTTTGTTTTATTCTTACTCTATACTTGTTCAGATTCATTCAATAGTTTTAATTCATAGTTAATTTGTCTGACTACCATCCCCTAAGAAACCAGAACTTGAAAAGTATCCTTTTTTCTATTTGGCTTCCTGTCACATCATGGTGACAGTCTTACAACGTAAAAAATTTTAATTCTTTAAATTTTTTCTAAATTTTAATTTTTTTGAGAAGTAAAATTTTTCAGTTACGCAATTCAAATAACCTGATCTTCCATCTGATGAGACTGGATTTTGGGGAGCTATTAGTAAATCAACTTAGATTTATTAATAGGCCTCAATTTTGGTCGAAATAAATTTATTATTATGGAATTACGGTGTTGATTTTTCCTTCCTTTCTAAGATTATATATATATATATATATATATATAGTGTGTGTGTGTGTGTGTGTGTGTTGTGTGTGTGTGCGAGAGAAGAGAGATATTTTTTATTTTACTGTATTTCTTTTCTTTTATGAAAATATAATTGTTTATTTTATTGAAGTGAGGCGAATGCAGTCAATTCAAATCATCAAACCAGTGATCGTCAGGAGAGAGGGAAAAGAAGTTGGTAATTAATGATAAATCAATCGTTTGCAAAATGAAAACTGTAAGGCGAATTCTTTACGACTGTTTTTCACAGCTTGTTACGTGTGAACTAAACACTTTTGCTACTTCTACGGTTATATTTAGCTGTGAAAATTCGGTCGAAAGATATCGGCCTTACAGTTTTCATTTTGCAAACGATTGCATTATCATTTAATTACCAACTTCTTTGTGCGCCGTGCTCCTGACGATCACTGGTTGATGATTGAATTGACTGCATTCGCCTCACTTCTCATATAAAAAAAACAATGTAATTTTATTAAAGAAAAGAATACAGTAGAAATAAAATAAATCTCTCTTCCTCGCCCACACACACCACACACAACACAACACACACACACACAACACAAACTATATATATATATACTTATATTATCTTAGAAAGGAAGGAAAAACCAAACACCTAATTACAATAATAAATTTTTTCGACCAAAATTGTGGCCTATATAAATCTAAAGTTGAATTTAATATAGCTCGCCCAAAAATCCAGGTCTCATCAGATTGGAAGATCAGGTTATTTTGAATGCGCATAACTGAAAAAATTTGTACTCTCAAAAAAATTTTATTTAAGAAAAAATTAAAAAAATTAAATTTTTTACGTTGTAAGACTGTCACCCATGGATGACAGGAAGCCAATAAAAAAAGTATTACTTTTCAAGTTCTGGTTCTTTTAGGGGGATTGTGAGTCAGACAAAATAAAACTATGAATTAAACTAGTTGAAGAACTCTGAAAACAAGTATAGCAGTAAGAACAAAACAAAAAATAAATATATAAAAATAATAAAATATAATAAAGAAATATAAAAAAAAATGCTATATTTAAACCTTAAATATATTCAGATAATATAATGTTAATATATAATATTATAATATTGCATGTATTATATATATATATTATTATATATTATATAAGTACTATTTTGCGCATTTTTTCTTTAAACTCAACGGACAATTCCTTGTCGGCGAGGTTTTTGGTCGATCCAAAGCTGTCTGGCATCTTTTTTGGATATCCCGGGTGAATTGCTGATGAATCCACCAAGCGTTTTAGCACGAGCGCTTTCTCACCAATCTCGTGCCATCGAGAGTTGTGAACTGGTGAGATGTGTCCCATTTTGCTTTGTTTTTTTAAAACACAAAGTAGCAGTCGAGTAGGATTAGTAGGAGAAGGGCTCACAAGTATCTTTTAATCAAACAGTAGCAGTAAGAATTAGTATGTTTATATATATAAAGGAGAGTATATATATATTTAATATATATATATATATATAAGAAAGATTCTATAACACAAATGCAGAAAATATAGAAAATTAGGACATGCATATTGACGAGTAAATCAAATCAAATTTCGAAAATACGACGTCACAACATAGTCAAAACGTGCAGACCATGAAGTTT
>CM042147.1:53595459-53605459 GCA_023376005.1 Doryteuthis pealeii | reverse complement strand
TTTACATCTGTTCCATATCTTTTAAATATGTTCAACATCTTTCCACATCTTTTTACACATGTTTCACATCTTTCTACATCTTTTACACATGTTCCACATCTTTTATATCTGTTTCACATCTTTTCCATGTGTTCCGTATCATACCATTTACCCCATTAAGCCAATCAAGAACAATTCGCAGGAGCTAGCTTGATTGCTGCCCGATAGAGCGGTTTTTAAGCTAGTGGAGAATATAAATGCATTGTTCATGTTAGGAATGTATTGTCTATGGTCAGGAATGAATAGTAGTATTATATGTATAATATAAATGCATTGTTAATGGACGGTAGAAACTATTAAGGTAGTGGTAAATAGTAGGACTGACTGGGCACTTTGACGTTGGTATGGCAACCGGTCTAGAAATAGGAAAACTCTGAATTCAAACCTGTTAAACTCTGCTAAAGAATTGACCTTGCATCGCATCCTGCTCGTCGGAGAAGTAGAAAGGTATAGTCTGTAGTCAGGAATGAAAGTAAATGATGCCGACAGAATAGTTTCCGTTTCTTCCGTTTCTGTTACGGCATTCACCTTGGGTTGATTGATCCGACCTCATCCAACGAATTCACCTGTTTTACAGGTCTTGTATTTCGTTCTGCAGAGTGTCTGGCCACCCCCTCACCATACAAGATCTGTGGGGTTACCCGCTTAGTCGCCGATGACCCAACTATGAAACTCTTTTTGTTACTCTTACAAGGTCAGTCTTGAAATTAATAAGACTGTTTTTTTAATTCGGCCAAAACCTCTTTATCCAGGTTGTGGGCCCCTAACACCACTGGTATTATTAATTACAATGGTGTTAGTAAAGGCCTCATACTAAAAAAAGCAAGAAGCAGGCGATATCCCGCACATACTATTACGGATGTGGACTATACTGATGACCTGGCACTACTCGCAAATACACCTGCACAAGCCGAATCCTTACTACACAGCCTAGAAAAGGTAGCACGAAATGTCGGCCTGTACGTGAACTCTGATAAAACTGAGTTCATGTCTTTCAAAAACAAAAGCGACATCTCAAGCCATCGATGGCAAACTCCTAAACTCTGTAGAACAATTTAGATACTTAGGCAGTAACATCTCCTCCACAGAAAACGTCGTTAATGCACACATAGGAAAGGCATGGACCGCTATAAATAGATTATCTATCATATGGAGGTCCAATCTCACAGACAAGTTAAAGAGACAGTTCTTCCAGGCCGTTGTCGTGTCAGTACTGCTGTATGGCTGCACCACCTGGACCCTAACTAAGCGACTAGAGAATAAACTAGATGGGAGCTGCACAAGAATGCTGCGGGTGATCATGAACAAGACATGGAAACAGCACCCTACGAGAAAACAGCTGTACGGCCACCTACCACATATCACCCAAACCATCCGAGTAAGACGGACAAGACACGCGGGACACTGCTGGAGAAACAAGGACGAACTCATAAGCGACGTCCTCCAGTGGAAGCCAGCACATGGACAAGCCAGTGTGGACCGACCAGCAAAAACGTACGTTGATCAGCTCTGTGCGATGCAGGATGCTGCATAGAGGACCTCCCGAGAATGATGAGCGATAGGGACGGATGGAGAGAGATTGTCATGGATATCCGCACTGAAAGCGCGACATGATGATGATGTTTAGGTAGTAGACGAAATAGTACTATTAACTTATTATAATGGAGATTATGTAGCTGTCTGTCTGTAACCGAAGCTATGTCATCCTCCGACATCACAATTTCCTTAGTTATTTATGTCACATTCTCCATTATCATATTTATTTTTAAATCTGATTTTTTAAGAAAAATATCTGATATTATTAATACTGTTGTCCTTATCTACATACAAACAAAAATGCAATTGCATTTATATATACAGCAAAATATTACAGTGTAATATATTACAAAGTATTACAGTTTAAACGTGAATGATAATTAACATATCGATCTTAAAAATTGATTTTGAGAGATATCTGCTTAGTTTTATTGATTTCAAATTATTTGATTTAATTTTGATAATTTTTAAAAATCCATTACCAAAGAAAAACTAATTTTAAAGTCTGATTCAGTTAAACAGTTGAATTAAGTTAATTTGACAATAAAAGCCGGAACTGATGGAAAGAGCGTTCAAACTATTCTATTCTTCGAATACAAAACCCTCTGTTTCAAATAAGTTTAAAGTAATAATTAATAGTTAATGATCTATTTAGAAATCATTTTCTTATTTTATTTCCTTTGTCTTCCTGATTTAATATATTTTATTACATTAAAACTTAAATACTTGCGCTCGGGGGGCGCATATTTTTGGTAGTATGTATAATACAAATGCTAATGGTTGTAATGTAGGAATGTATTGTATGCTCCTAGGAATTTGAGTGTATTTGTGTGTTTTGTTTGTTGTGTGTGTGTGTGTGTGTGTGTGTGTGTGTGTTGCATAAATATATCAGTCGGTCTGATTCTCGCTTTCATGTTTGAAAGTAAATATCAGAATTTCAAACCGAAGCAATAAAGCAAATAAAAGAAGAAATGATGTGTTGCTATTTGTATTGGTCATTCGGTTAATGTTATTTAGGAGAAGAGAGAAAGAGAGAGAGAGAGAGAGAGAGAGAGAGAGAGAGAGAGAGAGAGAAAGAAGAAAAGAAATAATTTAAAGTTATGTAAAATGGGAGAGAGGAGCAAGAGGAAATGGAGAGAAAGGTCGTCAGAGAGAGAGAGAGAGAGAGAGAGAGAGAGAGAGAGAGACAGACAGACAGACAGACAGACAGACAGACAGACAGAGACAGACAGAGACAGAGAGGAGATGAAAAAAAGAATTTAAAGTTATATAAAATGAGATAGTGGAGCAAGAGGAAATGGAGAGAAAGGTCGTCAGAGAGAGACAGAGACAGAGACAGAGACAGAGACAGACAGACAGAGAGAGAGAGACAGAGACAGAGACAGAGACAGACAGACAGACAGACAAACAGACAGACAGAGACAGAGAGGAGATGAAAAAAAGAATTTAAAGTTATGTAAAATGAGAGAGTGGAGCAAGAGGAAATGAAGAGAAAGGTCTCCAGAGAGAGAGAGAGAGAGAGAGAGAGAGAGAGAGAGAGAGAGAGAGAGGGGGGAGAGAGAGCATAATGGAAGAGAAAAGGCAAAATAAATAAAAATCGCTTGGAATGCATTTAATTGAAAATTATTTCGTCAGAAAAGTAATAAATTCAGTTGAAAGGTGTGTGGTGCTCGTTGGTCTGCTCGTTGACTCTTTTCAAATCACTGTCTCCATGGTGGGAATTGTAAAAAACCCATTAAACTGCAACAGATGCATATATCATATCACTAGCCATTGTCTGATCGGAACGTAAAATGCCCTTTGTTATCGCTCAGAGGTTGGAAATCTTAGATTTTACGGCATCTCAACCCTTGTTGGGTCATTTTAGGCCAAATACATTTTTTCATTCATTCTTGATGGGTATTGGACATTTTTTTTAAACTAACTTTTTTAAACTCATTTTTTCTATTTAACCCATAGGTAGGAATCTAGTTTTTTCTCCAAAGCGTTTGGTTAGTTTAGCTTAGGTTGGTTGGATTTTACGGCATGCCAACTTTTGTTGGGTTATTCTATGCCGAAGTCGTTTTGTTTTATTCATCCTTGATGGGTACTCAGTTTTTAAAACTCAATTATTTAAACTCATTTTTTCGATTTAGCCCATACCAGCTCGGAGTGTACCTGGGAGTAATGTCGATGAAGGGGTACTCCATATTCCTCCGAGCTACAGAATTGGACCTTTCCCATCAGATAGAGTCTAACGTTATACCTAGGACAGTAAGACCCTCAGCCACCACTTTCTAGCACATATATAATAAAGAGGATTGGAGCTTGCCATAAGGATAATAGGGCTGGGACAATCATATAGGTGCTAAAGAACCCAGTTTACCCTATTATTTACCTATAGCTGGGGGATAACAGATGGATTTATACATTCCCCAAAGGTACAAGTCTTGGAATTATTTTCATATAAGATTTGCTCTAATTTCCCACCAAGATTTATAGACCTTCCAAGGTCACGTGATTTACTCCTGCAGCCAATCACTAACCATACTGTGTGGAAGACACACTATTTAAACCCCCCTCACTGGTCATAATTACAATTACGCTCACCGAGGACGGACATAGGATGACCAGATCTTTACCAATACTCAGGAAGGACTTATACGATTACCAGAGGAACCAAAGGATACATTATCGAAGGTCTCTTTACCAGGAACTGAGAACTCTTTACCAGAGAAACCAAAGGATTCATTATCGAAGGACTCTTTACCATGAATTTGAGAACTCTTTACCAGAGTAACCAAAGGATTCATTATCGGGGGACTCTTTACCAAGAACTGAGAACTCTTTACCAGAGGAACAAAAGGATTCATTATCGAAGGACTCTTTACCAGGAACAGAGAACTCTTTACCAGAGGAACCAAAGGATTCATTATCGGATGACTCTTTACCATGAATTGAGAACTCTTTACCAGAGGAACCAAAGGATTCATTATCGAAGAACTCTTTACCAAGAACTGAGAACTCTTTACCAGAGTAACCAAAGGATTCATTATCGAGGGAACTTTACCAAGAACTGAGAACTCTTTACCAGAGGAACCAAAGGATTCATTATCGGATGACTCTTTACCATGAATTGAGAACTCTTTACAGAGTAACCAAAGGATTCATTATCGAAGGACTCTTTATCATGATTTGAGAACTCTTTACCAGAGTAACCAAAGGATTCATTATCGAAGGACTCTTTACCAAGAACTGAGAACTCTTTACCAGAGTAACCAAAGGATTCATTATCGAAGAACTCTTTACCAAGAACTGAGAACTTTTTACCAGAGTAACCAAAGGATTCATTATCGAAGGACTCTTTACCATGAATTGAGAACTCTTTACCAGAGTAACCAAAGGATTCATTATCGAGGGACTCTTTACCAGGGATCCAATTCCACTGGACAAGCGCTCCTGTTTTAATGCCAACGGATGACCCATAAAAACTTAACAACAATTACAAGATAAAATGCAAACAGCCAATCCAAGATTTGAACTCGGATTGCCGATTCCATTTCTTATGATAATAACCGTTATGCCAAGATTGTTACGATTCTGGCCGCCATTTTAGGCGTATAGTCTAACCCCTAGTTGGTAATTCTAAGGGTAGAAAAGAGAATCGGATCAGTAGATACTCCTTGTAGCAGAAAGTCTGTTGAATTCCATGTAATTCCCTTCTGTAAGTGTTGATTTCAGAAAGTTCAACTTTGCAATTGATTTCAGAACAAATACCAACGACTATATTTTCCAGAACTGTAATCTTATTACCTGATGCAATTTATTGTTGTACCCAGAACAAAACTTTCGTGATACAGAAAATTCTGATAATGAAGGATGTAAACGTAGATTGTATTCGAACCAGGAGTTACGTAAACATTCTATATCGTTTCTGATTGGCAAAGTTGTTGGATTTTTGTGATATAAGGTGTGCCCTAGTTCCCCGCCTGGATTTATAGACTAGGCGAGATCATGTTGTCTATTCCTTAGCCAATCACTGACCATACTGCGTGGCTGATACATTACTTAAGCACTGATTCTTTCTCAGTATACTTGCGACCATTGACGAAGGAACTTAGGATTCTCTACCCGAGATATTTACCAAAGAATTCGTTATAGCAGGACTCTTTACCAAGGATCCAATTCCACTGGCCAAGGATGGCCCTTAAAAACTTACTGAAATGCACGCTGCTGATGTTGAGAAAGTTCATAAATATAAGAGGTAATTTTGCGTACATCTTATACTCAGTTCAACAGAGACGTACGAAGCTTGGCATAAGTTTGACATAAGGTCAAGAGAATAGAGTGACAAATGAGGGGGGAAATCTCTTAACAAGTCAGCGTGACAAGAATTGGTCTATAAATCAAACATCGTAAAGGAACCTTTATTGATGGAATAGAAGACAGGGAAAATAATCTCATGCCTGACATAAAAGCATTAATATAAAATATGCATGGAGGGATTTTACATCTCTTTCACGTCTTTTTAAAACTGTTATTCCTGACTTTCCCCACAGTCATTTTAATCTTTTTACATATTTTCCACATCTTTTTACATCTCATTCACATCTGTTTCATGTCTTTCTTACATCTGTTTAAACTTCTGTTTTACATCTTTTATTTTACATCTGTTTCACATATTTCTACATCTTCCCCACATGTTTACATCTGTTTCATATCCCCAACACATCTTTAGGTGTGGAACAGATGTGAAAATACGTGGAATAGTTACAACTTTTAAAAGATGTGGAATCTTAATCTATACATATATAAAGGGCAGTTGGTGTGTATGTCCGGAGGAAACCTCAAAATGAAACAATTAACGACAAAGTAAATATATATACACATTAAATATCAACAGGGCTTGGTTTTTGAGCAAAAATAATAGAGATTTGATTTGTATTCGTGAAGATAATAAAAAATAATATCTAAATGATAACAGCATGGATTTTTTTTCATTTAATATTTTAGATAGTAGACATTAACATTTCTTTTCAGAGTAACTGGATCAATGCAAGGTCTATTTTCTTTACATAGGGATTTAAATGGGGCATCCCACGAGGATTCAACTCACGATTCAGTATACATGGATCTGAGGGACTAACTTTTTAAAATCCCCCTCTACCCAGGCTACGTCGGGTAGCGGCTGCTAGTATTGTAGAAAGGTGTGAAACGGATGTAAAATATGAAGAGCAGGTGTAAAATGAAAACGAGAAACAGATGTAAAAAGATGTGGAAAAGTTGTTACAAAGGCTGTAAAGAAAGGCATAAAGAACTTTCACATCTTTTAACAATTATTGGCATTATTTTAAGTGTTCTGTTTCATATCATTTTACATCTGTTCCACATCTTTTCATATTTCACATCTTTTTACATCTGTTCCTCATAATTTTTTTTCACATACTTTATTTCTCTTTACGTCTTTTATTTCTGTTTAACATCTTCATTACATATGTTTTAGGTTTTTATTTTACATCTATCTCTCATCTTTTTTACGTCTTATATGCGGGGCCGTCCAGCATATACCTACATTGACCAGCTGTGCGCGGATACTGGATGATGCGCAGGGGACACTTCGAAGGCAAGAATGATAGGGACAGTTGTCGAGAGATTGTCATGGAGATACGTGCTACTAGCATGACATGATGATGATGATGATGATGATGATGATGATGATGACACAGGGAGTAGCGGGACACCATTTTCCTGAGCAAAGGCTGGAAAGGCATGAAACACCGAAGGATATGTCCTCTCCATTTGTCTACAACTAAACACACCAGTCCTTTACTCTCTGTCATTATTGTATAAAATCAGTTGGTATGTGACCTCATTCTATTCAAATTAATACCGTAAAGATTTCTTTTATAGAAGAACTTGCTGTGAATTTCAAAGTATTCGGAAAGGTTTTTTTATCCGTTGTAAATAATTCACAATGCATTTTTCTTATAAGTGGTTGTTCAGTGTTCATGCTTTTTAGTGTAATTGTCCGGACATTAAATTTATACTTCCCGCATTAAATTCCTTTACTTTATTTCTTTCATTCTTTTTTTTTCTTTTTCTTCTAATTAAATTAAAGAGATTCAAGTTTGAAACACGAGTATTACGTAAAAAGAGTTGAGGCAATAATGATCAATCATTGCCAAACATTGAAAGCAATTTGTTTGCCTGAAATGTTCATTTTACTCAACTATTTTGATAAAGCTTGACACAACTCACTCGATAAATCTATGTACGGTCAACGACGAAATTATTCGTACACCCATGAATATCGAATATTTTTACCTATTTCTTAGAATTTACTACCCGTAAGAGGCCAAACTTTTTATGTCTCCTTAAGTATTAAAAATGGGACCATATGACCTTTAGGCACCCCTTTTTGATCTCGATTCAAAAGGACATGTTTTTCATTTATACTGTCAATATCCGATTATTTGTTAACAAACGATTTTTAGAGTTTTTTTTAAATTATAAAACTAAACCCTAACCCTAACAAACAACCGGATATTGACGGTGTAAATGAAAAACAAGTCCTTCTGAATCGAGATCAAAAAGGAGTGCCTAAAGGTCATATGGTCAAAAAAAGGAATATAAAAATCAATTTTGAGGTTAAATTTACTAAATACAAGAAAAAGACTAAATTATTAGTGCAGTATAAAAAATAGAAAAAAAATTATTGCCATAGATTTTCAGTAGGATTCAAGTCATGACTCATTGAAGACTAGACAAGAAGGTTCACGAATTCGACAAGAAGGTTTCCCGAGGTCGAGTAGGTTTAGAAGTCCGACCAGAAACACCTGAAGAAGACCGAAGAGCATATCAGCCGAAACGTTGTGTATATAACAATAAATATATATGTAATAGCAATGAATAGGTTCTCCACACTTCCCAGATATCCAGAACTTTTTCCGAGAGTCTCGCCAGGTTGGATTAGGGATTTATGTAAGTAGTTAGTACTCGAATCAGAAGACAAGCCAAGACGTACCTGATGTGGGTGCCAGTTTAGTTGTCGACAACCCGACAATGGAACAGATAGTACTAGTTTACATGGTACAAGTAGAAGGTAAAAAGAAAACCTGTCTTGTTCTGACTTGACATATATACACACTCTCTCTCCTTCTCTCTTTCTCTCTCTCTCTCTCTTTGTCTCTCTCATTCTCTCTCTCTTCTCTCTCTCTCTCTATATATATATATATATATATATATATATATAAAAGGTGATAAAATTTTTTATCACAATATGGTCTCTGACTATGCCTGTGAAGTCCCGGTTTCGATTCTGTCGGAGGGGAGTCGTTAGTATACATCGCTGAAGAGACTTAATAAAGTCGAAACAGTCTGTACGGTGTTCTGCATAGCGGGCCATCCTTTGCGGGATTTACTTGTCAAGTTTATTTTCTATAATTATCGAATTTTATACGATACATGCATTTATAATTGCCTTCAAGCAAAAATATAAATAATAATATATATATATATATATATATATATATATATATATATATATATATTCTGTGATAAAAAATGTTTTATCACCTTTCCTTATACCAACAAATGCCCTGAAGAAGATCTAATTAATAGATCGAAACACTGCAGCGTCAGCTAATAGACTTACCACTCAACTTATTTAAACCTGTGTTTTTTCAATTTTCCTAATATACTACATACCGTCGGATTCACTTCCATCTCTTCACACACACACACACACATATATATATATATATATATATATATATATATATATATATATATATATAATGGTAATTATTCAGAAGATATAATAACAAATATGTCAACAAAGAAGACCTCTATGATTTTTGAAATCTGATATATAACTGAAGGTCCAAAATGACATGTAGATAAAGTTAATTTAATTGGAATAGGTTAAGAGCTTTTCGACGGATCAAGCTGTGTTTGTCTTGCTTTCTCAACCGTATATAACAGTTTTGATACACACACACACACACACACACACACACACACACACACATACACACACACACACACACACATATATATATATATATATATATATATATATATATATATTAGAGTTTACTTATATTGTTTCTTATTACATGATATCATATTATATCGCTAATATCTCCAAGTTCTTTCTCTACTCTCCATTGAAATTGATACATCCATTCTTTTATCTTTTTTATTATAATAAACTTTAGTCTCATGGCGGCCTTCATAGGGCTGCATACTTGAATTATTAAAAGATTTTTTTTTTCATTTTCTTTTCCCTCTATACGAGTTTTACCACCAGTTTTAACTGGTGGGTTTTCAATGAAGTTGTGTGACAGCAAGTCTCTTCAGGTCTTCAGGCTTAATGGTATTTTCCCGCATCCAATCATTTTTGTAGGATCCACCAACAAACCGAAGCTCGTGGTAGGGAAGTCAC
>CM042147.1:53580459-53590459 GCA_023376005.1 Doryteuthis pealeii | reverse complement strand
AGCCTCATCATCAGACGTAGTCTAGTATTATACGCAGTCCCCCACCCCTTGTGCGTCTTACCTTTCTGCAGGGTATTCAGTCAACGTATTCTAAGCTAACTGTATTCTTTCTCCTTGTTTTTGTGTTCAAATACTGTTTATTTCTGGGCATGTTAGTCGGAATTACATTTATTCTAAACTAACTGTAATGTTTCTCCTTGTTTTTGTGTTCAAATACTGTTTATTTCCGGGCATGTTAGTCGGGGTTACATTTATTCTAAACTAACTGTAATGTTTCTCCTTGTTTGTGTGTTCAAATACTGTTTATTTCTGGACATGTTAGTCGGAGTTACATTTATTTTAAACTAACTATATTATTTCTCCTTGTTTTTGTGTTAAATACTGTTTATTTCTGGGCATGTTAGTCGGAGTTACATTTATCTTCTATTCATGTTTAACTTGCAGGCGGACAGTGGAGAAACAAGAAGAAAAGAATTTCGAATCAAATACCCAAAATACCAATAACTAAAATAATGTCGATGCATTTATTTCAGGTGGTAAATGATTTGTATCTGTCCTCAACTGAGACTAGAACCTGAGAATAGGGAATTCCTGATGATCAGTGAAACGTGAAGGTCTGTCTTCTCCACCTCCCACTGCCACTCCACCCCCCACTGCCACTCTACCAGTCAGAGTTACACTTTCGCGCCTTAAATATACAACTATGTAAAAATTTGTGTGGGTGTATATGTTTGTTTGTTTGTTTGTTTGTTTGTGTGTGTGTGTGATAGAGAGAGAGAGAGTGTGCGAGTGAGTGTGTTGTATGTGTGTTTATTTGTTGCGTGTGTGTAGTGTGTGTGTTTGTGTTGTGGGTAAGTGTGTGTGTGTGAGTGTGTGTGTGAGTGTGTGTATGTGTGTGAGTATCTGTTGTATATGTATATGTGTCGTGTGTGTATGTGGGGGGGTATGGCTGAGTGTGTGTGTGCTGTGTGTACCTGTGTATGCTGTGTGTTGTGTGTATGTGAATGTTTGTATTGTGTGTGTGTGTGTGTGTGTTGTGTGTGCATGTTTGCGTGAGTGAGTGCGTTTGAAATGAAACTAGACAAATGAAACAACCAAGAAAATTCCAACTTGCCAAAAAAATATTTAATCGACAACAATTTTATAGTTTATCAATGAAGAAGGATATTATTGATATTTCTATGAGATTTGGTCATTACTTTTTTTTTTCAAAATTCGGTAGATAGATATGAACATATTGAGATAGATAGATAGATAGATAGATAGATAGATAGAAACAGACTAAAATTGATAGAAAGATAGATATGAACAGGCTAGGATACACACGCGACACACATCACACACGCACGCGGACACGCACGCACACACACACGCACACACACACACACATATATATATATATATATATATATATATATATATATATATATATAATATAAAAGCACGAAGTATTCCGAAAGATGAGATTTATTTTTTCGGAAAACTCATCAGAGAGAGAGAGAGAGAGAGAGAGAGAGAGAGAGAGAGAGAGAGAGAGAGCTACTCATACGCTTAGTTGGCGAGGGCCGGAATCGGACCAAGAACCTTGTAATTCTACCGGCAGAGCTAAACCGAGACGACAAAAAGTATTCGACTCATCACATATGTTACTTACGACGAGATACACTTACGATCTTGGTAAAAAGGAAAAAGAAACATTTAAAAAAATAGATTGGAAATTTCGCGCTGTTCCGGGCATACCATGTGATAGAAGATTGTTTCGTTTTGTTCGGTTTCTTTTTTTAACTGTCAAATATGAAAGAAATCAAAAAAAGAAAAGATTATTGTGCCTACCGGTTAATCCGGTAGAGATGTCATGAGTGTTTCGTCTCTCGCCTCTCACCACTTGTCTCTGATCCCTTCTTCTTTTTATAATATCCTTACCATTTTAATTATTTATTCAACTCTAATCGGTTTGGCACACGTCAGCATTTACAAAATATCAGCTGATTATTAGTAACGTGTTTTCTGCCATTCCAACATTATTTCATATTAGTATTATCTGCGTTATTCGGACTATTGTCCTCATCTTCATTGTTATATTGTGTCAATTGGATACATGGCCTAGTGGATAAAGGAGTTAGGTTAAGATAGTTCTAAGTGACAGTTATCTCTGGACTGCAGGTTCAATCCTGGTCAAGGGCAGAAGTAAGATAGAATAATAATTAACACAGCTTAACGCCTCTACCCCAGCTATGATTAGCGGAATGAGAACAGGATATCCCCGTGGGTTAGGTTTAAAGTTCCGTGATGGCTCCCGATTATGACAAGAAGGTCCCCGATTACGACAAGAGAAGGTTCCGAGTCCGAGAAGGTTCCCGAGTCCGACAAGAAATACCTGAAGAAGGCCAGAGGGCACATCGGTCGAAATGTTGTACAGATAACAATGAAGATGCGGACAATAGTCCGAATAACGCAGATAATACTAATCATCAAGCCTCATCTCAAAATTCAGAGAAATTATTTCATATATTATTTTTTTTCAAGCAAATATTTCTCTAATATATTCCACCATTCTTTTAGATTGTTTTCATTCCAACCAAATCTCTGTAATATTATTTTTCTTTTTCTTTTTTCTTTCTCTCTCTTTCCTTCCGAATCCAAAAAGCTAAAGCATAAATTAAAAACTACTAAAATAATCGCTTGACATCCTTAATTATTTATCATGAAAACCGACTCGACTTACGACTCAGTAACCGACTCAACTTACGACCCAGTAACCAACTCGACTTACGACTCAGCACTTTCAATCTATGAACATGACACTGTTAAATTTCAACGTGACGAGTTTAGATTTCATCCGTATTTCCCGAACAGATAAGTTTAATTTCTACAACAAATGACATCATGGATTTTTTTTTGGGGGGGAGGGGGAGTTGATCTAGATTCCAAGCTTTCTGTCGCCAAAGAATCACTGATCATCTCATTAATAAGATATAGAGAATGAAATGGTTCATATTTCGATTGTTAATGTTTCTAACATGTAACCCAGTCTAAGATAGAAATCTAAAAAGAATTCTTTCAGTGAAAAAGCACACCAATATCAATTTCCATCATTACAACTCTAAGTTTCGTCTGAACCGAATGAAATTGGAGAAATGGGTAAGAAATGTGGTTGTTGCGGTTGTTTTGTTTTACGGCATATCAACCCTTTTCAAGTCATTTAATACCAAATTATCCTATTTTAACAAACTTACTTAACTTTAGTGATCTTACAGGGTAATAAATAGGGCTCCATCTTTTGTGAATACAAGAGATAGAATGATCATCATCAAGCACGGATTCTCTTGACTTTCTCACACCATCAGTCCCTATCGACCATCAGTCTTGATAAGCCCTTGTATCATGAATTGTTGACAAACCCTGTAGCTGAATAAGGGGCCATTGGCTTTCAGATCAGTGAGTGGAAAAATACCAGGTCTGTTGGTGACCTGACCCCAGAGGCGCGAATCTCGCGCGTCACGTAATTAGTTAGTTTTAGAGATTTAGTTTATTGGAGCAGAGTAGACGGGCTACTGCGAGGTTGATTTTCATCCACACAGCGTATAAGAAATAGCTAGACTAATAAAATCTTGATCAAGAAAATAAAAGTCTTGTAGTTCATTCAATTAAGTACAATGACTAAAGTTAGCCCTTAGAAGAAGCCCTTTGAAGAAACCCTTAGAAGAAGCAGTTAGAAGACGACAAGATGACGGCCAGACAAATTAGCAGAAGCAGTAAAGCAGAAAGGAAATGAAGCAACAAGTAAGTCTCTACTCTGTCTCTGTCTCTGTTTGTCTGTCTGTCTGTCTCTCTCTCTCTCTGTCACCCGAGTTTCCTCTCTCGATTATATACCCGATGTTGGGTTACAACACCAGAAGGAAGAAAGCACAGAAAAAGAAGATGGCAGCGACGAAACAGAACCAGTAAGAATCCCTCTCATTTTACCATTTATGTACCCGAGTCAAATGGAGGCGCGTGATCAAATGGTTAGAGTCGTAGGAAATGGACTCGTCGACCCGAATTCAATGCCTGGACGAAGCTGTTTGCATTTCACATGGCGCTAATACCCTTGGGAAAGGTATGAATCCGATTTTCCCTCCAGCTACATACAAATGGCAGGGCAGACTGGGCTCTTTAATCATGGCTGGGTAACCAGTCTAGGAGAAGGAAAACTCTGAATTTCAATCTGTTAAACTCCGCTTAAGAAATTGACCTTGTGTCCAATCTTGCTTGTGCGGAGTGGTATATATATATATATATATATATATATATATATACCGGGGTCAAACGAGTACATAACATTGCTGTTTTATGGGGCGCTGCTTCCAAGATTTGTTCAAAACAACCTGTCGCCTATTTTTTCTCCAAAGTGTTTCGTTAGAGTTCATGTAGTGCTGCCATAGAGTAGCACTGAAACGGCTACAATTTGGAAGAATCCCCGTTATATTTAATCAGAGAGATCATATTTCCATATATTCGTCAACCTGTTAACACTTTAACTAAACAATATGAAAACAAAAATTTGTAAGTGAAATGATGCTGCAAACTTTTGCACGTGCCTAATACGTTTAATAATGAAGATTTGGTCTTTATTTATCTGTAACTGAAACTACCTTATTGCTTACGTCACATTACCCAAAATCCGTCAATGCATAGAATAAAGAACAACCTTGTATCATATACACTAAAGATTTGAGTATGCCACCTTAGACATTCATTATTGTTTTTTAAACAAGTTTTAATGAATACATTCCCGGTATTCTATATTTATATATAGTTTGTTTTATTAACATATACTTAAAGTTATCTAACTTATAGAGTTTTACGAGAAAATTATTTACAAACAAGAAATAGACATTTTTTAAGGATCAAGAGGTTAACTAAAGAGTTTACAAATAAATAAATACCTACGATTTCGTTTAAACTTTATGTATAAAATACTCAAAATAATTATTCAAGTGATAATTAATAGATACACGCAACATTTGATTTGAGAGGAAAGAACCAAGTTTCCAGTTCAAACTGTTTTATTTATCTATTTATTCATTTTACTCCTTTAATAAATTTATTGATTTTTACTTACTTATAATACAAGCCCTCTGACATTGAATTTTTAGCTCCCAACCCCTCAGACAATATATTTCAAAAAATAATTTTTACACCGCATAGAGGACGTTTTTTCTAGTATGTTTAATAATTTCTCTCTTCTATCAAATTTAAACATCGGTCCGATTTTTCTTGTGAGGACATGTTAATGTATTAGTATATTCAACAAAACTTTGCTCTTCAAAAGAATTTTGGACTAAAATAACAAATGAGACTAGTTTTATAAATCAAATATAAATGCATAATGTGTTTGGAGAACCTATTTACCAATTGAATATATTAGAATAAGGACTTGACGGCAGTATTAGGTTTTTTGATGTTTTGAAACAAAAATCTTTACTGAGTTAAGTAAATATTGTGTTAGAGGATCTAAAATTACTGTTAATTTTATTGTAAATTGATACAAATTTTAAGCAAAATTCCTTTATATATATATATATATATATATATATATATATATATATATATACGATTAAAAGCGAATGGTTTAAAACAGACCGACTCGAGTTTCACGCAGATCGGGAAGATTAGCTTTTAATCGTATATTTAGCCCTTTTTATTGAACTCTATCACACGATTTTAGTACTAAAACCCCGAAATATTTAAGTTTTTATATTCATTTACTTTTTCCGGATTTTAATCGTTACTATGGTATATATATATATATATATATATATATATATATATATATATATATGTGTGTGTGTGTGTGTGTGTGTGTGTGGAGAAAGGTAGACAAACACAGGATGTTGTAGAGAATGGATGTTTGTTGTAGGTAGTGATACATCCCGTGTTTGTCTACCTTTCTCCACATACTGTCGGATAATCTCCTCATATTTCTTCCATATATATATATATATATATATATATATATATATATATATATTAGGAAAAAGCAACAAAGATTTAGATTGAAAGCATAATAGATTATTTCAGGAAAACTTGAGAATGGTTACTCTCCAGGACGCAAAATGTGGAATATTTTATTCTTTTAGCGGCCAGGAACAGATTTACTTGAAGGTCAGGTATTTGTTGTTGTTTTTTTTTTGGGGGGGGTACTCTATTCGGGTCACATGTACTCTACCACTTCCAGGGTAAACTAACAGTCAGTCCTAAATTAAATTCTTAGCCAGATGTCTGTCCAGGTGGCTAAAGATTAAGTTGACCGTTGATTTAATATATTAAAATTTCTAACTCATAGTTTTATATCCAACAGAAGGACACAAAAAATCAGTTACTCATGTACACCCAATATGAATAGCATAGTCAACATCTACAATAAAAACACATTAAATTAATATCATAAGAAGAGGAATACCGATGAGAATATTAATACAAATAGAAATGACATCGGTTATAATATAAATAACAACAGCGCCAGAATTATAGATAACAAGAGGAACACAAGCAAAATGTAAATGTAGAAACACCCAACAATGTCCCCTGAATGGAAATTGTCAAGCTAGCAACATAGTTTACGAAGTCAACATATAAACTAGGAACGATCCGAGAAGAACCAAACACTACGTCGGAATTACTGCAGGACCCTTTAAGCAAAGGTACAATACCCACAGGTACTCCTTCAATAACCAGGCGCTATCCAATCAAACGGAATTCTCCAAACATTTCTTGTCGCTGAAGAACTCCAATTACGAACCAGTGAGGAAATTGAAAATAGTCCGAATCTCAAACTCTGAACTCTGCCACAAACTTCAAAGTTAAATGATCACTTTGCATGTCAGAAAAAATTGAAATACTGCTATTTAAGAACACAAGAAATTACTTAATAAACGCTATGAACTGGTATTCAAATGCAGACACAGAGGAAAATTCCAGGTGTAGACTTATTCAATTCTCTGCTTAGATAGTCTATATTAGCTCATTACTTTAACTTGATTAAAACTTAGCTATATATATCCACTATATAAAAAATAGTATTTTAATATATATATATATTCCGTATATGTAAAGAAAAGAGATCGAAACACTTGTGTTGAATTATTAAAACAAAATTCCCCCATAACATCGTATATATATATTTCACTTCCAATCATTTTCTTTAATATATATATATATATATTATATATATATATGTGTGTGTGTGTGTGTGTGTGTGTGTGTGTGTGTGTGTGTGTTATATGATCTCCGCAGGCATATGGTCCCCCGTTGAGATTCACTGTTAAAGAAGTTATTCTCTCCTGTAATCTTTCTTTTATTATTCTTTTTAAAAGTATTCTTTCTTCTTATTTAAAAAAAAGCATTTTCATTCGTTTTGGGGGTTTTCTATTTCTGAGTTGTAGATTACAAAAAAATGATAGTAACACTGATAGATGGATAGATAGATAGATACAGACAGACAGACTGAGAGAAAGAGAGAGAAAGAGAGGCAGAGACAGATTTGAATAGAGAGAACGCCTTTAGTTACAGAAAAGAATGCTGTCTTCTTTAAATAACTTCTTTCTTTTCTTCTTTTTCTTTTAATTCACAGGTCAAGCACCTTTTTAACGCAACAGTAATAAATATACTCATTAATAACTGTCGACACAGTTTAATATGCAATTTCTATTGAATAAGAGACACGAACTTACACGAAACACTTAATATAAACAGCACGGTATTCACGCGGGTTTTTTCGAGATTAATGCCCGTGACCAAATATCCATTGAAGTCGAATATAAAACTTTATTCAGTTTTCATAAACATTATACCTTGAAAAAATGAAATAAATTGGAAAGATTTTGATGTAAAAAGAAAAAATTCATTAAAAAAAAGACATATTTATGTCTACAAAATTTGTTCCTAGCTTGAAACTGTGAAAAATCAAGACAATAGATTTTGAACGCCTTATGAAAAAAAAAAAAACAATCACAAAAATTTAAATAAAAAATGAATATTAATCGATCAAAGTCCAAATCTTTACTATAAACTGGAAAATTGAAAATTAAAATATTAAAATAGTATTGTTTCTGAATAATTTTGATGTTTCGGACTGTTGTCCTCATCTTTATTGTAATGTGTATAAACACATCGTTAAGGCCGCTATATCCTCGGGCTTTGTTCATGTGTTTCTTATTTACCTTAGACTAAAGTCATCATCAGAATCCGGTTTCGGGGTAAAACTATCGTTACCACTAATTCAAGGCGCTCCAAGCAGCATAAATGCCGCTAGACTTATTGACAAAAATGTGATTAGATATAGAAAAAAGAAAATGAAAGAAAAAATACATATTCTAAAATAAAAATTTCAAAATATATCGTAAAGAATTTATGTTAATAAGTCTGGTGGCATTTATGCTGCTTGTGGAGCATTGAACTAGTGGTAATAGTATTTTTGGCTCTGAAACCCCGTTTGAACTCAAGGTTATCGTCTGATATTTTAAGGTAATTAAGAAATACTTAAACAAGGTCCGAGAATATGGTGGCATGAACAATAAGGATGAGGACAACAGTCTGAAACATCATAATTATTCACACTAAGGTTGTTCTCATAGATACAGACAAGTATTGTTTTTATTTTCTTGTTTTACAGGTACAATTTCAAATTCATTCTTGATCTCTGCCCTCATATTGACCCGATTCGCTTGACAAATTTCATCTTCCCATCGTTGTGGAGGTCTTCCGAGTGATCGTTTCCGGTCTCTCGGATACCACTTGACAACAGTACAAGTTCACTTGTAGACTAAATCTTGAGACGTGTCCGGTCCAGCGGAACTGTGGCCAGCGATGTGGAAAACATTAGCCGGACTGGCCAATACGGAATTAAGAAATTATCATGGAAAACATATTTACGGGAGACTGGGGTAATTGATGAGGATTAAAGTATAACTGTTTGGTTTTATTCTAATGAATATAAGTCAATGAATCTTAAATGAAATATTAACACTAGTTGTTCTATTTTTCAATTATATTCAAATATTTTTATCTGCATTCTTATTTAGTTCATTATAATTTAATAAACTTAAATATGTGCTAGATGGAATTCGCTGTTTGTCTGTAACCGAAACTACGTCACTGCTTGCGTCACAATACACTCAGAAATTGCATATGTGTATCAATGTGTATTTAATTTATAGTCAAAATCATTAATACATAGGATAAATCTTATTCATTAAGGATAGAATCTGGGTTAGATTTGCCTTAAAACAGCCCATGTTATTAGTGGGTTTAAAATCCTGCAGTAACAATGAAAAAACGTTTTTGCCTAGTACATGGTGTGATTAATGCGCATACTGGTTTTAGCAAAACCGGGTTTAATAGATAATTATTTGGTGTCATTGATCTCTAATATTGTTTTATTCTCTAACGTATTAAAATCAATTCTATGAATGGCTTTCTATAGAAACAATTAAAATATAATTAAAATAAGTGTAAACTTTTTATATGCTTTCTTATTTAATTTCGTTAGTCTTTCTAATTTAATATATTTCATTACATTAAAACTTAAATACTTATGCTGGGAGGGTCCATATTCTTGCTAATTTTATAAGGATTTTCCAAAACTTAATAAATTTTGTTTTGAAATTGCTGTTTAATTTTTTCCACTCAAAATTACGTCTACAATTTTGTCTAAAAGAGGAGATATCAAAGTACTAGCGCATGCATACACACAAATATATACGAGGAAGAATGACAATGGTCCGCAGTAAAAGTAAGTAAAGTCGTCAGGGTGACCTAAAGTCGGTATCAGCCAATCAGCGAGGAAGTCTATCCCCTTTTCACTAGCGCTAGACCAAGGAGATTATTTTTGCATCCGAGGTGGAGCGCCACACCTACCATCAACTCCTTACTTTACCGCACAGATCACTGTGCTACTCATACGCTGAGTTGGTGAGGGCTGGTATCGAACTAGGAACCTTGTAGTTACTAACCGAAC
>CM042147.1:53545459-53575459 GCA_023376005.1 Doryteuthis pealeii | reverse complement strand
GAAGGTAAATGGTCGTACAACTTCGGATTTGTTAAAAATATGCAGTATACTTGTGTAATTCCCATCTTGCTTTTCTACAGACGTTTTGTTAGAGGCTAAGTGACGCACTGATACCGATAGTACTACAATACAATACAATATATACATACATATATACATAATGAGCAGAATAAGATAGATAGATAGATAGATAGATAGATAAATAAATGAATAAATGCAGACATGCATACACATATACATTAATACATACATACAAACTGAGATAGATAGATAGATTTGAACAGGATTATGTAGATAAATAGATAGATAGATAAATAAGATATATAGATATGAACAGGCAAAGATGGATAGATATGAACAGGCTAAGATAGATAAATAGATAGATAGATAGATAAATAGATAGATAGATAACCAAATTTCATAGATACATTGGTAGGTAAAAAGATAAATAAATAAATATATACATACATAATGAGCAAAATGAGATAGATAGATAGATAGATAGATAGATCATGAAAAGATAGAAATAGATAGAAAGATAGATAGATAGATGAAGTCGTCAGTATAACAACAAAGAAATAAAACAAACAACACGTTCAAAGGAAACAAAGACCTCCCTTAACAAAGTAAAAAAGCTAATTCCAGGTAAGCAACATGCGTTCGTGCTGAAATTATATTAGAATATAGTATGTTCTTGACCAGGTAAGCGAGAGAAATCATTCAAGCGAATCGAGGAACAAAGTCGAGAGACAATCAAAGGCACATGATCCGGTTTTATGATTATCTTCACTGGATTAGTCTCTGGTAGACAGGACATTGTGCAGAGACGAACCATTGGCGATTGCCATCCTATAAGAATAATTCAAAGAGAAGAGATGACCCCTCAATGAATAAGGATCAGCTGGGGTTAAGATTTTAAGATTTTTGTTTTTGAAGACGTTTTTTAACTGACTTGTTTAACTCTATTCATAAACAAAAAGACAGTCTGTAAGACTAAATCATAAACGGAACACAATGCTAAGATACTGAACCATATTATATATATATATATATATATATATATATATATATATATATATATATATATATGTTTTTTATGTTGAAGTTGAGCGTTATTATGAAGCATTTAAAAATAAATGAAGGAACTCGATGTTATGGAGTACTGGATTCACTTATTTTTTATTATTTTTTATCATAAATTTTCGGGATCGTTAGATTCCCTTTTTCAAATGAATGTCGCTACTGTTCAACGGATCCCGTGTCTTTGTTGTTGTTGACAGCAGCAGCGTCTGTAAAATATTTGTAATAACGGAGTATTCCGATATCGGCGTTCCCCTCACGTGAGTACGTAGTATATATATATATATATATATATATATATATATATATATATATAAGTAAAGACGTCGGGGTGGCCTAAAGATTGTATCAGCCAGACAGCGAGGGAGTCTGTCCCCTTTTCAATAGCGCTAGACCAAGGAGTTGGGGCATCACACCTACATCGGCCCTTCACTTCACTGCATAGATCCCTGTACTACACATACGCTGAGTTTGCGAGGGCCATCGAACCAGGAACCTTGTGATTTCTATCCGGACGCTCTAACGACTGAACTAAACCGACCATATATATATATATATATATATATATATATATATATATATATATATTCAGCCACCCATCCACACAAGCAGGATGTGACACAAGGTCAGTTTATTAAGCGGCGTTTAACATGTTTTAATTCAGTTTTCCTTTTCATAGACTGGTTACCTACTAAGGTTAAAGAGCCTAGTGTGGTAATTTGTAAGATTTTACGACATGTCAACTCTTGGGTTATTTTATGCCAAAAATATTTTGTTTTATTCATTCTTGATGGGTACTCAATTTTCTTCAACTTAAATGTTTTTAAGCACATTTTTCCCACTTAATCCATAGATGGGATCCTAACAGGTACTTCCACTCCAAGTCAGGGTGGAACTAGGAGTAATGGCGACAAGGAAGCACTTCACATTTTCTAGAGCTCCAGAATTGGAACATCACCATCAGATATAGTTTAACGTCATACCCAGGACAATAAGACCCTCAGCCACCACCTTTTATCACATATATAATAAAAAGGGTTCAGACTTGCCATAAGGGCTATAAGGTTGGGACAATCATATACGGGCTATGGCTTGACGGGATCTCTCCAACCACCCGTCTAGCCTAAGTAAGATTCAAAGTGGAGTGTTGCATGTCATGGACAACTCAGTCACGAGGGTTCCGTCCTTAAGTATCACAGGTCGCAAGCCACTATTGAGGGAATCTTACCCCCCTGCAAAGGTACAGTCAGTGCATTCTAAAACCCTAGTCGACAATGCAAAGACACCGGACCATAATATAAGGAAGAGCAAAAGGGTCGAGGAGATGCGATGGATACAGGTACGGAGAATGGTGTTGGAGAACCGAGTCCAAATTTCTACTGGAACAGTTTGCTTTCACTATTCAGCATTCTCCATTAGAAAGACATAATCCCACTTCTCTTTCTAGTATAAGTGTCAATACGATTGGGATACTTTAGCCTGGTAAAAAGGCAACCTATCTTGTATGAGCCCTAGTACCATATAACAAACCTGTTGGATAATATATATATATATATATATATATATATATATATATATAATATATATACCCTACACTACACACACACTCATGTGTAGGATATGACACATGGTCAGTTTTTAATGTACTTGTTTGGAGGCATGATTAGCGCGTAACTGTTATCGTTGTGGAAAATCCTGGACGGGTCTGACTGCGTTTTATTTTGCACTAATGCCCTTAGGAAGAGCATGAGTTAATTTCATTTCGTTTTTATGTTGTAGAATCTGCAATCAGCCATTTGCATTACTCAATACTTGCAGAACCTGTGGATATACCACAAGAGAAAACTTCAAGTAGCCCATGTTTAGATGAAGATAATTCCGGGAGAGGAAAAATAAAAGCATGGGTTAGCGATAAATCTGGTAAAAAAACAAAAAAACAACAGGAAACCTGTCATTGACAAAATCAAGGAACGGCGAAATTTATTGTTTCGTTCCTGTTTACATGTTCCACAAGAGAAACGGAAGGGAGAGGTCATATTTGTTTCCCCCTCCGGCTCTCTGTCTCTGTCTCTGTCTCTCTCTCTCTGTCTCTCTGTCTCTCTGTGTCTGTCTGTCTGTCTGTCTGTCTGTCTCTCTCTCTCTCTCTCTCTCTCTCTCATAAATATAAGGTGTGGATGCGCGTGGTGTAATGGTTACAGTCGTAGGAAATGGATTCGTCGATCCGAGTTCAAATCATGGTCGAGGCCAATTCAGTCATCGCTGTTTTGGAACCGTCTATAAATATAAGTCGTGGTTTTAGCGCACCTTATGCCATAGAATAATCCAACATAGCACTAATACTCTTGGGAAAGGTATGATTCCAGCAATTCTCCCTCCAGTTATGAATAAATAGTAGGGCATACTGGGCTCTTTGAGCCTGGCTAGGTAACCAGTTTAGGAGAAGGAAAACTGAATTTAAACCTGTTACACTCCGCTTAAGAAATTAACATTCTACTTATGGGGAAGGGGTTGTAAATACATATCTATAAGGATTATTGTTAAATTGTTTGTTGTTACAGAGGTCATGTGATCTTTCACCAACAACATGACCTCCAGGATTCCCCAAAAACAAAGACAAATACATCATCGTTATACTCATTATTATCCATTTGGGCTAATATTTCACCTCTTAACACTTTGCTTACTTTAAACCGCTTATAGCGGCTCTCCCAATACTGCGATTTTCAGATTACAATTATAATAAGGTTTTACTTGAATAGAATGAGTTCTGAGGTGAATAGATAGTGAACTTTGAAATATACCTTCAAACAATTTTCCTGAAAAAGAACTGAAATACGCCCCTTGGCTGGAGCTGTAGGGAATGTGGAGTACCCCTTCATCACCATTACTCCCAGGTCCACTCTGACCTGCAATGGTAGTAGCGGTTCTATAGATAAGTTAGAAAATAGATTGAACAAAAATATGCTTTAAAAAACTGAGTTTTAAAAATTTGAGTACCCATCAAGAACGAATAAAACAAAAACGTTTTTTCGGCATAAAATAGCGAGTGAATGAAAATGAGAGTTTGTGTGTGTAAGAGAGTATGAGAGAGAGAGTGTGTGTGTGAGAGTGAGTGTGTGTGTGTGTGTGAGAGAGAGTTTAAGAGTGTGTGTGTGTGAGAGAGTGTGTGTGAGTGTGAGAGTGTGTGTGTGAGAAAGAAAGGAAAGGACAGAAAGAAAGAAAAAGATATAAAAAGAAATGAAAAGAAATGAAAGAAAGAAAGAAAGAAAGAAAGAAAGAAAGAAAAAGAACGAAAGCTGCAAGAAAAATAAATTAAGAAGATGAAAAAGAAAGAAAAAGAAAGAAAGAAAAAAGAAAGAAATATATTTAATAAATCAGATCTGACCAGGTAATCGATTCGCATTCCAGAGGAGAGAGAGAGAGAGAGTGAGAGTGAGTAAAAAGAAGAAGAAGAAGAAGAAGAAGAAGAAGAAGAAGAAGAAGAAGAAGAAAACCGGTTTGCGACATTTTTAAAGGACGCCAACTTGCCAATACCTGCTTATGACCGGTGTCACCAAAAACCGACCGTGTGACGACGACAGGTGACGTATGTAATGGGTTGTTTGTTTGTGGGTAGGGGTATACGGCAAATGTGTGAGCATGTATTTGCATTTCTATAAAAACGAAAGCTCTGCATATATAGAGATATAGGGTATTATGCACCTTCATATCCCTGTACATGTAGGATGGTGTGAATATATATATATATATATATATATATATATATATATATATATATATATTCGAAACACTTTCCTTGCCTGATGACTGCCACAGAGCAAGAAACCAATGGTAGACAAATTGTTCCAATGCAAATGAATATAAACTAAAACATTTATCTATCTATCTATCTATCTATCTATCTATATAAAAAGTGTTGTTATGGGTCTAACGGGAGAAAAATAGATATTTTATAAAAAAGGTTTGAAAAAAGGATTATGTTTTTTTTTTTAATTCATTAACTTACATATGCATGCGACACGTGTTTCTGATCTGTTGTCTTCTTCAGGCATTGAATTATTATCTAATTTAAACACACACAACCTATCAAATATCGGACATATTCTGCCAAAATAATAATTCAATGCCTGAAGAAGACAACAGATCAGAAATACGTGTCGCATTCATATGTAAGTTAATAAAATTTAAAAAAAAAACAACATAATCCTTTTTGCAAACCTTTTTTTATAAAATATCTATCTATCTATCTATCTATCTATATATATATATATATATATATATATATATATATGAAGGTAAAAATGGATATTGAATCCGACAATATGTGAGAAAGTTTTATAGAAAAAACAACAAGATGTTAAACAATTTAGCTGACAGATATCTGTTTCGACATTATGAATATGTCTTTTCAATGTTGCTTTGAAAAAGACATATTCATAATGTCGAAACAGATATCTGTCAGCTAAATTGTTTAACATCTTGTTTTTTTTCTATAAAACTTTCTCACATATATATATATATATATATATATATATATATATAGTTTTTTCTAGTATTATAGAATTGAAAATAAAGTGCTTGATTATGGATGTAAGAGCTGTATTTATTTATTAGTGTACAATACACTTGAGGCTTTTTTAACGGGTACGTTGTCTTGACATGCTGCTTTGAAACCAATGCTAACAATCGCACCATAAATGTTTGAACATTATAATGAATATATATATATATATATATATATATATATATATATATATATATATATATATATATATATAAAAGTAATTAGTAATTTGCTTGAAGCATTGTTAAGTATGTTATAATATATTAATGATTTGAAGGTAATTACAATGCGTATAAAAATAAAAACAAAAAGATGTTGTTTTTGTCTTATCGATATCAAAGCAAAACTTTATCTTCAGAGATGAATATCATCGGACATTCATCTCTGAAGATAAAGTTTTGCTTTGAAATCGATAAGACAAAAATAACAACTTTTTGTTTTTATTTTTTATACGCATTGTAATTGCCTTCAAATCATTAATATTATATATATATATGCGCACCCATACAGATTCACAAATACACACACACACACACACACACACACTTGCACATATATATGAGTGTATTTGTGTGTGAATATGCGTACGTATTTATACACGTTCAGTCCCGGTCAATATTATTGGTACCCTTTCACTTTTTCGCTATATCAACAATGATAAACGGAAAATAAAAATTTATATAAAATTGTTATTTTATCATTTGCTTTTCTTTATTGTCAATAGACCAACGCTGTTTCACTAGATTTGTTTTTAGCCTCATTTTTTTTCAGGAGATATTCAACATTATATACTGAAATTTCACAGGTGTCAATAATTTTATCATCAACATACAGTCCTGTTTCAACGTATCACCTCTCATCGGTGCGACTAGACATATAAGACTGTTTCCGCCCGGAATCGAAAATCGACCGATTTGTCGTCAGTCAGAGTTCCATACGCAAGACCAACTTTGAGAAAGAGAATTTACTGATATAAACATATAATGCTGCTCCGTTTTAAGAAAGCTATGCAATTTTAGCGTAATTAGTGGCCATCATAAAATTCATTTCCAGAGAGCTCAACCCATTCTTTGCCCTCTCAGTCTGATTTTTATTAATTTGAAGATCTTATTGGTATGATCTTCTGGTTTTAGTGAAGAGGCAAATAAATGCCAAAATAAGTTTATATATGAACCAAAGTATTCATTTATTCATTTATTTATGATTCTCTGTATATGTAAAAATGTATTTAAGATAGAGTCGACATGGAGTCAACGGTGCCTAGTTACTAACAGTTTCTCGCCTATGCGGTATGCAGACCATATATATATATATATATATATATATATATATATATATATATACTTAAAACACTAAAAGAATTTTTAGTCAGTAAATTGTAGTGCTCTATTCACAAATAATAATATCTGTGATGCAATATCATAATGTAATAGGCTTGTTCCAAAATCTTCCATCCGTTGACATCCTGCAACACCCTCTGGCTAGAAATGAGACCGTCCAAATTGTTCAAAAACAAAAATATAAATCCACATTATCTGGTGTCGATTAATCTCAAATTTTTTATTTATCCCATTTTATCTCACCTAATTTAAAAAAATGAAACACTCTAAATGGTCTTGCGCCGCATAAATGACCAACATAAAATTAAAATGAATTAAAAAAAAAAAGAAGTTACATGTTTGTTTTATTTGTAATATTGAAATTGTGAATTACGGAATATATTTTGGTAATTTTGATCTTATGGCGTCCGGGCCTCTTGCCCTAATTTACGCTATGTTTTAGCGAGCCAGCGTCAGGCAAATTTCCGGCCCAACTTAGATATTTTCCGAGTCGTGTTTTTATCACTTTTTGTCGGCAAATTAATGTAGATATTTTAAACGCTTCCACCCAGCATTTTATCGGCAAAACAGTTTAAATATTTTACATCCCCACTTTTAAAAAAGAGGGTTTAATCGAGATATACTTTTTACATAATGTTTTCGTTCGGACGAAGGATAGAAGGATTGAAGGGTTTAGGGTAAGTGAGGCAGTACGTGATTAGTGAAAGTCGTGTGACTGTTTAGTGGAGACAACCCCACCCGAACGCGTTGTAATACCTACATCTGTGGCAACCCCTTTTACCTCCTCCTTCTCTGTCACCTTCCTTCGCCTACTCCTTTTACCCATTCTTTGTTTATATATCGTTCTATTTTAAAATAATAAAATCCATTCTGATGAAATCTCTAAGACCAACAGAGGTGAAATATTAATTGAATGTATTGTCTGTGTTCGTTATTTACTTTTACCGTAACTTTATCTCGCATTTTGTTGGATTTTCTTGATCTCCATTGATCGAGGTTTAACTGATCGGAATATTAAGAAATAGTAGTAACAATCAGTAGAAAATCGAAGTAACAATCAAATTTTACACACATTTAGTTTGATCGACAAAGTTGAAAGAAGAAAAAAATACAACGTAAGATATATAAATCGTTTTCACTCGTAATTATTGTTTATTTAAAACTTTTTAAACTGTGAGTGTTGTGAATGTTAGTTTGCAATCAATGACAGTTGAAATGTTTAAAGAAAAAAAAAGAATGGAGTGTTATACAATAGAAATAAAAAGGACGATTTTTAAAAAAATGTTATTCAAAAATCGAAAATGAAAGGAGAATGAATTTCATAAATTGTGTTCAGCGTAGCAGAAAATATTCACAGAACTTCTTTTTTTTTTTTTTTTTGTATTAGATAAAGAAAATAGTTTTCAACATTTTGTCCCAGTGAAATGTTGCTTTTCACCAACTCAAATTGTTTTCTAAAAAAAAAAAATTATTTGGTCCATTTTGGTCTTTAAAAAACATTCCCAGCATTCAATTTGATAAGCACGTGCAAAAAAGGTATTGTGTAAATATTTACTGAGATTAGTTTAGTCTGACACAAGGACACGAATTTCAGGTTCAATTTCACTGCAGTCTTAATCAGATAATTGATTGATTAATTTTAACGGCATGTCAACCTATCTAGGGTTATTTTATACCTAGAGATTAGGTCAATGCGTTCATTGTAGATTTATTTTTACATTTTTGTCTAGTTGTATTTAAGTTTTTTGTACAGTTAAATGATATCAAGTATTGATATCTAATACAAATAATTTGCACATAGTTTTATGGTTTCAAGTATTTCTATCTAATTCTAATAATTGTATGGTTTCAAGTAATTAGTTCTATTCAATTATGGTAACTAGCAAAAATATGCATCCCCCGGGCGTAAGTATTTAAGTTTTAATGTAATGAAATCAAATTAGAAAGACTAACGAAATTAAATAAGAATGCATACAAAAATATGACATTTATTATAGTTATAATAATTTCTATAAAACATCATTCATAGTGTTGATTTTAATATGTTTGAGAATAAAACAATAATTTTATATATCAATAACACCAAGTAATTATTTATTAAACCGGGTTTTGTTAAAACCAGTATGCAAATTAACCACGCCATTTAGTATGTAAACTTTTATTTCTGAGTGATATATTAGACATTACCTTCGAACATAAATCAAATCTTCATAATTTTTGCTCAAATATTAAGAACCGCTGATATTTGATATATATATATATATATATATATATATATATATATATATAATATATATATATATATATATATTATCGCTAATTGTTATATTTCCGTAGTTTCATCCGGACATACATACATGCAAACACACATATTGCCCTTTATTTACTAGAAGAGGCTACCCGGCATCGCCTGGGCAACACTGCTAGTCTCACACATCCATTATTACTGAATAAGTTGAATCCTCGCAGGATGTCCCATTAAAATCCCTATGTAATAAAAAAAACATTGCGTTGATCTGGCCTGGTGAGGCGTCAAAAAAAAAGTTCACAGACATTCTGAAAAGAAAATTAATATCTCCCATTTAAAATATTAAATTCAAAAATATCCATGCTGTTACTATTTAAATTTCATCTTTTATTTATCTTCGCGAATATAAATCAAATCTTTATTATCTTTTGCTCAAAATAATATAATATATTATAAAATGATATAATATACTATAATATAATGAAATAATGTAATAATATTCATTAAAATAATATAATATATGATAATATACTATGATAATAGAATATACTATAATCAAAAGATATAATATAAAATGATATAATATAAAATGATATGATATAAAACAATATAGTATAATGATGTAATAATATGTTATAATAATATAATATACTATGATATAAAATAATACAATATATAATTCCCTAGCCTTTTGGAAGGAAGCATAGCCGCTAAACAGCAGAGGTTTTAGACTTTACCTTGTCCTATATGGATTGCCAATCAAGGCTAAGAAACCCCACCTACCACATTTGCTGATAGATCGGTAGGTGTGTACTTGTTGATGGGCGATACTGCACTTACCAAGGTTTTAGTTGAGAAACTCTCAACTACTGAAGTCACCCGACTGGTCACAAAACAACTATTCTGTAGATATTGACTAAACATAGCCTTTTTAAAAATGCAGTCGACCGGGACAGTCTAAACCGTTAACGATACGCCTCCCAATTCAAAAATATTTGAAAACAGAAGTTATTTCGCTTGTCACTTCGTCCTCAAGATACATAATTGCATTTATCGGGTCATTGGTTTAGAAATAGATTAAAAGATTATCTTTGTCCTTTGGTTTGGTCTGGTTTGTTTTACGGCATATCAACCTCAGTGGGTCATTTAATGCCGAAAAGGTTTTGAAATAAATTAATTCTTACACAATTTGTTTAAATAAATACATTTTTCTATTTAACCCATGAATGGGACCCTAACAGGTACTACCACTCTGGGTCAGAGTGGACCAGGAAGCAATGGTGATGAAGGGGTACTCCACATTCCCCAGACCTCCAGAACTGGAACCTCACCATCAGATAGAGTTTAACGTCATTTCCAGGACATGTAGACCCTCAGCCACCGCCTTCTAGCACCCATATGATAAAAAGAGTTGGGGCTTGCTATAAGAGCAATAGGGTTGGCGCAATCATATAGGTGCTAGTGGCTTGACGTGACCAGACGATTGATCGGAGGGGGCCTCTCAGACAGCCCGTCTAGCCTAAGTAAGGTTCTAAGTGGAGTGTTGCAGGTCATGGACTGCTCATCCACAAATACTCTGTACTTTAGCATCACGTGTCGCCACCCACGAGCCTTACCCCTCTGGAGAGGTGCAGTCGGTGCATTCTAATGCCCCATCGAAAGGGCGGTTGTCTTTTGGATCTCTCTCTCTCTCTCCCTCCCTCCTTCTCTCTCTCTCTCTCTTCTTTTCTTTTTTCCTATATATATATTCAGTTGTCAAAAAATACCTTGACAAAGGTTAAAGGTCACTCGAAATATTGGAAAAATAAAGCGAACCAAGGGTTAAACAGCGGTTATAAAAGGTGTATCATAAGAGTATCGAGATTAAAGCTGCATTTAACAAGACAGAAATTAACCGTGGATGGAACGTTAATTTTTTTCAGAATACAAGGGGTGTCAAAAAGTACAAAAAAGCTCGATACATTTTGACACACATTGTATATTAGAACTGTTTTTGTTCTGTATTTTTGTTCACTTTTTATATATTTCCTATGCTTCCAATATAACCGAAAACGTTCACACGACCAGAATTGATACACAACTTAATTCATTTATAAAGAACCATACTGGACTCAAAATTAGGGAATACGAGTATTAATATATATATATATATATATATATATAATATAATATATATATAAGATAAACCTAATGAGTCAGATATACCTACTAAAAGTTTCGCTTAGTGCTCTTCAGGGCTAAGATCTGACTAGAATTAAAATTGAAAATATTGCCCCCCACTCATCACCATGGACATATCCGCTAAGCTGATTTTACCCAATAAGTAAGCAGTAACAGTGATAACATTTTGAAAAAATTGTAATCTATTTCCACAAACAAAGACAAGATCTTCAAGAAAAATATTTTGTGCGGTAATTTTTTAATCTAAATTTGCAACTTTCGCCACATGGGAGACGTTACAGTTTCGAAATCGGCCTACCCTAATGCACATGTGTGTTCACGTGCCAATGTCCGGCTGATCAGTTTTGCAACCAGACATATTAACAACAGCCGGTTTGATTGTCAACCCGGCCAGGCTAACATGACAGCGACACACTCCTCAATTCAAAATATTTTGAAACACAAGCCCCAGTTTCAGCTGTTTGAACATAATCCAATATACTTGACAAGATTTGTGAGAAATGTCTGTTTAGTTTCATTGGATCAGATTTTTGTTACTAGACAATTATCAAAGATGACTGCGTGTGGTTCAAGTACAAAATGACGCGAATATTAATGTTGGGATTATTTTTTTAAAGCATATGGAAATTTGCATTTTAACCGAATATTATTCAAGACTATTGGTTTCTATGCTTTCTATTGTGAAGAATATAAATGCATAATAAGTTTGTGAGATATTGTGTTGGCATCCTTACGTCTGCTAAAGACGATGGCGTATTGTCCATTTTTTAAAGCTGCATATGCGTGAGTGGCTGCCAGTCTCTGGTGCAGTGATTGAACAAAAACAGTGATGCTTGCTGGAGTTGTCTCTTCTTCCATCTGTTCCTCTTTGCTGTGGCGGCTTCTTTAGTCTCTTTTTCCCACCTTTCCGAGCCTTGTTTGACAAGGAGGCATCAAACCGCTCGGTTTTCTACCCCCCCCCCCGTGTTGGTGTTGATGTGGCATGTCTTTATGTCTTTATTGCAGATGTCTTTGAAGCGTTGGCATGGTCTTCCTACCGGTCAGGAGCCTTCTACTAATTCACCATACAGTAGGTGTTTGAGGATGCGGCCTTTGTCCATCCTCCTGACATGACCATGAGATATTAAAAATACTAATTACAATTCCTTTCTTGAATAATTATGATATTTCGGACTATTGTCCTAATCCTTATTGTGTATAAATACAACGTTCAGGCCACTGTAACGTCGGTCTCTGTTGAAGGTGTTTTTTTTTTAATTATTTTAATCATCTTAAAATAAGTCATGTTCAAACTATTACCCATGAATTCAAATGCAGTTTCGGATCTCAATCGTTACTACTGACTCAAGAGGAATCCAAGCAGCATAAATGCTACAAGAATTATTGACAAAATTGGAATTAGATATGGAAAAAAATAAATGGAAGAAGGTAATTATTGTAAAAACTGAAATTTCAAAATATTGTAAAGAATGTTATCACATTATCTGATTAGGACATAAAATAAGGAGGTCCAAAAATGCAATAATTTAATCTAATTTTCTTGTCTATACCTTAATTAAAAAAATGTATTTATTTTTTTTAACATTTGATATCTTATTCAATCAACAGTCTAATTTAAAGATTTCAAACCTATTACTTTTACAATTAAATCAGAATAATGAAAATAGACAATGGAAAGGTAAACGAAGATGAGAGATGGCCAATAGAGAATGGGAAAGTTGTCATAGATGTAGGTAGTTCAATATGATCGGAGAGGGGTATAGAAGGGTCAGAGGGTTTAGAGTAAGTGATTAGTTGAAAGTGGTTAGTCTTATGTTTAATGGAACCATTTTTTGGCATAAATGTTCCTCATATATATATATTATTATATATATATATATATATATTATATATATATATATATATATGTGTGTGTGTGTGTGTGTGTGTGTGTGTGTATTTATTATTATTATTATTATTATTATTATTATTATTATAAAGCTGAGTTAATCAACTTTTGCTCCCTAAAGGCTTTTTTATTGTTTAGTGTAATCTTTGCTTAATTTCAGGATTGTTTTAGTTTGGAGACGTTTATGCGCTTTGTTAGACGGTGGACCAGATGTTTGCTTTTTGATTGATTTTCATCTTAAAATTTCGCTCTCAAAAGATGATGGTCAGTCCAGCACTTTCAATTCCTCTCAAGACCTTGACATCAAGAGATCCTGAAGTTACGGGAACGAACAGTGACATAGTCCAATCAGATGCCAATTTCGCGATCTTGGATGCATCTTTATGTTTGTTTTGTGTTAATAGAGAATTGCCTATGAAAAGATCAAATTCGTCACACAAGCATTGGAGACGTGATCCATTGCTGTTGCATTTTCCCATTCCATGTCTCCTCAGAGGAGCCCCCATGTGATGTGGTCATTTCCGACTCTGGCATTAAATCACCAAAAATGACAAGTTTGTCATGTCGGTATTCTTCTTAGGGAAATTATCGAACCTGTCTATTTCTGAGCTCAGAAACCACAGAGGAATACCCAGGAATGACAGAACTTGGTCATTTTTGGTGATTTTTAATGCCAGAGTCGGAAATGACCACATCACATGGAGGGCTTCCTCTGAGGAGACATGATGGCGAAAATGCAAACAGCAAGGGATCACGTCTCCAATGCTTGTGTTGACGAATTGATCTTTTCATAGGCATTTCTCTATTCCAACCACAAAAAACAACATAAAGGATGCATCCAAGATCAGCCGAAATGGCATCTATACTATGTCACTGTTCGTTCCGTAATCTTCAGGATCTTCTTGATGTCAAGGCTTGAGAGGAAGTTGAGTGCTGGACTGACATCATCTTGAGAAGCGAATTTAGATGAAAATCAAATCAAAAAGCAAACATCTGGTCACCCGTCTAACAAAGCGCATAAACATCGTCTCCAAACTAAAAACAATCCTGAAATACAAGATTTACAGCTAAAACAATAAAAACCTTAGGGAGCAAAAGTTGATTAACTCAGCTTTATATAATAAATAATAATTAATTAATAATAATTAATAATAATACACACACACACACACACACACACCACACAACACAGTATAATGATATATATATATTATATAATATATATATATAGTATTATATATATATGAGGAACATTTATGCCAAAAAAAATGGTTCCATTAAACATAGACTAACCACTCACTAAATCACTTACTCTAAACCTGGCTGACCCTTCGATACCCGCCTCTCGATGCATATTGAACTACCTACATCTATTTGACAACCCCTTCCCCCCTCCCAGCTTCTGGCGTATTTGCCATCTCTCATCTTCGTTTAACCTTTTCAGTTGTCTATTATTTATTCTGATTGTAATGTAAAAGTAAATAGTGAAGATCTTAAATGTAGAACTGTGATTGAATAATAGTTCAATGTTAAAGAAAAATAAATACATTTTTTTAATTAAGTATAGACAAGAAAATTAGATTAAATTATTGCATTTTTGGACCTCCTTATTTATGTCCTAAATCAGATAATGTGATAACTTCTTTTACAGATATTTGAAATTTCAGTTTTTACAATAATTCCTTCTTCCATTATTTTTTTCCATATCTAATTCCGAAGGTTTTGTCAATAATTCTGTAGCATTTATGCTCTTGCGCATTCCTCTTGAGTCAGTAGTAACGATTTGAGATTCCGAAACTGCATTTGAATTTCACTCATGGAATAGTCTTGAACATGACTTATTTAAGATGATTAAAAATAATAAAAAAAAAAACACGCTTTCAACAGAGAGCGCGACGTTACTAGTGGCTGAACGTGGATTAACGACAATAAATTAGACAATAGTCCGAAATATCATAATTTATTCAAGAAGGAATTGTAATTAGTATTTTTAATATTGCTCATGTGGTCATGTCAGGAGGATGGAACAAAGCCGCATCCTCAAAACACGCTACCTGTATGGTGAATTAGTTAGAAGGCTCCTGACGGGTAGGAAGACCATGCCACGCTTCAAAGACATCTGCAATAAAAGCACATACAAGACATGCCACATCAAGACACCAAACACGGGGGGGGTAGAAAACCGAAGCGGTTTGATGCCTCCTTGTCAAACAAGGCTCCCGGAAAGTGGGAAAAAGAGACTGAAAACCCACAGCAAGAAACAATGAAAAGAGAACAACGGTCCACAGACATGCGCGGACTGTTTTTGTTCAATCACTGCACCAGAGCTGGCAGCCACTCACGCATATGCAGCTTTTAAAAACATGGACAAATACGCCATCGTCGTTAGCAGACGTAAGGATGCCAACACAAATCTCACAAACGTTTTATGCCATTTCTATATTCTTCACAATAGAAAGCATAGAAAAACCAATGTCTTGAATAATATTCGGTTAAAATGCAAATTTCCATATGCTTTAAAAAAATAATCCCAAACATTAATATTCGCGTCTTTTGTACGAACCAACACGCAGTCATCTTTGATAATTGCTATGAGACAAAAATCTGATCCAATGAAAGCTAAACAGACATTTGCTCACAGGAATCTTGTAAGATATGGATTTATGTTCAAAACAGCTTGAAACTGGGCTTGGTGTTCAAAATATTTTGAATGAGGAGTGTTGTCGCTGTCATGTAGCCTGCGTGACAATCGAACGGCTGTTGTTAATAATGTTGGTTGCAAACCTGATCAGCCGGAGCCGATGGCGGCGGTGAACACACATGTGCTTGGGTAGGCCCGAATTTCGAAACTGTAACGTCTCCATGTTGTGCGAAGTTGCAAATTTAAGATGTGAAAAAAGGTATCCGCCAACAAAATATTTCTTGAAGATCTTCCTGTTGTGGGAAATAGATTAAACAATTTTTTCAAAATGTTATCACTTACTGCTTACTTATGGGTAAAATCAGCTTAGCGGATATGTCCATGGTGATGAGTGGGGGCATATTTTCCAATTTAATTCTAAGTCGGAGATCTTAGCCGAAGAGCACTAAGCGAAACTTGTTATAGTATATCTGACTCATGTGAGTGAGTGTGTCTATAATAATATTATATATAATATATGATATATATATTATATAATACTCGTTTATTCCCTAATTTTTGAGTCCCGTTATGGTTCTTTATAAATGAATTAAGTTGTGTATCGAATGTCGTTCGTGTGAAACGTTTTTCGTTATATTGAAGCATAGGAAATATATTAAAAAGTGAACAAAATACAGAACAGAAAACAGTTCAAGTTATTACAATGTGTGTCAGAATGTATCGAGCTTTTTTTGTTACTTTTGACCACCCCTTGTTTCTTGAAAAAAATTAACGTTCCTCCACGGGGTTAATTCTTCTGTCTTGTAAATGGCCAGCTTTAATCTCGAGTACGTCTTTATGATACACCTTTTAACGCTGTTTACCCTTGGTTGCGCTTTATTTTTTCCAATATTTCGAGTGACCTCTTAACCTTTGTCAAGGTATTTTTTGACAACTGAATATATTATAGGAAAAAAGAAAAGAGAGAGAGAGAGAGAGTAAGCTGAGAGGAAGAGAGAGAGAGATCCAAAAGACAACCGCGCCTTTTCGATGGGGCGATGTAGAACGGATGACCGACTGCCACCTCTCCAGAGGGGTAAGGCTCGTGGTGGTGCGAACACGTGATGCTAAAGTACAGGTATTTGTGATGAGCAGTCATGACCTGCAAGACACTCCACTTAGAACCTTACTTAGGCTAGCGGGCTGTGCTGAGAGCTATCCATCGATGCGTCTGGTCACGTCAAGCCCACTAGCACCTATATGATTGCGCCAACCCTATTGCTCTTAACCAAGCCCCAACTCTTTTATCATATGGGTGCTAGAGGCCGGTGGTGCAGGGTCTACATGTCCTGGAAATGACCGTTAAACTTCTATCTGATGGTGAGGTTCCAGTTCTGGAGGTCTGGGGAATGTGGATTACCCTTCATCACCATTGCTTCCTGGTCCACTCTGACCAGAGTGGTAGTACCTGTTAGGGTCCCATTCATGGGTTAAATAGAAAATGTATTTATTTTAAACAAAAATTGCTGTAAGAATTAATTTATTTCAAAACCTTCGGATTAAATGACCCACTGTAGTTGATATGCCGTAAACAAACCAGACCAAACCAAAGACAAAGAAATATCTTTTAATTCTATTTCTAAACCAATGACCATAAATGCAATTATGTATCTGAGGACGAGAGTGACAAGCGAAATAACTTCTGTTTTCAAATATTTTTGAATTGGGAGGGCGTATCGTTAACGGTTTTAGACTGTCCCCGGTCGACGCATTTTTAAAAAAAGGCTATGTTTAGTCAATATCTACAGAATTAGTTGTTTTTGACAGTCGGGTGACTTCAGTAGTTGAGAGTTTCTCAACTACAAACCTTGGTAAGTGGCAGTATCGCCCCATCAACAATGTACACACTACCGATCTATCAGCAAATGTGGTACGGTGGGGTTTCTTACCTGATTGGCAATCCATATTTTAGGACAAGGTAAAGTCTAAAAACCTCTGCTGTTTAGCGGCTATGCTTCCTCCAAAGGCTAGGGGGGAATTATTTATATTGTATCTATTTTATATCCTAGTATATTATATTATTATAACATATTATTACATCATTATACTATATTGTTTTATAAATCATTATCATTTATATTATCATCTTTTATATATATCTTTGATTATAGTATATCTTTATCATAGTATATATTATCATATATTATATTATTTTAATGAATATATACCATTATTTCATATATATATAGCTAATATTTATCATTTTATAATATATTATATTATTTTGAGCAAAAGATAATAAAATTGATTTATAATTCGCGAAGATACAATAAAAGATAAATTTAAAATAGTACAGCATGGTATTTTTGAATTTAATATTTTAAATGCGGAGACTATTAATTTTCTTTTCAATGTCTGTGAACTTTTTTTTTGACGCCCTCACCAGGCCAGATCAACGCAATGTTTCTTTTATTACATAGGGATTTTTAATGGACATCCTTGCGAGGTATGCGAACCATCGAGTAATAATGGATGTGTGAGACTAGCAGTGTTGCCCAGGCGATGCGGGTAGCCTCTTCCTAGATAAATAACAGGTGCACATATGTGTGTTTGCATGTATGTTATCGTCCGGATGAAACTACGGAAAATTATAACAATTTTAGCGATAATATATATATACTAATATATATTATATATATATCTATATATTCATATATATTATAATTATATATATATATATATCTTTCTAATTATTGAGTCAAAAAATATTAAGATTTATTTATGTTCGACGTAATGGTCTAATATATCACTCAGAAATTTAAAAGGTTACAACGAAATGGGCGTAGGTTAATTTGCATACGGTTTTTTAACAAAACCCGGTTTAATAAAAATAATTACTTAGTGGTGTTATTGATATATAAAATTATTGGTTTTATTCTCAATACATATTAAAAATCAACCACTATGAATGATGTTTCTATAGGAAATTATTATAACTATAATAAATGATCATATTTTTGTATGCCATTCTTATTTTAATTTCGTTAGGTCTTTTAATTTGATTTCATTTACATTAAAACTTAAATACTACGCCCGGGGGATGCCATATTTTTGCTAGTACATTAATTGAATAGAACTAATTACTTTGAAACCATACAATTATTAGAATTAGCATAAAATACTGAAAACCATTTAAAACTATGTGCAAATATGTATTAGATATCAATACTTCGGAATCATTAACTGTACAAAAACTTAAATTACAAACTAGACAAAAATTAAAAATAAATCTTACAATGAACGGCATTGACCTAATCTCTAGGATATAAAAAATAACCCTAGATAGGTTGACATGTCCGTTAAAATTAATCAATCCAATTATCGATTAAGACTGCAGGTGAAATTTGAACCCGAAATTCGTGTCCTTCGTGTGACCTAAACTAATCTCTAGTAAATATTACACAATCCTTTTCACGTTGCTATCAATAATTGATGCCTGGAATGTTTTTTTAAAGACCAAAATTGGACCAAATAATTTTTTTTTTTAGAAAACAATTTGAGTTGGTGAAAGCAACATTTCACTGGGACAAAATGTTGTAAAACTATTTTCTTTATCAAAGACAAAAAAAAAAAAAAAAAAAAGCGAATGTTCGTGAATATTTTTCTGCTACGCTGAACACAATTTATGAAACTTCCATCTCCCTTTCATTTTCGAATTTTTTGCAATAACCTTTTTAATAAATCGTCCTTTTGTATTCTATGTATAACACTCCATCTTTTTTTCTTTAAACATTTCAAACTGTCATTGATTGCCAAACTAAATTCACAACACTCACCAGTTTAAAAAAGTTTTAAATAAATCACAATTAATTACGAGTGGAAAAACGATTTATATATCTTTACGTTGTATTTTTTTTTCTTTCTTTCAACTTTGTCGATCAAACTAAATGTGTGTAAAATTTGTATTGTTACCTTCGATTTTCTGACTGATTGTTACTACTATTCTTAATATTCCGAATCAGTTTAAACCCGATCAATGGAGATCAGAAAATCCAAACAAAACTTCCGAGATATATAGTACGGTTTAAAAGTAAATAACGAACACAGGACAATACCATTCAATTTAATATTTCACCTCTTGTTGGTCTTAGAGATTTCATCAGACTGGAGTTTTATATTATTTTAAAAAGAACGATTTATAAACAAAGAATGGGTTCAAAAGGCAGTAGGCAAGAGGTAGACAGAGAAGGAGGAGGTAAAAGGGGTTGCCACAGAGTAGTTTACAAACGCGTTCGGGTTGGGGTGTGTTGTCCACCTAAACAGTCACACGGAAACTTTCACTAATCACGTACGCCTCACTATACCCTAAACCTTCAATCCTTTCTTATCCTTCGTCCGAACGAAAACCATTATGTTAAAAGTATATCTCGATTAAACCCTCTTTTTTAAAAGTGGGGATTAAAATATTTAAACTGTCCTTTGCGATTAAAATGCTGGGTGGAAGCGTTTAAAATATCTACATTAATTTGCCGACAAAAACTGATAAAAACACGACTCGGAAAATATCTAAAGTTGGGCCGGATTTGCCTGACGCTGGCTCGCTAAAACATAGCGTAAATTAGGGCAAGTAGGCCGGACGCATAAGACAAAATTACCAAAATATTATTTCCGTAATTCAGCAATTTCAATATTAACAAATAAACAAACATGTAACTTCTTTTTTTTTTAATTTCATTTTTTAATTTTATGTTGGTATTTATGCGGCGCAAGACCATTCAGACAGTGTTTTCATTTTTTTAAATTAGGTGAGATAAATGGCGCATAAATAAAAAATTTGAGATTCAATCGACACCAGATAATGTGGATTTATATTTTTGTTTTTTAGTAACAATTCTGGAACCGCGTCTCATTCTAGCCAGCCGATGTGGTGTTGCAGGATGTCAACGGATGGAATGGATTTGGAACAAGCCTACTTACATTATGATATTGCATCACTGAGATGATTATTATTGTGGAATAGAGCACTACCAATTTACTGACTAAAAAATTCTTTTAGTCGTTTTAGTAATATAGTTATATATATAATATATATAATAATATATATATATATTGGTCTGCAACCGCATAAAGGCGAGGAAACTGTTAGTAAGCTAGCACCGTTGACCTCCATGTCGACTCCTATCTTAACATACATTTTTACATATACAGAGAATCATAAATAAATAATAAATATATGTCATATATAAACTTATTTGGCATTTATTTTCCTCTTCACTTAAAACCAGAAGATCATTACCAATAAAGATCGTCAAATTAATAAAAATCTCAGACTGAGGAGGGCAAGAATGGGTGAGCTCTCTGGAAATGAATTTTATATGCCGACTAATAGCGCTAAAATTGCACAGCTTTCTTTAAAAGCGGAGCAAGCATTATATGTTTATATCAGTAAAGTCTCTTTCTCAAAGTTGGTCTTGCGTATGGAAACTCTGACTGACGGACAAATCCGGTCGATCTTCGATTCCGGGCGGACACGAGTCTATAATGTTCTAGTGCGGCACCGAAGAGGTGATACGTTTGAAACAGGACTGTATGTGATGATAAAATTATTGACACCTGTGTGAAATTATCAGTAGTTAATGTGAATATCTCCTTGAAAAAAAAAATTGAGGCTAAAAAACGAAACTCTCAGGAAAACAGCGTTGGTCTATTGACAATATAAAGAAAAGCAAATGATAAAATAACCTAAATTTATATTAAATTTTTATGTTTCGTTTATCATTGTTGATATAGCGCAAAAAGTGAGAAGTACCAATAATATTTGACCGCGGACCTGATCCGTGTATAAATACGTACGACATAATTCACACACGAAATACACTCATATATATGTGCAAGTGTGTGTGTGTGTGTGTGGTGTGTGTATTTGTGAATCTGTCATGTCGGATATATATATATAATATTAATGATTGAAGGCAATTACAATGCGTATAAAAAGAAAACAAAAAGTTTTATTTTGTCTATCGATTTCAAAGCAAAGACTATTATCTTCAGAGATGAATGTTCCGATGATATTCATCTCTGAAGCATAAAGTTTTCTTTGATATCGATAAGACAAAAAACAACATCTTTTGTTTTTATTTTATACGCATGTGTAGATTCACCTTCGGAAAGATCATTAAATATATATATAACATACTTAAACAATGCTTCCAAGCCAAATTACTAATTGACTTTTATATAGTAGATAAATATATATATATATATAATATATATATAATATATACTATATAATTCGAATGTATATATGTTTCACCCATCTTGGCGCTGCGATGTTACTAGCTATTAGGTAGTTTACAAACAGGTGATCGTCTGTCCCCTCGTCTGTTGCTCAAGCGACAATCGTACTCTGTGTAAAACAGGCTCTAAGCTCTCCCTCTGTACACTAAAAAAGTAAATACCCCTCGTTTCGTAAGAGCTACCCCCTGCCCGATTCATCTTGATACATCTCTTTCATGAGCAAACGAGTGTATCATCGCTTCACTTCCTTAATACATTCATCTAGGCCAATCAACCAATAAAGATCCACGCCTATGTCCTTCATATCCGGCGATATATAGTTATCCATGAAGCGCCTATATCAGTTACTATCATGGAATGAGAAAGTTCGTTAACAGGAACATGCAAATACAGAGCCAGCCTGTGCTGTAAACGTATACTAAGAGCTGACTCCAGACTATCTCTCTTCCGAGCCATTTATGATACTCGTCTGTTTCAACAACATAACCTTGAAGAGCGTATTTCATGTAATCTCGTTCGTGAATAACAGCATAACTCTGGTGCTCCGAGCAAGTTGTTCTTTCTAAGCATCTTGTTGCTGTGCCTTTCCTTACAGTAATGAATAACTTTCTCCGACTTAGTATGTTCGGATTCCACTATCGCTCCCATTTTTTACCCTTTACAACTGCTAACAACATTACGCTAGCCTACGCTACCATCCCATCTATTAATTCCTATATCATTAATAATTAATTATTTATCAGATCTAGATTAGATACGATAGATAGAGACTTTTTTATAATATATGAAAAGAGCTCTTGCTTAATGAGGGATTTATGTTGCTCTTCTTTTTATCACGACTGTTACTTAATCCTCTACAAATTATGACAATTTACGCGTACACTGCTATTACGCACTTGTATCTGTTGTCTCTCTTTCAAGCACGTGTCGATTATTACATCTTTGGCCAGCGAATAGTCTCGCGACTAATAGTTGATAGTTGTGCTGGTGGTATCTCTAATATTAGATAATACATGGTCAAGTGCCTGGAAGAACGCCACACAGCCATCAACACACGTGAGTCTCGCGAATCATATGTAAGCTTATAATGAATTATAAAAAAAGAAAGCATCATCGCTTCTTTTCAAAACCTTTTTTAACATTAATAATCTCCTCATATTCTCCCGTTCTAGTAGCACATAAACATACACTTGTATTAATCGATAGATAGATAGAGTAGATAGATAGACTCAAGACATGTTTCCAAGATTATATATCGTCATTTGCCATTGGTAGATCCGAAGTCCGTTACCGCCATATCTACTGGCGCCAAGTCCTCTAGCACACTGCCCATCTACCATGGTGTGTTGCATACTCTCTCATCAGTCTGTCGTTTCGAATACTATAACTATAGGTAAGCTAATCATATCATAATGGATAGTTTATATATATACTACTATACTTCACACCATCCTAATGTCTACAGGGATCATTGCAAGGTGCGATGAACGCCTATATCTCTATATATGCAGAGCTTTCGTTTTTATAGAAATCGCAAACTTACATCGCTCACACCATTGCCCGTCATACCCACCACAAACAAACAACCCATTACTACGTCACCTGTCGTCGTCAACGGTCGGTTTTTGTGCGCGGGGCGGTGCGAGTGAGCGCGTGAGTGCGAATGTGTTTGGCGCTCCTTTAAAAATGTCGCAAAACCGGTTTCTTCCTTCTTCTTCTTCTCTCTTCTTCTTCTTCTTCTTCTTCTTCTTCTTTTCTCACTCATCTCACCGTCCTCTTCTCCTTCCTCTGGAATGCGGAATCGATTACCTGCGTCAGATCTCATTTATTAAATATATTCCTTTTTTCTTTTCCTTTCTCTTTTCTTCTTTTTCATCTTCTTTACAATTTATTCCTTCCTATGCAGCAATTTCGTTCTTCTTTCTTTCTTCGGTTATCGTCTTCTTTCTTTCTTTCTATATTCATTCTTTATATTCTTTTTCTTCTTTCTGCCTTCCTCTTCTCACACACAACTCACACTCACACACACTCTCACACACACACACTCTTAAACTCTCTCTCACACACCAACTTAGCCCATAGCGTGCGTGGAGCGAAGCACACAACTTATGCTGGCGTGAGTGTGTGAGTGCGCGTAGAGAAACCCGTCTCGATACTGCGAGAGTCTTCTCCTCCACTTTATTTTGCTCCGCAACTGAACCGCTCCAGTGAGCGCGATGAGTCAATAGTCGCCCCTCGTACCTCCACATACCCTTACAGCAGTCTCAGGGAAAAATTGTCAATATTTTCAAAGTTCACTACCATACAACAGTAACTATAAAAAAACTCCAATAAGAGTGGTATCAAAACCAAATTGGTATACCCTAAACGTGTTGTAGAGAGTAACCATACACACGTGTCTACATGCGATACTATAATGGGTGAGTGAGAGTCGAGTTGACCTTTCTGTCTTAGCGATCTCGAGCGGCGCATGCGTTCACACATGCTATCCTAACAATCCATCTTCTTCGATGATACGTCAACGAGTATAGAGCATGCACGCGTGCTGTGTGCGCTGATCTACACGAGAGTACACACACTTTATATAAATTTTACAACCCAACTCCTTAAGAAATAACTAAGCGGATGTAAGCGATTGAAGATCGAGTGTGCGCGTGGGTGGCGTTCTAAGTGCGGAGCGAGTGCGAGAAGAGAGCGCGCGAGCCTACCCTATCTCATAAGGCGTGCTATAGTACACATCTATACCCCTGATAACCTCTTCAGACCAGCCCTATCGGCTAATAAGGCGACAATCGTGTGGTATTTATTACTCTACAAAACAGCCCAACAATACTTCGACCACTCTGACTTCGGATCGTACGATCTCCACTTCCAACGTGATCTTCGTAACCATGTACTCCACGCGCCATTCTACACAACTCCTTATACACATTATGTGTGTCATGATGAGAGAGTAGACGAGTAGAGAGACAGCCGAGCAGACAAGACAGACAGACAAGACCACGACGGACAGAGAGGAACAGACTCACGAGACGTAGGACAGAGACAGAGCAACACGATAGAGCCGGCAGGGGACATATCGATACCTCTCTCCTGTTTTCTCTGTGGAACATGTAAACCGAATATTACTTGTCACATTGACTGGTTTCCTGTTTTTTTTTCGTTTTCCTTTGTTATCTCGCTTAACCCCAGGTTTTATTTCGTGAATTATCTTCTATCTAAAACATGTGGGTCTTACTTGAAGTTTTCTCTGGTATATTATCCACAGGTTCTGCAAGTATGCACGCTATGCAATATGGCTGATTGCCAGGATTCTACAACATAATAAAACCAAATGAAATAACTCATGCTCTTCCTAAGGGCCATTAGTGCAAAATTAAAACGCCAGTCAGACCACGTCCAGCGAATCTTTTACCACCAACCGATCCAACCAGGTTTTACGCCCTCTGTTATGTAATTCCAGTCCCTCCAACATGCTTACAATGTAAATAACTGACCTTACTGTGTCATTATCCCTACCACCCAATGAGTTGTGTTAGGGTACGTACCTGTTATATCGACTTCTGACTCATAACCGTCATACATCTACAAGACATATATTATATCTAATGATATTATATTCTATATATATATCCAAACAGGTTTCGTTACTATGCGGTAACTAGAGCGCATCACTACCAACGATCAATAGGTTGGTCTCTTTCTCTTACCAGACGCTAAGTATCCCAATTCGTATTGACACTCTTATACCTAGACACAGAGCGACAGTCTGCGATCAATGTTCTTACTATCTGCGAATAGATACACACACTAGTAGAATATCGTGGACTCAGTCCTCCACAGCCATTTTCTCCGTACCTGGTATTCCTCGCAATCTCCTCGGAGCCCTTATTGCTCTTCCCTCATATTTATGGTTCCGTGTCTTTGCATTGTCGGACTAGGGTTTTAGAATGCCACTGACTTGACCTTTGCAGCTATCTGCTGGGGTAGCTATTCCCTCAAATAGTTGGCTTGCGCAACCTGTGATACTTAAGGACGGAACCTCGTGACTAGTTGTCCCCCCATGACATGCAACACTCCCACTTTTGAAAATCCTTTACATTAGGCTAGACGGTGTGGTTTGAGATCCTGGATCGTCCAAGCCATAGCCCGTATATGATCCTGTCCCAACCTCCGTATAGCCCTATGGCAAGTCTGAAACCCCTTTTATTTACCTATATGTGAGTAAAAGGCTGGTGGCACGGCGAGGGTTCTTATTGTCCTGCGGTATGAACGTTAAACACTATATCTGAGGTGTGATGTTCCAATTAGAAAATGATGAAGGCTTCCTTGCGCCATACTCCTAGTTTCCACCCCTGCACCTTGGAGTGGAAGTACCCTGTTTAGGATCCCCATCTATGATTAAGTGGGGAAAAATCGTTTTATGGCTTAAAAATCAATTTAAGTTGAAGAAAGACTTGAGGTAACCCCATCAAGAAATGAATTATAACACAAATTATTTTTGCGCATAAAATAACCCAGAGAGTTTGACATCGTCGTAAAATTCTTACAAATTACCCACACTAGGCGTCTTTAACCCTTAGTAGGTAACCAGTCTACGAAAACGAAACATCGTGAATTAAAACATGAAACGCCGCTAATAAACGACCTTATGTGTTCACATCCCTGCTTGCGCTGGCATGCGGGGAACTGAATATAATATATATATCTAGTAAATATACTATATATATCATCACTAGATATATGGTTCCGTTTAGTCTCACGATCGTTAGACGTCCGCGATAGAAAATCACGCAAGGTTCCTGGTTCGATGGCCCTCGCAAACTCAGCCCGTAGTTCGTAGTACCAGGATCTATCGCAGTGAAGTGAAGGCCGATCGTAGGTGTGATGCCCCAACTCCTTGGTCTTAGCCGCCTATTTGAAAAGGGAGACAGCTACCCTCGCTGTCTGGCTTGATAACAAAATCTTTAGACCACCCCACCCGTCACTTTCATCTCTATATATTATCTGATTAACTATAGCTTCTACTTAATATATATACTCTGATAAGTATACTACGTACCTCACCCGTGAGCGGGACAACGCCGATATCGGAATACTCCTGTTATTACAATTTATTTTATCAGACGCTGCTGCAAGTCAACAAACAACAAAGACACGGACGTCCGCATTGAACAGGACCGACATTCATTGAAAAAGGAATCTAACCGACTCCCGAAACTTTATGATAAAAAATAATAAAAAATAAGTTGAATCCAAGTACTCCATAACATCGAGTTCCTTCATTTATTTAAATGCTTCATAATACACGCTCAACTTCCAACATAAACATCATATATATATTATATATTATATACTAATATATATATATATATTATATATATTACTAATATGGTTCAGATATCTTAGCATTCGTTCGTTTATGATTAGTCTTACAGACTGTCTTTTGTTATGAATAGAGTTAAACAAGTTCAGTTTAAAAAAACGTCTTTCAAAAACAAAAATCTTAAAATCTTAAACCCCTAGCTGATCCTTATTCATTGACGGGCGTCATCTCTCATCTGTTGAATTATTCTTATTAGGATCTGGCCAAATCGCCAATGGTCTCGCTCTCTGCACAATGTCCCTGTCTACCAGAGGACTAATCCAGTGAAGATAATCATCGAGTGCGAGTGGCTCTTAGTAATAAATACAATACTCGTTGAATGATTTCTCTTCGCCTTACCCTGGTCAAGAACATACTATATTCCTAATATAATTTCAGCACGAACGCATGTTGCTTACCCCTGGCATAGCTTTTTCACTTTGTTTAAGGGAGGTCTTTGTTTCCTTTGAACGTCTTGTCTTCTGTTTATTTCTTCTTGTTATACCTGACCGACTTCAATCTATCTCATCTACATCTTCTATCTATTTCAGTCTGTCTATATTCTATGCATACTAGTCCTTATCTCACCTTATCCTATGACTATCTCATTTTGCTCATTATGATAGTACTATATTTTTGTTATTATTCTTTTTCATTCCTCACCGCAATGTATCTATGAAATTTGGATAATCCATTCTATCTATTCTACTTTCTACTCTCATCTATCTATCTAGTTTATTCTATCTTAGCCTGTTCATATCTATCCATCTTTGCCTGTCATACTATTATATCTTATTTATCTATCTATTCTATTTATCTACATAATTCCTGTTTCCAAATCTATCTATCCTATCTTCAGTTCTGTATGTAGTATAATGTTTATGTGTATGCATGTCTGCATTTATTCATTTATTTATCTATCTATCTATCTATCTATCTATCTTATTCTGCTCATTACTCTGTATATATGTATGTATATATTGTATTGTATTGTAGTACTATCGTTCAGGTAGGCGTCACTTAGCCTCTACAAACGTCTGTAGAAAAGCAAGATGGAATTACACACAGTATACTGCATATTTTTAACAAATCCGAAGTTGTACGACCATTTACCTTCTATCTCATAAACCATCCAATTTGACTAGTACGGCCTGCTGGGAAAAACAAGGACGAACTATAACTCTACCATGGACTCCTAAACCTGGGCACACTACTTACCGACCAGCAAAAAACTTTTGATTGCAGCACCCGGTCTGTAGCGGTATTGCGTACCATCTAACAAACTTATTAAGTGCAATGCCTCATAGGAACGAATGGAGAGCAAGGAGAGAACAGAAGACAGAGGACAGAGACAGGGGGGAGGAAATGAGGAGAGAGAGAGTGGGTCAAGGGATCATGCTCTCCGGCACCCAATTGATGATGATGATGATGATGTATGGTGATGATGATTGATTGAAATCGATAAATATCTTCAGTGTGCACTCAATCTAATTGATATTGTGAAGAGTTCTTTCTTCCAGTTCCTCTATTCAACATCACAATCTACTTAATGTACAAGGTGGTCCGACAGGTCCTTGTCCCAATTTTTGTTTTAATATACTAGCCTGCGGACTCGTGGAATTTCACGAACGCAAGAAAATCAAGAGTATTATAAGTATAATACAGATATACATATGATATTATGCCACTAATTATTACAAAAAAACTAGCTTAATAGTTTATCAGAAGACCTTGAATTTCAGATGTTACAAACAAGGAAAGTAAAAAGTTAATTAACAAAAAGAGTATACTTAGGTTAGCACACTGATAGATAGAAATCACCAAATTACTTTCCTTGCGCGTTTGAACATCTATAGGTCAAACTGATAATTAATCTTCATAAGAAACAGGGTTTTACCAGTGACAAAATGTTTATCCTATTTAGCGAGACATAGGCATAAAAAATAATCCTAAATCACGGCGTATTATATCAAATGACAGTTATACTATAATTTGTTATTTCTCCTGAAGAAGGCTCGTACCCTCCGAACCCAAACCAGATAGAAAATCTTCACAACTATTAACTGCTCTATATTTACCAGATAATACTAAAACTACTTATGCTACCTGAATGCAAACGCTCGTAGAACTTTGTGTAAAGATATATATATATAATCAATAAGATTATAAATATATATAAAAAGGTGTGTGTGTTGTGTGTGGTGTAATATAATTATATATATAATATATATTATATTAGCATTAATATATACAAGAGAAAATGCCTTGCTAGCTCTCCTGACGAAAAATCTGCGGCCTCACAGACTAGTGCAGGATCAAATAAACATATTCTAAATGAGCTGCTTCACTGCATACATGATTTGTTGTAATTTGTATCGATTCGCATCAAATTCGAATGTTACCTCTCATCTTTTTTT
>CM042147.1:53522063-53545359 GCA_023376005.1 Doryteuthis pealeii | reverse complement strand
AAGATTCCACATCCTAGAACTGCTGTGTAAGTGATCCTGTCCGATTTCAGTTAACTCCTAATAAAATGACTGGGTTGTATAATTTGCAAGAAAGTCACAACTTGTTCAATTGGTTTTAATGAATGTGCTTTGTTTAAAAGGAAAGCCATTGTACAAACAGCCACCACCACATTTTTATTTACTGCTTACACATTGATTATCAGGGGCACATGATATGTTGGTTATTGTCAACGAAAATGGAACAACCGTGTTTCAAATTCCAAGCAAGAAATGGTGGTTTGGTTTGGTTTGTTTTGTTTTACGCATATCAACTCTCGTGGGTCATTTAATGCCGACAAAGTTGTCGAAATAAATTCATTCTTAATGCATAATTACAATTTGTTTATAACTCATTCTATTTAACCCATAGATGGGACCGCTAACAGGTACTACGCACTCCGGGTCAGAGTGGACCAGGGAGCAATGGGATGAAGGGGTACTCCACATTCCCCAAACCTCCAAAACTGGAACTTTCACCATAAGATAGAGTTTAATGTTATTCCCAAGGACATGTAGACCCTCAGCTACCGCTTTTAGCACCCATATGATAAAAAGGGGTCGGGTTGCCAATAAGGGCAATACGGTTGGGAAATTCATATAGGTGCTACGGCTTGACGTGACCAGCCATTGATTGGAGGGACCTCTCGGACGCCCGTCTAGCCCAAAAGTTGGAGTATTGCAAGTCATGAACTACTTCTGGGTTCTAACCTTAAGTATCACGGGTCGCCACCCATGGCCAATCAGGTGGCCCATTAAGGAAGTCTTAAACCCCTCCTGCAGAGGTGCAGTCGGTGCATTCTAACGCCCCAGCCGACAGGTCGCGAAGAATGTATGCATTCACGTTGCACTAATTTCTTTGGGAAAAGCATGGATCCTAAAGAAGAAACTTTCAAACATTGAGACAACTACAACAAAATATTCCAATCAGAAAGCTAAATCAAAGACTAAATGTATAACATTTACATTTGTAAATTTATTGTATTAAAAATCTTTGAATTCCTCATGTGCGGCAAAAAATACATCCAACGTTTTAAATTGTCACTTTTGTGGTGCAAATGAACTTAGGCAAGTAGTAATATTAGTTCCATGTCGTACCATTTTTTTTCCAGATATAATCATTTCTTTTTAAATTTCAACATATAGTATTATCGATTTTCTATCCGAAACAGCATCATTCAGGCCGTTACAGGTGTTACAATTTTATGGACTATCCTTTAGTCAAGCAAAAGCGCTTGTCCAGCGGAAATCCTTGGTAAAGAATCCTGTTGGTTGTTCCTTGGTGCTCTCATATTGTATGTCCTTCGTCAATGATTGCAAATGGACACCTCTCAGTATCAGTGATTAAGTAGTCAAGCAGCCAAGCATTCGGGCTGCTGATTGGCTGTGGTTTAAACCACGTGACCCGCTTAGTCTATACATTTCAGTGGTGTATGTAGCACACTTATATACAGAATAATCCAACAACAGTAAATGAGAACGCAAAGCTCTCTGTGCAGATTTAATGATTCATTAATTTTAAAAGAAAAATCAGAAAACAATTCAACTGTAAACGCGCGGTGTGCACCGGTGCAAAACATAATCGGAGGGGCATTAGCGAAAAGGAAACGCAACAGATCCGCTCCAGGTTTGAACTCGGGTCACCGAATCCATTTTCGAGGACAATAATCTTACGCAAGCACGCATCTCTCTCTCTCTCCTCTCTCTCTCTCTTATCTCTCTCTCTCTCTCATATATATATATATATATGTATATATAATATTATATAAAGAGAGGAAGAGAGAGAGAGGGAGAGAGAGAGAGAGAGAGAGTTTCGAATCGCCGAGAGACAGTCTGTGCATGAATCCATTTTTTACCTGTTCTGTCTTTCATTACCAACAAATATGAATACTGAACTTGTCACAGATCTGCCACATCTAGACGTATTCACTTTATGGCTAATTCCCTTTGCAAAGTCTAGAGCGTCGCCTTGTGGTGCAATGGTTAGCAAGCTAGTCTCGAAGATCAGTACGACTGAATAGCGAGTTCGATTCGATCCTCGTTGAATATCCATACGTAACCTTGTCTCACATCCTACCGTGATAATATAATTTAATTTTTGATAATTCGGAATTCAATCAAGTTATGAGAAACGAGCCTCACCAACCAAATACTTATTAGGGGTCAATGATACATATGGCTAACTACTGATATATTCCTGTTCATGAACAAAATGTATACAAGACAAAAGAAGAACAATTATTGGTAAATATAGGTGTAAGAAGCACATACAAACTACACATATGATCTAGTGCTTCTCGCAATACATCTTGAAAATAATCAAAAGTTCCAATTACCGTCGAATTGGGAAGACATGGCAACAAACGGTTGTAACCTAATACAAACCCGAATAGCTGCAAAGTCTACTGCAGAATGACAGGTATTTATAAAACTCCACAATATCATTTAAATCAAGCAGCCAATCAGAACTCAAGGAATGGAACGTCTCGAATACCCAAATTAATGAATGATCATTCTTGATTTCTATATATACCAACTGTCTTGGACGCTGCTTCAGTTGTACTTAGTTAGCTGTTGTTATTCAAACAACAGTAGACTAACTGACTTCAATACATCTAAACAAGCCGAATCTGCGCATAGCCTGGAGAAGGACGCATCGACTCTACGTAATGTAGTTCATGGAGTTCATGTGTTTTAAACAAGATGGACACAGCTTCATATTAAATGGCAAGATCCTGAAAATTAGTAGGCCAGTTACATACGAAGATAATAATATCTCATCTATAGAAAGTGATGTCTGTATATTTACAGGAAAGCACTGCTATAAACAGATTATTGATCATAAGATAAATCGAGAATTCTTCAATCTGTAGCCATGTCAGTGTTACTGTATGGCTGCACCACTTAGACTTGAATTGAGAAAAAATATAGAGGATTGAGTAAATAGCCACCCTGAATTAACTTCTCCTTTCGTTCACTCAGCGGATTACGTGATGTTTTCTGAAATTGGCTTGAAGTTTATTTTCAAATTCGAGACAAACAAGAAAATAAATATGAAAAGTAAAACAAGTCGTCAGTAATTTATAAAACAGAATTCTTTGGCATTGGAATTGAATTAAGATTCGTGGTGAGAGGTGTTGGGGGGTAAGAAGGAAAAAATGAGGGGAGACATACCGAAAATATGAGACGAACTTGACTGTTTTGGATTGTCAATTTTAGAAAAAAAAAGTCTTGTGACAACTAGGGTGGCCTGATTGACCCACCCTCTCTTTAGCCTACGTTTCTTTCTTTCGCTTAATCCTATCCTAACCATCCCCCTCTCTCTCTCTCCCCTCTCTCCTCCCATTCCTCTAACTCCTCTCCCCTTTCTTTCTTTTTCTCACCTCACTGCTCACCCTGTTACTGCCTGTTTATCCATTCTGCAATTGACACATGTCCAATCTCAACACACATTTTTATTCCGCAATTTCTCTCAGACGTTTAAATTTCACACGCATAAATACATTCACACGTATACACTCAAGCTTTGGGCACCTCATCTGGTGTAATGTGTGAGCAAGAAAGATTTGCAGACATTGTTAGTGAGTTCGATTTCACTGGATGCCCCATATTTCTGACCATGTGTCACATATAAGCTAAGCTTAATAAATAACTCTACACTCAAGCTTTCCCCTTTGATATAACACAATCACGACAACCACATATACAGTTTTACACATATTCTAACACAGTTTCTATGTTTGTCACTACGTTTATCTTTCTCTCTCTCCTCTCTCTTACTCTCTCTCTCTCCTCTCTCTCTCTCTCTCTCTCTCTATATCTATAATATATATATATATGTATATGTATATATATGTATATGTATATATATATATATATATAATATATATAGGAAGTACCCTTACTTTACCGAACAGATCCCTGTGCAACTCATACGCTGAGTTGTCGAGAACCGGTATTGAACGGGAACCTTGTGGTTCCTAGGTGGACGATCTACCGACTGAAGCTAAACTGGCCTTACACAGTGGGGGGAAACAAACATTCGTGCACATACAACTTTTAATTTATTGCCTTTCCAACAAATGAATAAACATAATTTTCATATACTTAACTGTGGATAGATGAAGCACCTGGAGAATAAGCTATATATATTATTATATATAATATATATATATGGGCAAACAACAACAAAGCTTTCATAAACTACCGTGAATTAGTTGACATCTTACTTTCTAGAAAAATATACATTTCTCCATATATGATTGGATTTTGTATATGAAAAGTATGCTCTGAATCATATAGAATTATATTTCCTTGGCCCACCTGAAATTTGCTGTGGCCCATGTTGGCCATGAGGCCATACGTTGGGAAACCACTGCTCTAGATTATTTAAGTGGAATATTCTAGAATGCTGCAATATTGTTATCAGTTGTAATTTTTAGCTTAAAAATACAAACAGAACATTCTGTAATTGATATTCGTGCAAGAAGGTTATCATCGTGGCAAGAGGTAAAGAATTGACAAATTTGCAAAAAGAATTGATTGTTACGCTCTGGAAGGAAAATAAAAGTTAGAGGAAAATCTCAGTCATCCTAAATATTATATTCACTCATAGTTCATTAATTCCAAGGTATAAAGACGTAAAACTGTAGAACCCAAAAGGAAGAACAGAAAGCTCAATGGAAGATTTTCTTCTAGATGTTCGTTAAATAAACAAAATCAGGCTATCTACAATGTATTAAATAATAATAATAATAATAATATAATAATAATAATAATAAAAGAGAACGTGTCAACTGGTGGACTTTGCGGTCCAAGCAGATACAGGGTGAAGATGAAGGAAAAACGAAAGATGGATAAATACTTGGAACTTGCTAGAGAATTGAAAAAGCTGTGGAATATGAGGGTGAAAGTGATACCAATTGTAGTTGGTGCACTTGGAACGGTCCCAATAAATTTGGAAAAAAGACTGGAAGATCTATAAATCAGAGGAAGAATTGAGACCATCCAGACTACTGCACTGCTGCAATCGGCTAGAATACCCAGAAAAGTCCTGGAGACCTGAAGAGACTTGTCACTCAGACTCCAGTGAAATACCATCAGCTAACGCTGGTGTGAAAAACTCAAAAGGAGTGAAAATAATATATTTTTCAGCTAGTAAATTAGGTCTGAGACCTGTCAGCTGTTCCTTATAAACATTCATCTTAATTCTCCATAATATTTATACTCTTTCCACAGATTATCTAACATTGCCTTAAAGGAGTTTTGAGATGGGGCATTCACTATTGATGATGGTAGTTTATTCCATATATTAACCACTCTGTTACCAAAATAATTCTGTCTTACATTTACTTTACAAATTCTTTTAAAGAGTTTTAATTTATGACCCCTGGTATTGATATTTTGAGCAATGTTTAGTAGATCAAAGTTTGTTGAATAAAATCCATGTGTATATTTGTAGACTTCAATCATATCCCCTCTTGTACGTCGATAAACCAAACTTGGTAAGTCAATATTCTTAAGTCTTTCTTCATACGAAAGGTTTTTTTAAATCATTCATTACTTTAGTAGCTCTCCCTTGAACTCCCTCAATGAGTTTTATGTCCATGATTAGTCTTGGACTCTAACGCACATTATCAAATTCCAAATAAGGTTTTACCAATGCAATGAATAAATATTTTAGCATTTCTTTGTCCATGTATTCGTATGACTCCGTATTAATCCTAATCTTGAATGAAGATTATATATCATTTTTTTGTGTTGTACGAATACTTTTCATCCATTAAATAGATAAATAGGATTTTATTTCTATTAAATTATTTTTTCTATTTTCTCTTCATATTCGGTTATCATGCATCTGTGTACAGTAATTATATGAAAGTTATGCTTATTCATTTGTTGAAAATACAACAAATGAAACATTTGTACGGTACGAATATTTGTCCCCCCCCCCTATAAACTGTGGGAGGGTGAACAAAAAATTTGATAAATATATTAATCCCCGAACCGTTTCGGCTTTAGGTGTCATCAGGAGGTGCTTATATTTCAAAACTAAGAGTTTAAAAACACTAGTATTATTGTTCCCGTGTCTATGAAAACGTCATGTTTTCTGAAAGGCAACTCATTCATTTGGGTGTGTGTGTGGAGGGGGGGGGTAAATATTCAAAATTTGAAAACATTTAAACTAATGTTTTTCTCAATCTAAGGGTTTTTTTTTCTTTCTAAGGTGTAATAAGTAATTGAGAGTTAATTCCCCTGTTTTATTATTACCTTCCTTTGTGTAAATCTTTAACTTTCTGAAGTATATAAATTCCAAGAAGTTGCAACTGTATTCTAAGTAGAATAAAGCTTTCTCAAGCCCAGTCGGTGTGTTCATTCATTATTACATAAGGTCTAGAGCAGAAAATCATAGATGAAGTTAATAATAGACGACCGCTAAACTCATTGGTGATATCAAACCATTCTCAAGTTGAGGCGAAAGTCTCAGCTATTGGCAATGATGCAGAAAAACGTCCTTTCATTGACCTCAGAGCCCAGTGACTTTACATACATCCGGGCACCTGAATCGAGCACGCACATGCGTCATGCTAGGTTGTGTTTTTAAATTTTTTTCGTGTTCCGACGGACGCGAGATTCGATTCAGGCAGGCCAGACACAACCGGGTTCTTGTATGTTGCTGTTCGGGTACAGCTGTATTATTCCTATTACACTCAAATATTTCATTAAGTAGTAAATAGGTCTATAAAAGGTTAATGACTTTTAGAATAATGAATTTTTAAAACTTTATTTTATACTTTTAATTGGAAAGTTATGAACAATGAGATTGTAAGTGTTTTGGGGTTGAAATGTGTTGTTTTCTTGAGTGGTTTAATTTGTTCTAAAAATTCTTTTGAGGTAAAGGTTACTAGACGAAATATTAAACTCTCTTGATGGGTTTCGACTAATGAAATAATTTTTGGCATTTTTTTGCTGCATTCAAATTACAGGGCGGTTTTTTCTCAGTCGGTAGAGCATCTTCTAAGGGATCGCAAGGTTCTGGATTCGATATCGGTCCCCGCAACAGCGCATAAGTACACAGGTTGGAAAATTAATCTGTGCAGTTAGGCAGAGACAGGACTGGGTTTATTATCCGGTGATCGAGGTATCTCAAAGAGGAATGCCGAAGTGATTCATACAATTTTTTACACTGCATGATTTTCGGTTTGTACGTGCTCCCACATCAATCGGACTTTAAGTTCCTCTGCATGGTGGAGGTCAGAAAATATTTACGTAAATTCAAGGTGTGTCAAAAAGTACCGAGATTGAAGCGGTATTTATCAAGATAGGAATGAACATAAATGTAACTTTTTTCTTCAGAATACAAGGTGTGTCGAAAAGTACAGACTTTAAAAGCTATATTTACCGAGAAGAATTGAAGAATGGAAAATTTATTTTTTTCAGATTACAAGGTGTGTCAAAAAGTCCAAAATCCGATTCTTTTGACACACCTTTTATATTAATATTGATAATATAGTTTGTTGTATTTAAATAAAAGAATGTTTATATCATTGATAAAGCACATATATGTAAGGATAAGTGATATCGATCCTCACTGAGTTCTAAATATTCTGGCCTTGTGCCAAATTTAGATAAGCTTAGAAAATGTATGTGTGTGTGTCTACCTCGTTATCATACTCTTTTCCTTCTCATTCTATCTCTGGTGACCTCAGTGTCTGGGTATAATATAAACTGCATCTAATGGTGAGAGTCCAATTTGGAGCTCTAAAGAATGTGGAGTACCCTTCATACTTCAGGTCAACTCACTAGATTTTGTAGTAACTGTTAGAGTCCATCTATGCGTTAAATAGACAGAATTAGTCTTAAAAATAGTGTTAAGAATTCACTTTAATTTTTTAAAAGTTTGAATACCATTCAAAAATAAATAAAATAAAATGCTTCGGCATAAAATAACCCAACAAGCGTTGATATGCCTTAAAATCAACCAACCTTCTCTTCTATGGCTGGTGACCTCAATTCTTTAAACACGTCTCATTGTCCGACATTTGCCCGGCCTTTTGTTATAAATTGAGGAAATACCAACAACAAGGCCCCTACTATGTTGGTCATTGTCTCGCAATAAGTGGAAGCCAGAAAAATGGTTGTTATGATGACATCAATAGAAACCAGCGAAACCTTAAATAGACAGTGAGTAAAGTCTTGTTATTTTCCTATCTTATTTCTCTCTATTCCTCTCTCCCCTCTCTCTCTCTCTCTCTCTCTCTCTCTCTCTCTCTCTTCTCTCAATATTTTCCTCTAATCTCCTCTTGCTCCTCTTAACATTTAAATTCTTTTCTTTTCTTTATATAGTTCTACCTCTATCTCTATTCCTATCTCTATCTATCTACTTTATATATATATCTGTCTCTTAATATCTCTGTCTGTCTGTTGTCTGTCTGTCCGTCTCTCTCTTCTCTCCTCTCTATATAAATTAATATATATATATATAATATATATATAGATATATATATATATATATATTACTTTTGATATCACACAGAAGGTGACATCAACGATTTGACAGAAACGAATTTCTTTATTTACAACAAGCATGTATGTCCGTGTCATTTACATGAAATCATCTCATTGTCACACTTATAGAGCATCGAGAAAGTGGGGTTGCACGATTGTTACAAACGCCACAAATCGATTTACGACACGGCTGATCCTACAAGGCACTCCGTAGACTTCATAATCAAAACCAATTTAATGTCTAAAAGTTGGTTTAACTAGTTGGCAGAGATTACGCCTAGGAACCGAAAGGTTCTATATTTGACATCGGTCCTGCCAACATCAGCGCATGATAAGCGCAGATGGGGGAAATCTGATCTGTGCGATATAGCTTTGGAAGCTGACGGTAGTGTGGCGCTTATTTGAAGCAACACAATCTCCTTGGTCTGAGCACTAGCAAAAAGGGAATATACTCCTCGCTGTTTGGCTGATAATCTGCAATAGCCATTCCGTCGACGCCCGGTCTTTGTTAAACTCGAGGTCTGCGAGAATTATTCACATTGTGAAATTTAATCTCACTAATAAGTTAAAGCGGCACTTCTTCCAAGCTGTATCAATGCTACTGCACGGCTGCACCACTTGGACCCTAATGAAGCGCCTAGCGGAATAAGCAAGAGGGGAGTTGTACAAGAATCTTGCGTGGCTGGCTTAAACTTGTTGAAACAGTGCACACAAAAATGCAGCTGTAGCAGCCACCTACACCCTATCACAACCACAAACCATATCCAGTAAATCGAACTAAGACACGCTAGCCACTGCAGATTCAGTTATAAATCATAGCGACGTCTCTCCTGTGGAACCCCCCCCTTCTCAATCCAATTTGGCCTTTGGTCTTACTTAGGCTAGACGTGCGGTCGGAGAGACCCCCTCCGATCCAATCGGCTGGTTTCGTCAAGCCCTAGCACCTATTAATGATTGTCCCACCCTGTTACTCATTGGAAACGCCCACCTTTTATTAACCATGTGCTAGATAGGCGGTGGCTGAGGGCCTATTGTCGGGGTATGACGTTAACATCTGATGGTGAGTTCCAGTTCTAAGAGCTCTGGGAGGAATGGTGAATGAGGGGTATTCCACATTCCCCAGGCTCTAGAATGGAAACTTCACCATCAGATAGTTTAACGTCATACCCAGAACAATAAGACCCTCAGCCACCGCCTTCTAGCACATGTATAATAAAAAGGGTTGGGCGTTTGCCATGAGCAACAGGGTTGGGACAATCATATAGGTGCTAGGGCTTGACGAAACCAGCCGATGATCGGAGGGGGTCTCTCCGACCGCCCGTCTAGCCTAATAAGGACCAAAGGGCCAAATTGGGGATGAGGTTCACAGGAGAACGTCGCTTATGAGTTATAACTTCTCTAGCAGTGTCTAGCGTGTCTTGTTCGACTTACTCGGATGGTTTGTGTGATAGGGGGTAGGTGGCTGTACAGCTGCATTTTTTGTGGTGCAGCTGTTTCAACAATTTAAGCCAGCACGCAGAATTCTTGTACAACTCCCTCTTGCTTATTCTCTAGGCGCTTCATTAGGGTCAAGTGGTGCAGCCGTGCAGTAGCATTGATACGGCTTGGAAGAAGTGCCGCTTTAACTTATTAGTGAGATTAATTTCATATGAGTGATATTTCGTCGCAGACCTCGAGTTTAACAAAGACCGTGGTGTCTACGGAATGGCTATTGCAGATATCAGCCAAACAGCGAGGGAGTATATCCCTTTTTTGCTAGTGCTAGACAAGGAGATTGTTTTGCTGAGGTGAAGTGCCACACCTACCGTCATCTCCTAAATGCTATATGCACAGATCAGATTCCCATCTGCGCTTATCATGCGCTGAGTTGGCAGGACCGATGTCAATATAGAACCGTGCGTTCCTAGGCGATTCTCTGCCACTGAGTTAAACCAGCTTTTAGACATTAAATTTGGTTTGGTTATGAAGTCTACGGAGTGGCCTATTGTAGGTATCAGGCCGTGTCGTGAAATCGATTTGTGGCGTTTGTAACAATCGTACAAGCCGCATTTTCTTCGATGCTCTATAAGTGTGACAATGAGATGATTTTCATGTAAATGACACGGAACAGACGTGCTTGTTGTAAATAAAGAATTCGTTTCTGTCAAATCGTTGATGTCACTTTTGTGTGTGGATATCAAAAGTAATATGATATATATATAATAATATATATATATATATATATATATAGAGAGAGAGAGAGAGAGAGAGAGAGGAGAGGACACAGACTGACAGACAGACAGACAGAGAATATTAAGAGACAGATATATATATAAATGTAGATAGATAGAGATAGGGATAGAGATAGGGTAGAGATATATAAAGAAAAGAAAGAATTTAAATGTAAAGATGGAGCAAGAGGAGATTGAGAGGAAAATATTGAGAGAGGGAGAGAGAAAGAGAGAGAGAGGGAGAGAGGAATAGAGAGAAATAAGATAGGAAATAACAAGACTTTACTCACTGTCTATTTAAAGGTTTCGCTGGTTTCTATTGATGTCATCATACAACCATTTTTCTGGCTTCCACTTATTGGAGACAATGACCAACATAAGTAGGCCTTGTGGTTGTGTGGTATTTCCTCAATTTATACAAAAGGCGGGCAAATGTCGGACAATGAGAACGTGGTTTAAAGAATTGAGGTGCACCAGCCATAGAAGAGAAGGTTGGTTGGATTTTTAAGGCATATCAACGCTTGTTGGGTTATTTTATGCCGAAGACATTTTATTTTATTTATTTTTGATGGGTATTCAAACTTTAAAAAAATTAAAGTGAATTCTTAACACTATTTTTTAAGACTAATTCTGTCTATTTAACGCATAGATGGGACTCTAACAGTTACTACAAATCTAGTGAGTTGACCTGGAAGTATGAAGGGGTACTCCACATTTCTTTAGAAGCTCCAAAATTGGAACTTCACCATTAGATGCAGTTTGATATTATACCCAGGACACTGAGGTGCACCAGAGATAGAATGAGAAGGAAAAGAGTATGATAACGAGTTAGACACACACACATACATTTTCTAAGCTTATCTAAATTTGCACAAGGCCAGAAATAATTTAGAACTCAGTGAGGATCGAAATCACTTATCTTACATATATGTGCTTTATCAATGATATTAAACATTCTATTTATAAATACAACAAACTATATTATCATATTAATAAAAAGGGTGTCAAAAAGTATCTGGATTTTGGGACTTTTTGACACACCTTGTATTCTGAAAAATAACTTTCCATTCATTCTTCAATTCTATCTTGGTAAATACAGCTTTAAAATCTGTTACTTTTGACCCCCTGTATTCTGAAAAAAAAAAGTTACATTTATTGTTCATTCCTATCTTGATAAATACGCGGCTTAATCTCGGTACTTTTTTGACACACCTTGTATTTACGTAAATATTTTGACCTCCAGCCATGGCAGAGGAACTTAAAGTCCGATTGATGTGGGGAGCCACGTACAAACCGAAGATCATGCAGTGGCAGTGTAAAAAATTGTATGAATCATTTCGGCATTCCTTTTGAGACACCTCGATCACCGGGGATAATAACCAGTCTGTTCTCTGCTAACTGCACAGATTAGATTTCCAACCTGTGCTACTTATGCGCTGTTGGCGGAACCGATATCGTATCCAGAACTTGCGACCCCTTAGCAAGATGCTCTACCGACTAAGAAAAACCGGCCCTGTAATTGTAATGGCAGCAAAAAAAATGCCAAAATTATTTCATTACCAAACCCCTCAAGAGAGTTTTGATATTTCGTCTAGCAACCTTTACCTCAAAAGAATTTTAGAACAAATTAAACCACTCAAGAAAACAACACATTTCAACCCAAAAACTTTACAATCTCATTGTTCATAAACTTTCCAATTAAAATATAAAATAAAGTTTTAAAACTTCATTATTCTAAAAGTCATTAACCTTTTATAGACCTATTTTACTACTTAATGATTATTTTGAGTGTAACAGGAATAATACAGCTGTACCCGAACAGCAACATACAAGAACCGGTTGTGTCTGGCCTGCCTGGATCGAATCTCGCGTCCGTCGGAACACGAAAAAAAAAATTAAAAAACACAAACTAGGTATGACGCATGTAGTGGCTCGATTCAGGTGCTTGGATTGGTGTAAGTCACATGGGCTCTGAGGTAAAAAAAAAAAAAAAAGGACGTTTTTTTCTGCATCATTGCGAATAGCTGAGACTTTCGCCTCGGACTTGAAGAAATGGTATTGATATCACCAATGAGTTTAGCGGTCGTCTATGTTATTAACTTCATCTGTGATTTCTGCTTTAGACCTTATGTAATAAATGAATGAACACACACGACTGGGCTTGAGAAAGCTTTATTCTACTTAGAATACAGTTGCAATTTCTTGGGAGTTTATATACTTTCAGAAAGTTAAAGATTTACACAAAGGGAAGGTAATAATAAAACAGGGGAATTAACTCTCAATTACTTATTAAACTTAGAAAGAAAAAACCTTAGATTGAGAAAACATTAGTTTAAATGTTTTCAATTTTGAAATATTTACCCCCCCCCCTCCACACACACAAAATGAATGAGTTGCCTTTCAGAAAACATGACGTTTTCATAGACACGGGAACAATAATACTTAGGTTTTTTAAACCTCTTAGGTTTGAAATATAAGCACCTCCTGATGACGACCTAAAGCCGAAACGGTTCAGTATTAATATAATATCATTTATTTACCTATGTTTATGTATCTATTTTTTGTTCACCCTCTCACATGTTTATAGTGGGGGGGGGGACAAATATTCGTACACCTACAAATGTTTCATTTGTTGTATTTTCAACAAATGAATAAGCATAATTTTCATATAATTAACTGTACACAGATGCATGATAACCGAATATGAAGAGAAAATAGAAAAAATAATTTAATAGAAATAAACCCTATTTATCTATTTTAATGGATGAAAAAAGTATTCGTACAGCACAAAAAAATAATATATAATCTTCATTCAAGATATTAGGATTAATATGGAGGTCATATGAATACAGGGACAAAGAAATGCTAAAATATTTATTCATTGCATTGGTAAAACCTTATTTGGAATTTGATAATGTGCGTTAGAGTCCAAGACTAATCAAAGACATAAAACCCATTGAGGGAGTTCAAAGAAAGAGCTACTAAAGTAATGAATGATTTAAAAAAACCTTTCGTATGAAGAAAGACTTAAGAATATTGACTTACAAGTTTGGTTTATCGACGTACAAGAGGGATATGATTGAAGTCTACAAATATACACATGGATTTTATTCAACGAACTTTGATCTACTAAACATTGCTCAAAAAATACCAGGGGTCATAAATTAAAACTCTTTAAAAGAATTTGTAAAGTAAATGTAAGACAGAATTATTTTGGTAACAGAGTGGTTAATATATGGAATAAACTACCTTCATCAATAGTGAATGCCCAATCTCTAAACTCCTTTAAGGCAAGGTTGGAAAGATTATAAATATTCTGTGGAATTAAGATGAATGTTTATAAGGAACAGCTGACAGGTCTCAGACCTAATATACTAGCTGAAAAAGATATTATTATTTTCACTCCATTTGAGTTTTTCACACCAGCGTTAGCTGATGGTATTTCACTGGAGTCTGAGTGACAACAAGTATCCTTAGGTCTCCAGGATTTTTCTGGGTATTCTAGCCGATTAAAGCAGTGTAGTAGTCTGAATGGTCTCAATTCTTCCTCTGATTTCTAAATTCTCCAGTCTTTTTTCCAAGTTTATTGGGACCGTTCCAAGTGCACAAACTACAATTGGTATCACTTTCATTCTCATGTTCCACAGCTATTCTCTGCAAGTTCCAGTATTTATCCATCTTTCATTTTCCTTCAGTTTCACCCTGTGATCTGCTTGGACCGCAAAGTCCACAGTTTGACGTTTTCTTTTATATATTATTATTATTATTATTATTATTATTATTATTATTATTATTATTATTAATACATTGTAGACTAGCCTGATTTTGTTTAATTTAACGAACATCTAGAAGAAATCTTCCATTGAGCTTTCTGTTCTTCTTTGGGTTTCTACAGTTTTACGTCTTTATATTTTAAAATAAATGAACTAAGAGTGAATATAATATTTAGGGTGTCTGAGATTTTCCTGTAACTTTTATTTTCCTTCCAGAGCGTAACAATCAATTCTTTTTGCAAATTTGTCAATTCTTTACCTCTTGCCACGATGATAACCTTCTTGCACGAATATCAATTACAGAATGTTCTGTTTGTATTTTTAAGCTAAAAATGACAAGTGATAACAATATTGCAGCATTCTAGAATATTCCAATTAAATAATCTAGAGCAGTGGTTCCCAACCTATGGCCACATGGCCAACATAGGCCACAGCAAATTTCAGGTGGACCAAGGAAATATTATAATTCTATATGATTTCAGAGCATACCTTTTATATACAAAATCCAATAATATATGTGGGAAAGTAAAATGTCAACTAATTCACGATTGTTTATGAAGGATTTGTTGTTGTTTTTTGTCCATATATATATATAGGAAAATTGCAAAATTAAATATTGATAATGAATAGTCGTTAAATTGGAACTGAAGAGTACATGTAGTTTAGATACTTGAGATAAAGTGTGTGCGTCAATATGGTTGTATCTTGATTGAATAAATATCTTATGTCAAATGGAAATATTTTTTTTATTATAATAATTTCATGGGCCACAAAAAATTCTGGTTTCAAAGTGGGCCATGAGCTGAAAAGGTTGGGAACCCCTGATCTAGAGTATCAAAGTAATTTAGATGTTTTTAAATATGAAATTTGCATTGTACGAATATTTTTTCACCAATTAGGATGGATAAATGGGATTTCTTTTATATTCTTTTCCTGTGTTCCATACATATCTAGTTATTATGCATCTTATCATCATCATCCTGTCGTGCTGGCAGCGCGGATATCTATGACAATCTCTTGCCATCCTTTCCTATCATTCATTACCCCCCGGTAGGTCCTCTGCGCAGCATCCAGTATCCCCGCAGAGCGGATCTATGTACGTCTTTGCTGGGCGACCTACACTGGCGTGCCCATGTGATGGCTTCCACAGAAGAACGTCACTTATGAGTTCATCCTTGCTTCTCCAGCAGTGCCCAGCGTGTCTTGTTCGCCTTACACGGATGGCTTGTGCCATACAGATGTTTTCTTGTGGGATGTTGTTTCCACGTCTTGTTTGATATTTCACGCAGCATTTTCGTGCAAATCCCATCTATCTTATTCTTCAGGCGCTTCATCTATCCACAGTTAATTATATGAAAAGTATGTTTATTCATTTGTTGGAAATGCATTAAATTAAAAGTTTGTATGTGCACGAATATTTGTTTCCCCCCTACTGTGTAAGACCGGTTTAGCTCAGTCGGTAGAGCGTCCGCCTAGGAACCACAAGGTTCCTGGTTCAATACCGGTCCTCGACAACTCAGCGTATGAGTAGCACAGGGATCTGTTCGGTAAAGTAAGGAGTTGATGGTAGGCATAGTGCTTCACCATATATATATATATATTATAGAGAGAGAGAGAGACAGAGACAGAGACAGAGAGAAAGAGAGAGAGAGAGAGAGAGAGAGAGAGAGAGGAGAAGAGGAGAGAGAGAGAGAGAGAACGGAGTGACAACATAGAAACTGTGTTAGAGACGTGTAAAACTGTATATGCGGTTGTTGTGATTGTGTTTATATCAAAGGGGGATAAAGCTTGTGTGTAGAGTTATTTATTAAGCCTAGCTTATATGTGGCACATGGTCAGAAGTATGGGGCACTCAGTGAGAGTCGAACTCACTAACAATGGTCTGCAAATCTTTCTTGCTCACCATTACACCAGATGAGGTGCCCAAAACTTGAGTGTATACGTGTGAATGTATTTATGCGTGTGAATATTTAAACGTCTGAGAGAAATTGCGGAATAAAATGTGTGTTGAGATTGGACATGTGTCAATATGCAGAATGGATAAAAGACAGGCAGTAACAGGGGGTGAGGCGTGAGTGAGAAAGAAAGAAAGGGGAGAGGAAGATAGATGGAATGGGAGAGAGAGAGAGAGAGAGAGAGAGAGAGAGAGAGAGAGAGGAGAGAGAGAGAAGAGAGAGAGAGAGAGAGAGGATGGTTAGGATAGAGATTAAGCGAAAGAAAGAGAACGTAGGCTAAGGAGAGGTGGGTCATCAGGCCACCTCTAGTTGTCACAAGAATTTTTTTCTAAATTGACAATCCAAACAGTCAAGTTCGTCTCATATTTTCGGTATATCTCCCCTCATTTTTTCCTTCTTACCCCCAACACCTCTCACCACGAATCTTAATTCAATTCCAATGCCAAAGAATTCTGTTTTATAAATTACTGACGACTTGTTTTACTTTTCATATTTATTTTCTTGTTTTGTCTCGAATTTGAAAAATAAACTTCAAGCCAATTTCAGAAAACATCACGTAATCCGCTGAGTGAACGAAAGGAGAAGTTAATTCAGGGTGGCTATTTACTCAATCCTCTATATTTTTTCTCAATTCAAGTCTAAGTGGTGCAGCCATACAGTAATACTGACATGGCTACAGATTGGAAGAATTCTCGATTTATCTTATCAATACTCTGTTTATAGCAGTGCTTTCCTGTAAATATACAGATATCACTTTCTATGGATGAGATATTGTTATCTTCGTATGTGAACTGGTCTACTAATTTCAGGATCTTGCCATTTAATGTGAAGATGTGTCCATCTTGTTTAAAACACATGAACTCCGTTTTATCAGAGTTTACATAGAGGTCAATGTGTCCTCCAGGCTATGCAGCAGTAATTCGGCTTGTTCAGATGTATTGAAGTCAGTTAGTCAACTGTTGGTTTGAATAACAGCAGTTAACTAAGTACAACTGAAGCAGTGTCCAAGACAGTTGGTATATATAGAAATCAAGAATGATCAATTCATGAATTTGGGTGATTTGGGTGGTTCCATTCCTTGAGTTCTGATTGGCTGCTTGATTTGAATGATATTGTGGAGTTTTATAAATACCCTGTCATTCTGCAGTAGACTTTGCAACTATTCGGGTTTGTATTAGGTTACAACCGTTTGTTGCCATGTCTTCCCAATTCGACGGTAATTGGAACTTTGATTATTCTTCAAGATGTATTTGCGAGAAGCACTAGATCATATGTGTAGTTTGTATGTGCTTCTGTATTTTACCAATAATTGTTATTCTTTTGCCTCTGTATGCATTTTGTTTCATGAACAGGAATATATAAGCAGTTAGCCATATGAATCATTGACCCCTAATAGTGTTTGGTTGGTGAGGCTCGTTAACTTAATTTCAGAATTATCAGAAAAGGAAATGATATTAGTCACGGGTAGGATTACAAGGTTACAACGAGGATCGAATCGAACTCGCTATTCAGTCGTACTGGATCTTCGAGACTAGCTTGCTAACCATTGCACCACAAGGCGACGCTCTAGACCTGTGCAAAGGGAATTAGCATAAAGTGAATACGTCTAGACGTGGCAGATCTGTGACAAGTTCAGTATTCAATATTTGTTGGTAATGAAAGACAGAACAGGTAAAAAAAATGGATTCATGCACAGACTGTCTCGGTCGGGATTCTCTCTCTCTCTCTCTCTTCTTCTCTCTCTCTCTCTCTCTCGTCTCTCTCTTCTCTCTCTCTCATATAGTAGTATGAGGGAGAGGAGAGAGTTAGAGGAGAGTTGGGGGAGAGATTGAGAGAGGAGATGAGAGATGCGTGGTCGCGTTAACGATTATTGTCTCGAAACGGATTCGGTGACCTGGAGTTCAAACTTTGGAAGCGTTTGTTTGCGTTTCCCTTTGCGCTAATGCTCCTCCGATCGATCATGTTTTGCTTCGGTGCACACCGTGCATTTACAGTTGAATTGTTTTCTGATTTTATTTTAAAATTAATTAATCACTAAATCTGTACAGAGAGCTTTTCGTTCTCATTTACTGTTGTTGGATTATTCTGTATATAAGGTGTGCTAAAATACATCACTGAAATTTATAGACCGAATGCGTAGCTGCTTGACTAGTTAATCACTGATACTGAGAGACGTCCATTTGCAATCATTGACGAAGGACATACAATACTGAGGAGCACCAAGAAACAACCAAAGGATTCTTTACCAAGGATTTCCGCTGGACTCTTGCTTGAAGACTAAAGGATGGTCCATAAAATCGTAACACCTGTAACGGCTGAATGATACTGTTTCAGATAGAAAATCGATAGTGCTATATGTTGAGATTTTTTTTTAAATGATCATATCTGGAAAATGGTACGACATTGAACTAATATTACTACTTGGGTAAGTTCACTTGCACCACAAAGGTGACAATTTAAAACGTTGGATGTATTTTTGCCGCACATGAGGAATTCAAAGATTTTTAATACAATTAAATTTGCAAATATAAATGTTATACATTTAGTCATTGATTTAGCTTTCTTAATCGGAATATTTTGTTGTAAGTTGTCACAATGTTTGAAAGTTTCTTCTTTATGGATCCATTATTTTTCCAAAGACATTAGTGCAACGTGAATGCACACATTCTTCGCCGCCCTGTCGGCTGGCGCGTTAGAATGCACCGACTGCACCTCTGCAGAGGGGTAAGACTCCCCCAATGGGGCCACCTGTTGGCCGTGGGTGGAGACCCGTGATGCTTAAAGATAGAACCCAGGTGGATGAGCCGTTCATGGCTTGCAATACTCCACTTTGGCCCTATCTTGGGCTAGACGGGTAGTCGGAGAGGCCCCCTCCGATCAATCGGCTGGTCACGTCAAGCCCTAGCACCTATATGATTTTCCCAACCCTATTTCCCTTATGGCAACCCCCGACCCCTTTTTATCATATGGGTGCTAGAAGGCGGTAGCTGAGGGTCTACATGTTCTGGAAATGACATTAAACTCTATCTGATGGTAAGGATCCAGTTTGGGAGGTTTGGGGAATGTGGAGTACCCCTTCATCACCATTGCTCCTTGGTCCACTCTGACCCGGAGTGGTAGTACCTGTTAGGGTCCCATCTATGGATTAAATAGAAAAACATGAGTTTATAAACAAAATGGTATTATCCATTAAGAATGAATTTATTTCACAACTTTGTCGGCATTAAATGACCCACCGAGGTTGATATACCGTAAAGCAAACCAAACCAAACACATTCTTCGCTGGAATTTGAACACGGTTGGCCATTTCCATTTTCTTTGTCAATAACCATTCATATTCATTGTGCTTCCCTGATAAATCAATGTGTAAGCAAGTAAATAAAGATGGTGGTGGTGGCGGTTTGTACAATGGCTTCCTTTTAAACAAAAGCACATGTCATTAAAAACCAATTGAACAAGTTGTGACTTTATTGCAATAATTTACAACCCAGTCATTTTATTAGGAGTTAACTGAATCGGACAGGATCACTAACACAGCAGTTCTAGAGATGTGAATTCTTGGATAAGCTTTCTTTTTTCTTTTTCTTTTTCTTTTTTTAGCTTTAATTAGATATGACATGAGATAAAGACTGAACTGTGTTGCCTAAGATGTGGAAATATTTGACCTTGCAATTATAAACATATTCAAATATAAAGTATATGTTTATTATTTTTCAATATTCAAACCTTTGAAACAGTAAGTTCAATACTTCAGACTGAGCATTATTATTACTATATACCATAAAACCAGTATTTCAAGTTGAGTATTATTCTACTATTTTACTATATACCATAAAACCAGTATTTCAAGTTGAGTATTATTCTACTATTTTACTATATTACCATAAAACCAGTATTTCAAGTTGAGTATTATTCTACTTTTTACTATATACCATAAAACATATTTCAAGTTGAGTATTATCTACTATTTTACTTATACCATAAACCAGTATTTCAAGTTTGAGTATTATTCTACTATTTTACTATAACATAAAACCAGTATTTCAAGTTGAGTATTATTCTACTATTTTACTATATACCATAAAACCAGTATTTCAAGTTGAGTATTATTCTACTATTTACTAATACCAAAAACCATATTGCAAGCTGATTATTATTTTACTATACACAGTAGGCCAAGGAGGGTAATGTTTGTGAGGCAATGGTTTTCATTGTAGGAAATGGACATGGTAAACAGAGTTCAAATCCTGGATTGGGCTTGTGTTCGCTACTGAGACAACGTCGTTTCCGATGGCTGGGTCATGTACATCGGATGGATGATGGACGTCTGCAAATTTATGTTACTGGTATTGCGAATTCGGCAAATAATGTGTGCACAGAATACAGAGCCGGAACTCTACTCCTGAGCCACCAGCCCACGTTATGCACGAGGCTCGTCATATCAACTAGTCATGATAAACGCGTGACTACATAACCATAGTATGTCTTTTAGTTACATCTGCAACATTACAGAGGACAAGGTTAAGATCTCCGTCGGAGGGAGATCACGGTATACACTGCAATAGGTCGAAAGAGCTGTCAAGTGTCTCTGCATGCAACAAGCATTGTTTGCCGAATTTGCTGGTCGGTGTAAATCAAGAAGGCAGCTGAACTTCAAAGGCAGGCCGAAAAATTAACACTCTTGACCCATGTGTGTGTATGTGTGTGCGCGTATGTATATTATATATTTATTTATATATGTATATATATATATTTATATATACCTATATATAATATATTTATATATGTATATATATGTATAATTATATATATGTATATATATATTTATATACATGTATATATATTCATATATATCTAATTCTATATCTAATAAGGATATCTACTGAGTCAGACGAACCTACTATTAGTTTCGCATAAAGCTCTTCAGGGCTAAAATCTGACAGGGCTAATAGAGTCAGATTTTAGCCCTGAAGAGCTTTATGCGAAACTAATAGTAGGTTCGTCTGACTCAGTAGATATCCTTATTACTTGGCTCTACTTAGGTATCGAGCACTTTTTACAAATTAGCTTCTCCTAGCGGTTATATGAATATATATATATATTATATACATATATATGCATATAAATTGTTTTTTTCTTTTGGCCAAATACTATACCAATAGATTTTTTTTGTTTGGTACGAATATCTTGGTCTTTTCTTTTTTTTCAAAAATTTTTTTTCTTCCTGGTTGATGTTTGGTAGTATATTTTTACAATCAAACTCTCTGCCGGGTTTTTTCTCTCCGCAAGGATCTACCAACACGCTTGGTATATTAAATTATATATCTATATCTATATATATAATATATATATATATATATATTATATGTAAATATGTGTATGTATATATATGTATCTATATATTGTATGTATATATTAGATATATCTATATATATGTATGTAATATATATATATATATATAATATATATGTGTGTGTGTGTGTGTGTGTGTGTGTGTATATATATATATATAGTTATATTATGTGTATGTATGCATATATTTATATAGATGTATGTATATATATATTTATATGTATGTATATATTTATATATATTTATATATGTTACATATTATATATGTATTTATAATGTATGTATACATATATATATATATTTATATGTATGTATATAACTTAGTATATCTTATGTAGTATATATTTTTATATATAGTGTATATATATATATATTTATTGTATGTATACATATATATTTATATATATATGTATTGTATGTATGTTCATATATATGTATGTATATATATATTTTTATTATATATATGTATTATATGTAGATAGATTTATATCTTGTAATGTATATATATTTAATTATATGTATATATTTATAGTATATGTATTAATATACAATGTTATAATGTAATATATAGTATTTATCTTTAGTATATATTTGTAGTATATATATCTATTATCATAATATACATTATTATAATATAGTACATTATATATACATATATTATAAATATATTATACAGTACAAATGAGTATAATTTTACATTAAATATATATATATATAGTGTATATATTTATATACTGTGTACTGTATATAGTATTAATATATGTTATATTTTATTATATGTATATAAGTATAATGTATAATATGTACATATATAATTTATATTTATGGTCTATGTATAATATATAGTAGTAGCTATCCTCACATTATATATAAATATATATCATATAGTTATAAATATATAAAATATATATACATACAAGATATATAATTATACATTATTATAGTATATATTATATATATGTATATATAGAGAATTGTGTTTATACATACAGTATAATAATATTATCAAATTTATACATAATATATTATAGTAGCAATATTATAATTTATACATACCTATATATAAGATCAATATATAAGTGTATGATATATATTGTATGTAAAGCATATATAATTATGATGTATACCATGTATTTATATAATGAATAATATGTATATAGTAGAATTACATAGTATGTTATATATAGCAATATATATACATATAATTATAGTAGTTGTATTATTTATATATATTATTGCCATACATATATATCTATCATGGTGTGAATATATTTTGTGTGTGTGTTGTGTGTGTGTGTGTGTGCGTGCAATATATATGTTAATCGATCAAGGATTATTTGAAAAAAATGAATGACTTAAATGAAATTAAACAATTTCTGCGGGAGAGAGGAAAAAAAGTCTGGATTGGTCTAAGGTGGGGCCATATGTGTGTTCCCTTCAACCGGATGTTGACTGGGTAGGT
>CM042147.1:53480506-53521963 GCA_023376005.1 Doryteuthis pealeii | reverse complement strand
GGGTTTCTAGCCGAAACGCTTCTACCGATAAGCTAATCCGGCCCTACAGCAACCATGTGTTTCTTAGTTATTTTATCTACCTATCTATCGGTTTCCGTTTGCTCATATCTATCTATCTATCAAGTTGTCTTTATCGTCACATATTTCAAATATCTATTAAGTTTAGCTTAATTAGACACAAACCAAATTAAGGAGGGAAATCGCTAATATCTATTTTAGTATGCTCATCTATCTATCAATCTATTCTCAGTTCTTCTCTCTCTCTCTCTCTCTCTCTCTCTCTCTCTCTCTCTCTCTCTCTCTCTCTCTCTCTCTCTCTCTCTCTCTCTCCTTCCGTCCCTCACAAAACAGGATGGATTGTTATACAATATAGTCATATATTAACATTTGCTAAAGAAAAAAGTTAGCCTTAACTTAGTTTACAGTATTGTCAAATTAGAGAGTGCCTGCCAAACTCGACAAATAATCTTGATAAATGGAAGTCTGGGGAATTGTTGAATAATAACAGACTTCAACAAGCAAAACGAATCAGTCAAGTTAATTTTGAATTTGATACCGAACTGTTTAAATTTAATGTATAATAACGTTCATTTAAACGTATTTACAGAAAGCATCGCTTTTGATTTTGTGATATTGAGTTTATGGTGTTTAGTAGCGCCATCTTTTTTAATAGTTTTGGTCTAAGGTAACTATGAATTCAATGCATTAGAGTAGGAAATTAAATGAAGGCTGTTCTGTTTGGCAAAAATCGAATGTACAATGAACATGATTCCCTAACCTCTAGACATAAGATAATCCTTAACGGACTGACATGCCGTTAAAATCAACCTTTTACATATTTTCTGTTTTAAAATCGACTTATAATATTTTGTTTCTTTTTTCGCTTTCTTTTTTTTTTCATTTTTCTTTCAATCTTTATTTCTCTTCTTCTTCTTCTTCTTCTTCTTCTTCTTCTTCTTCTTCTTCTTCTTCTTCTTCTTCTTCTTCTTCTTAACTGTCAATCATACGCCCTTATCTCTCTATTGTCTTCTCTTTGGGTACATCTCTCCCTTCCAAACGGATATTCATTGTCCGACTCGTTTCTGCCCCCCCCCCGGAAATACCATGAATTTTTCTGACATAGAAACAAATACGAAAAGGACATTGTCGCTTTTAATTACAAATCACCCCCCCCTCGTTTCTCACATCCCCGCTAATTTCTCGGGGCACTTTTTTTATTTAGTTCTGCCAGTTTCATATGATTTGCTCACATTCCTTTAATAAAGATCAGATGAACGAGTCTAGTTTCCAGCTCATTTCCGGATTTCGTCACGCCTTTGATCTTTCCCCTCAATGACCAGACATTTTTGTTTTGTTTCTTTTCTTTTCTATCACTTCAATCTTCGATCTCATAGATTTCTTATTTAACTATTTTACGGGTGTATTTGCACACACACAGATACAAAGACACACACACACACACACACACACACACACACACACACACACACATATATATATATATATATATATATATATATATATATATATATTATATATATATATTATCTATATATATATATTTGTATTTTATTAATATATATATATATATATATATATATATATATATATATATTAGGAAAAATTTTGGTTGTTTTAGAAGCAGAAAAAATTAAGATTATGCTCCTAAAACAATGAAAACTTTCCTATATATATATATATATATATATATATATATGTGTGTGTGTGTGTGTGTGTGTGTGTGTGTGTGCGCGCTCATTTCCATTCTTCTCTTTCCATTTTTTTTTTTTGTTTTTTATCCAATTTATTTTCCGCTAATTCTTTCTCTCTTTCTTTTTTAATTATTTTCTTTTTCTATTTATTCATTCACTCTCTCATCTTTTTTCATTGCTTTTCTAATTTATTATTTCTTCTTTTTTTATTATTTATTCAATCCTGCTTTATTTCTTCCTTTCCGTCATTTATTATTCATCATTTATTCATTTTTTCTTTTTCATTGTTTATTATTTAAAAAAATCTTTTTTCGTTCCTTTTCTGATTTCCAATTCATTCTTTTGTATTCAGTTTTGTTTTCTTTCTTTCTTACTTTGCGTACTTTATTTTTTGTTTAATTTTTACATGAGTCCAACTTTTTTTATTCATTCTTTCTTTTTTCCCTTCATTTTCTACTTTCTGGTCATATTTTTTCTTCCTTTCTTTTCGTAATTTATTTTTCTTTAATTTTTTTCATGATTTCAAATTTCTTATTCTTCTGTAATTTTTCATACTTTCCTATTTTTTTTGTCTTTCATTCTTTTTCAACTTTATTATTCATTCTTTCTTATTCAATCATTATTTCTTTCTTTCTTTCTTTTCATCATACTTTTTTCTTTGATGATTTCACCATTTCAATGGGTCCCATCAACGGGTTAAATAAATCTGTTATTAATTACCTATAATCATTTCGATTTTTTTTTCAAATTAAATTCAAAAATATATTGTATAATTCAATTGAAAAAAAATTTCTGATTTCATATTTGTATTTTATACAGGCGGGGGCTTGTAAAATATTAAATTAAATTTCCGATGAAAATCGAGAAATAAATCGGTAAATATCTAAACTGTGCCAGTTACTGTTAAGGAAAAACATAGCGGAAATAAAGGTAGGGGTTCAGGACGACCAAATGATCCGAAAAACATTGAAAACCACTTGGGGGTAAGCAGTCAGCCCGGTCATTATCTTGGTTCTTAAGAGATTTAAATTAGGTCAAACGTTCCCTTTCTTAGACATCTTACAAAATGATTTTACTGTTTTTTTAAATTCTCCGTGTTTATTTTTCTACTTCCCTTGCTTATTACGATTTGCAGATAGGTGGCGTTACAACCCGAATATTTAAAGACAGTCCCGCGAAATTCAAATTTTCTTTCTCCTGGATCCTACAGCTATGAACTAAATAGATGTTGTGTCTCCGTCCATTTTGACAGGGGATTAGACCCTCCCCCAACTACAGGCTTATACACAAGTTGGTTTCCAGACTCCAAACATCCAAGAATTATCAGCCAATCCAGCATCGGCCCAGCAAACAGATTCAAGCCTCTCCACGTGTCACAGAGGATGAGATAAGTATATTATTATTTCAACACATTATCACTTCATTCAGAAATAAGAGCGTAACGTCACAAGTGCACTTTGGAAGCAAAGTATTAAGAAGATACTTTACAATATCGATATGTTGATCGATTCATCTACTCACAACTTTTATTCCGTTCGTATCTATCTATCTATCTATCTATTAAAACCAATTTAAATATTTGCTTTATACTTGTCTTCATGGAGGTTTGGTTCCCCAGCCCCGGCAATTCCGCATATAGTACACATGCCTTCATAGAGATTTAGCCATGTACGTAGCATCCATCATGGAGTGAATAGTAAGTCACAACTTTTTCTTCATGTTATACCTCCAACTATCTTCAAAGACTCCTTTCTTTAGAACTTTTGCTATCCCGTTATGTATTTTCTTTGCTGGACAATAAAGTCTTTTGTTATAACTCTTTGTCGCGATTTGTTTAATTTATATGTCCTGCGTTAGGTTACCTTCTCTTGGATAATCTAGCGAATTATGAGAAACGAGTGTTAGCTACTGAGTTAACACCATGCTAAATCTTAGAATAGTAAACAAACGAGTGAAAAATGTAAACACAATTACACTCAGACTACTAATTATATAACAATAAAATTATAAAAACATGAATTGACTGACAACAGACGACAAACAAAAATTGATAAAAATAGATTTTTGAATTAATAAAGGATAAAAAGAAACAAAGAAAGAAAAAAAGAAAGAATTTTTAAAAAACAAGAAAAAGAAAAAAACGAAAAAGAAAAAAAAAATCCCGTTTCCTATCGAATGAGAAATGCAGGCAGATAACGTTCCCATAAACAAAGAAAGAAAAACCCAAGTATGGAAATGACGAAGTAAATAACAAAAATTAAAAGAATAAATATTTCTCAGCATTTTCCGAATAGAGTTTTGCATTTGAACACACAGAAGACAAAAACCTACATATTCAAAAAAAGAAAAAAGAAAGAAAGAAAAAGGTAAATAACGAAAGAGACAATGTTAAAGTTAAGGTGTGTAAATTTTTAAGACGAAAGTGCATATTTTAACTTGCTTCACACGTTCCTTTTTTCATTTCTTTTTTCTTTTTTCTCGTATTTTTTTAAAAGTTTGTTTTTATTTAATCCCAGGGTGATTATTTTAAATCCGAAAATAAAACAAGTCATCTTATTTTTAGAACGAGCAAAGACCACACGGACACGCATTTTCCACGTATTTACTGTGTCAATAGTAAAAAAGACAAGAGCAAATATTTACACCCGACACGACCGACACAATGCTCGTGGGATCACATGTCAAGAAAGCCGCCATTGAAATACGCATGTCGAAAATGGCGTCAGTCCAGTTGCGTGAAAAAGAGTGGGAAAGTCAAAGACTCTGCTGACGGTGGGAAGGGGGTTACATTTGTCAAGTTTATTGTTATCGTTCTGGCACGGTGTCGTAAATGTAGATTTTGGCTTGAATTTTATCTACCAAGAAAAAATCAATGCGCTGGATATTTTCCTAGCAGACTTAGGGAGGCGTGCTGTGTACTGGTTATAGTCACAGGAAATTGACTCGTCGACCCGAGTTCAAATCCTGGACGAAGCCACAGTTCACATAGCGCTAATTTCCTTGGAAAAGGTACGTATCCAAGTATTCTCCCTCCAGCTATGGGTAAATAGTAAGGCAGACTGGGCACTATAACCTTGGTTAGGCAACCAGTCTAGAAGGAAAACTCTGAATTCAAACCTCTTAAATTTCCGCTTGGGATGGTCACTACTAAAATAGGCTCAGGCCTACTAAGTGATCTATTTCAATTTTTAAAAATGAATAAAAGATCTTAAATCGACTGTAAGGAAGACTAACATTGCTGACCTTTTTTCCAAGGGCACACACGAAAAAGTGAAAACAAACAGCATCGGTCGGAATTTGAACCCGTGTTGTCAAATCCATTTTCAGCATTGATAACCATCTTGCAACTTGCACTTTCTTCGATACTCTCTAAGCATGGCAATGTTTAGTTAGTTGGATTTTACGACATGTCAACCCTTGTTAGGTTATTTTAAGCCGAGGTCATTTTGTTTTATTTATTCTTCATGGGTACTTGATTTTGAAATGTTAAACACGTTTTTAACTCATTTTTCTATTTAGCACAGAATTGAGACACTAACAGGTACTACCACTCCGGGGTCAAAGTAAACCTGGGAGTAATGGTGATGAAGGGGTATTCCACATTCCCCAGAGCTCTAGAACTGGAACTTCACCATCAGATAGTTTAACGTCATACCCAGAACAATAAGACCCTCAGCCACCGCCTTCTAGCACATGTATAATAAAAAGGGTTGGGCGTTTGCCATGAGCAACAGGGTTGGGACAATCATATAGGTGCTAGGGCTTGACGAAACCAGCCGATTGATCGGAGGGGGTCTCTCCGACCGCCCGTCTAGCCTAAGTAAGGACCAAAGGGCCAAATTGGATTGAGAAGGGGGGGGTTCCACAGGAGAACGTCGCTTATGAGTTATAACTTCTCTAGCAGTGTCTAGCGTGTCTTGTTCGACTTACTCGGATGGTTTGTGTGATAGGGGGTAGGTGGCTGTACAGCTGCATTTTTGTGGTGCAGCTGTTTCAACAATTTAAGCCAGCACGCAGAATTCTTGTACAACTCCCCTCTTGCTTATTCTCTAGGCGCTTCATTAGGGTCCAAGTGGTGCAGCCGTGCAGTAGCATTGATACGGCTTGGAAGAAGTGCCGCTTTAACTTATTAGTGAGATTAAATTTCCATATGAGTGATATTTCGTCGCAGACCTCGAGTTTAACAAAGACCGTGGTGTCTACGGAATGGCTATTGCAGATATCAGCCAAACAGCGAGGGAGTATATCCCTTTTTGCTAGTGCTAGACCAAGGAGATTGTTTTGCTGAGGTGAAGTGCCACACCTACCGTCATCTCCAAATGCTATATCGCACAGATCAGATTTCCCCATCTGCGCTTATCATGCGCTGAGTTGGCAGGACCGATGTCAAATATAGAACCGTGCGGTTCCTAGGCGGATCTCTGCCAACTGAGTTAAACCAGCTTTTAGACATTAAATTTGGTTTGATTATGAAGTCTACGGAGTGGCCTATTGTAGGTATCAGCCGTGTCGTGAAATCGATTTGTGGCGTTTGTAACAATCGTACAACCCGCACTTTCTTCGATGCTCTATAAGTGTGACAATGAGATGATTTCATGTAAATGACACGGACAGACGTGCTTGTTGTAAATAAAGAAATTCGTTTCTGTCAAATCGTTGATGTCACTTCTGTGTGTGGATATCAAAAGTAATATGATATATATATATATATATATATATATATATATATATATATAGAGAGAGAGAGAGAGAGAGAGAGAGAGGAGAGACAGACAGACAGACAGACAGACAGAGATATTAAGAGACAGATATATATATAAATGTAGATAGATAGAGATAGGAATAGAGATAGGATATATAAAGAAGAAAAGAATTAATGTAAAGATGGAGCAAGAGGAGATTGAGAGGAAATATTGAGAGAGAGAGAGAGAGAGAGAGAGAGAGAGAGAGAGAGAGGGGGGAGAGAGGAATAGAGAGAAATAAGATAGGAAATAACAAGACTTTACTCACTGTCTATTTAAAGGTTTCGCTGGTTTCTATTGATGTCATCATAACAACCATTTTTCTGGCTTCCACTTATTGGAGACAATGACCAACATAAGTAGGCCTTGTGGTTGTGTGGTATTTCCTCAATTTATACAAAAGGCCGGGCAAATGTCGGACAATGAGACGTGGTTTAAAGAATTGAGGTGCACCAGCCATAGAAGAGAAGGTTGGTTGGATTTTAAGGCATATCAACGCTTGTTGGGTTATTTTATGCCGAAGACATTTTATTTTATTTATTTTTGATGGGTATTCAAACTTTAAAAAAATTAAAGTGAATTCTTAACACTATTTTTAAGACTAATTCTGTCTATTTAACGCATAGATGGGACTCTAACAGTTACTACAAAATCTAGTGAGTTGACCTGGAAGTATGAAGGGGTACTCCACATTCTTTAGAGCTCCAAAATTGGAACTTCACCATTAGATGCAGTTTGATATTATACCCAGGACACTGAGGTGCACCAGAGATAGAATGAGAAGGAAAAGAGTATGATAACGAGTTAGACACACACACATACATTTTCTAAGCTTATCTAAATTTGGCACAAGGCCAGAAATATTTAGAACTCAGTGAGGATCGAATCACTTATCCTTACATATATGTGCTTTATCAATGATATTAAACATTCTATTTATAAATACAACAAACTATATTATCAATATTAATATAAAAGGTGTGTCAAAAAGAATCTGGATTTTGGGACTTTTTGACACACCTTGTAATCTGAAAAAATAACTTTCCATTCATTCTTCAATTCTATCTCGGTAAATACAGCTTTAAAGTCTGTACTTTTCGACACACCTTGTATTCTGAAAAAAAAAAGTTACATTTATTGTTCATTCCTATCTTGATAAATACCGCTTCAATCTCGGTACTTTTTTGACACACCTTGAATTTACGTAAATATTTTCTGACCTCCAGCCATGGCAGAGGAACTTAAAGTCCGATTGATGTGGGGAGCCACGTACAAACCGAAGATCATGCAGTGTAAAAAATTGTATGAATCATTTCGGCATTCCTCTTTTGAGACACCTCGATCACCGGATAATAAACCCAGTCCTGTCTCTGCTATACTGCACAGATTAGATTTTCCAACCTGTGCTACTTATGCGCTGTTGGCGGGACCGATATCGAATCCAGAACCTTGCGATCCCTTAGAAGATGCTCTACCGACTGAGAAAAACCGGCCCTGTAATTGTAATGGCAGCAAAAAAATGCCAAAAATTATTTCATTAGCCGAAACCCATCAAGAGAGTTTAATATTTCGTCTAGTAACCTTTACCTCAAAAGAATTTTAGAACAAATTAAACCACTCAAGAAAACAACACATTTCAACCCCAAAACACTTACAATCTCATTGTTCATAAACTTTCCAATTAAAAAGTATAAAATAAAGTTTTAAAAATTCATTATTCTAAAAGTCATTAACCTTTTATAGACCTATTTTACTACTTAATGAAATATTTGAGTGTAATAGGAATAATACAGCTGTACCCGAACAGCAACATACAAGAACCCGGTTGTGTCTGGCCTGCCTGAATCGAATCTCGCGTCCGTCGGAACACGAAAAAAAAATTTAAAAAACACAACCTAGGCATGACGCATGTGCGTGGCTCGATTCAGGTGCCCGGATGTATGTAAAGTCACGTGGGCTCTGAGGTCAATGAAAGGACGTTTTTTCTGCATCATTGCCAATAGCTGAGACTTTCGCCTCAGACTTGAAGAAATGGTTTGATATCACCAATGAGTTTAGCGGTCGTCTATGTTATTAACTTCATCTGTGATTTTCTGCTTTAGACCTTATGTAATAATGAATGAACACACACGACTGGGCTTGAGAAAGCTTTATTCTACTTAGAATACAGTTGCAACTTCTTGGGAATTTATATACTTTCAGAAAGTTAAAGATTTACACAAAGGGAAGGTAATAATAAAACAGGGGAATTAACTCTCAATTACTTATTACACCTTAGAAAGAAAAAAAAACCCTTAGATTGAGAAAAACATTAGTTTAAATGTTTTCAAATTTTGAAATATTTACCCCCCCCCTCCACACACACACCAAATGAATGAGTTGCCTTTCAGAAAACATGACGTTTTTCATAGACACGGGAACAATAATACTTAGTGTTTTTAAACCTCTTAGTTTTGAAATATAAGCACCTCCTGATGACGACCTAAAGCCGAAACGGTTCGGGATTAATATATTTATCAAATTTTTTGTTCACCCTCCCACATGTTTATAGGGGGGGGGGACAAATATTCGTACACGTACAAATGTTTCATTTGTTGTATTTTCAACAAATGAATAAGCATAACTTTCATATAATTAACTGTACACAGATGCATGATAACCGAATATGAAGAGAAAATAGAAAAAATAATTTAATAGAAATAAATCCTATTTATCTATTTTAATGGATGAAAAAGTATTCGTACAACACAAAAAAATAATATATAATCTTCATTCAAGATATTAGGATTAATATGGAGGTCATATGAATACATGGACAAAGAAATGCTAAAATATTTATTCATTGCATTGGTAAAACCTTATTTGGAATTTGATAATGTGCGTTAGAGTCCAAGACTAATCAAGACATAAAACCCATTGAGGGAGTTCAAAGGAGAGCTACTAAAGTAATGAATGATTTAAAAAAACCTTTCGTATGAAGAAAGACTTAAGAATATTGACTTACCAAGTTTGGTTTATCGACGTACAAGAGGGGATATGATTGAAGTCTACAAATATACACATGGATTTTATTCAACAAACTTTGATCTACTAAACATTGCTCAAAAAATACCAGGGGTCATAAATTAAAACTCTTTAAAAGAATTTGTAAAGTAAATGTAAGACAGAATTATTTTGGTAACAGAGTGGTTAATATATGGAATAAACTACCATCATCAATAGTGAATGCCCCATCTCAAAACTCCTTTAAGGCAAGGTTGGAAAGAGTATAAATATTTATGGAGAATTAAGATGAATGTTTATAAGGAACAGCTGACAGGTCTCAGACCTAATATACTAGCTGAAAAGATATATTATTTTCACTCCTTTTGAGTTTTTCACACCAGCGTTAGCTGATGGTATTTCACTGGAGTCTGAGTGACAAGTCTCTTCAGGTCTCCAGGACTTTTCTGGGTATTCTAGCCGATTGCAGCAGTGCAGTAGTCTGGATGGTCTCAATTCTTCCTCTGATTTATAGATCTTCCAGTCTTTTTTCCAAATTTATTGGGACCGTTCCAAGTGCACCAACTACAATTGGTATCACTTTCACCCTCATATTCCACAGCTTTTTCAATTCTCTAGCAAGTTCCAAGTATTTATCCATCTTTTCGTTTTCCTTCATCTTCACCCTGTGATCTGCTTGGACCGCAAAGTCCACCAGTTGACACGTTCTCTTTTATTATTATTATTATTATTATTATTATTATTATTATTATTTAATACATTGTAGAATAGCCTGATTTTGTTTAATTTAACGAACATCTAGAAGAAATCTTCCATTGAGCTTTCTGTTCTTCCTTGGGTTTCTACAGTTTTACGTCTTTATACCTTGGAATTAATGAACTATGAGTGAATATAATATTTAGGATGACTGAGATTTTCCTCTAACTTTTATTTTCCTTCCAGAGCGTAACAATCAATTCTTTTTGCAAATTTGTCAATTCTTTACCTCTTGCCACGATGATAACCTTCTTGCACGAATATCAATTACAGAATGTTCTGTTTGTATTTTTAAGCTAAAAATTACAACTGATAACAATATTGCAGCATTCTAGAATATTCCACTTAAATAATCTAGAGCAGTGGTTCCCAACGTATGGCCTCATGGCCAACATGGGCCACAGCAAATTTCAGGTGGGCCAAGGAAATATAATTCTATATGATTTCAGAGCATACTTTTCATATACAAAATCCAATCATATATGGGAGAAATGTATATTTTCTAGAAAGTAAGATGTCAACTAATTCACGGTAGTTTATGAAAGCTTTGTTGTTGTTTTGCCCATATATATATATATATATATATATATATATATAGCTTATTCTCCAGGTGCTTCATCTATCCACAGTTAAGTATATGAAAATTATGTTTATTCATTTGTTGGAAAGGCAATAAATTAAAAGGTTGTATGTGCACGAATGTTTGTTTCCCCCCACTGTGTAAGGCCAGTTTAGCTCAGTCGGTAGATCGTCCACCTAGGAACCACAAGGTTCCCGGTTCAATACCGGTTCTCGACAACTCAGCGTATGAGTTGCACAGGGATCTGTTCGGTAAAGTAAGGTACTTCCCTATATATATATATATATATATATATATATATTATATATATACATATATATAGATATAGAGAGAGAGAGAGAGAGAGAGAGAGAGAGAGAGAGAGAGAGAGAGGGAGAGAGAGAAAGATAAACGTAGTGACAAACATAGAAACTGTGTTAGAGATATGTGTAAAACTGTATATGTGGTTGTCGTGATTGTGTTTATATCAAAGGGGGATAAAGCTTGAGTGTAGAGTTATTTATTAAGCTTAGCTTATATGTGACACATGGTCAGAAGTATGGGGCATCCAGTGAAAATCGAACTCACTAACAATGGTCTGCAAATCTTTCTTGCTCACCATTACACCAGATGAGGTGCCCAAAGCTTGAGTGTATACGTGTGAATGTATTTATGCGTGTGAATATTTAAACGTCTGAGAGAAATTGCGGAATAAAATGTGTGTTGAGATTGGACATGTGTCAATATGCAGAATGGATAAAAGACAGGCAGTAACAGGGGGTGAGGCAGTGAGTGAGAAAAAGAAAGAAAGGGGGAGAGGAAGATAGATGGAATGGGAGAGAGAGAGAGGGAGAGAGAGAGAGAGGGGGGATGGTTAGGATAGAGATTAAGCGAAAGAAAGAGAACGTAGGCTAAAGAGAGGGTGGGTCAATCAGGCCACCCTAGTTGTCACAAGACTTTTTTTCTAAATTGACAATCCAAACAGTCAAGTTCGTCTCATATTTTCGGTATGTCTCCCCTCATTTTTTCCTTCTTACCCCCAACACCTCTCACCACGAATCTTAATTCAATTCCAATGCCAAAGAATTCTGTTTTATAAATTACTGACGACTTGTTTTACTTTTCATATTTATTTTCTTGTTTTGTCTCGAATTTGAAAAATAAACTTCAAGCCAATTTCAGAAAACATCACGTAATCCGCTGAGTGAACGAAAGGAGAAGTTAATTCAGGGTGGCTATTTACTCAATCCTCTATATTTTTTCTCAATTCAAGTCTAAGTGGTGCAGCCATACAGTAACACTGACATGGCTACAGATTGGAAGAATTCTCGATTTATCTTATGATCAATAATCTGTTTATAGCAGTGCTTTCCTGTAAATATACAGACATCACTTTCTATAGATGAGATATTATTATCTTCGTATGTGAACTGGCCTACTAATTTCAGGATCTTGCCATTTAATATGAAGCTGTGTCCATCTTGTTTAAAACACATGAACTCCATGAACTACATTACGTAGAGGTCGATGCGTCCTTCTCCAGGCTATGCAGCAGTAATTCGGCTTGTTTAGATGTATTGAAGTCAGTTAGTCTACTGTTGGTTTGAATAACAACAGCTAACTAAGTACAACTGAAGCAGCGTCCAAGACAGTTGGTATATATAGAAATCAAGAATGATCAATTCATTAATTTGGGTGATTCGAGACGTTCCATTCCTTGAGTTCTGATTGGCTGCTTGATTTAAATGATATTGTGGAGTTTTATAAATACCCTGTCATTCTGCAGTAGACTTTGCAGCTATTCGGGTTTGTATTAGGTTACAACCGTTTGTTGCCATGTCTTCCCAATTCGACGGTAATTGGAACTTTGATTATTTTTCAAGATGTATTTGCGAGAAGCACTAGATCATATGTGTAGTTTGTATGTGCTTCTGTACACCTATATTTTACCAATAATTGTTCTTCTTTTGTCTTGGTATACATTTTGTTTCATGAACAGGAATATATCAGTAGTTAGCCATATGTATCATTGACCCCTAATAGTATTTGGTTGGTGAGGCTCGTTTCTCATAACTTGATGTAATTTCCGAATTATCAGAAAATTAAATTATATTAGTCACGGGTAGGATGTGAGACAAGGTTACAAGTATGGGATATTCAACGAGGATCGAATCGAACTCGCTATTCAGTCGTACTGGATCTTCGAGACTAGCTTGCTAACCATTGCACCACAAGGCGACGCTCTAGACTTTTGCAAAGGGAATTAGCATAAAGTGAATACGTCTAGATGTGGCAGATCTGTGACAAGTTCAGTATTCAATATTTGTTGGTAATGAAAGACAGAACAGGTAAAAAAATGGATTCATGCACAGACTGTCTCGGTCGGGATTCGAACTCTCTCTCTCTCTCTCTCTCCCTCTCTCTCTCTCTCTCTCTTATATATATATATATATATACATATATATATATATATATGAGAGAGAGAGAGAGAGAGAGAGAGAGAGAGAGAGAGAGATGCGTGCTTGCGTAAAGATTATTGTCCTCGAAAATGGATTCGGTGACCCGAGTTCAAACCTGGAGCGGTCTGTTTGCGTTTCCCTTTTCGCTAATGCCCCTCCGATTATGTTTTGCACCGGTGCACACCGCGCGTTTACAGTTGAATTGTTTTCTGATTTTCTTTTAAAATTAATGAATCATTAAATCTGCACAGAGAGCTTTGCGTTCTCATTTACTGTTGTTGGATTATTCTGTATATAAAGTGTGCTACAATACACCACTGAAATGTATAGACTAAGCGAGGTCACGTGGTTTAAACCACAGCCAATCAGCAGCCCGAATGCGTGGCTGCTTGACTACTTAATCACTGATACTGAGAGGTGTCCATTTGCAATCATTGACGAAGGACATACAATACTGAGGAGCACCAAGGAACAACCAAAGGATTCTTTACCAAGGATTTCCGCTGGACAAGCGCTTTTGCTTGGACTAAAGGATAGTCCATAAAATTGTAACACCTGTAACGGCTGAATGATGCTGTTTCGGATAGAAAATCGATAATACTATATGTTGAAATTTAAAAAGAAAATGATTATATCTGGAAAAATGGTACGACATGGAACTAATATTACTACTTGCCTAAGTTCATTTGCACCACAAAGGTGACAATTTAAAACGTTGGATGTATTTTTTGCCGCACATGAGGAATTCAAAGATTTTTAATACAATTAAATTTACAAATGTAAATGTTATACATTTAGTCTTTGATTTAGCTTTCTTGATTGGAATATTTTGTTGTAAGTTGTCTCAATGTTTGAAAGTTTCTTCTTTATGGATCCATTCTTTTCCCAAAGAAATTAGTGCAACGTGAATGCATACATTCTTCGCCGACCTGTCGGCTGGGGCGTTAGAATGCACCGACTGCACCTCTGCAGAGGGGTAAGACTTCCTTTAATGGGGCCACCTGTTGGCCATGGGTGGCGACCCGTGATACTTAAGGTTAGAACCCAGAAGTAGTTCATGACTTGCAATACTCCACTTTTGGGCTAGACGGGCGGTCCGAGAGGTCCCTCCAATCAATCGGCTGGTCACGTCAAGCCGTAGCACCTATATGATTTTCCCAACCGTATTGCCCTTATGGCAACCCCCGACCCCTTTTTATCATATGGGTGCTAAAAGGCGGTAGCTGAGGGTCTACATGTCCTGGGAATAACATTAAACTCTATCTGATGGTGAAGTTCCAGTTTTGGAGGTTTGGGGAATGTGGAGTACCCCTTCATCCCCATTGCTCCCTGGTCCACTCTGACCCGGAGTGGTAGTACCTGTTAGGGTCCCATCTATGGGTTAAATAGAAAAACATGAGTTTATAAACAAAATTGTATTATGCATTAAGAATGAATTTATTTCACAACTTTGTCGGCATTAAATGACCCACCGAGGTTGATATGCCGTAAAACAAAACAAACCAAACCAAACCAAACACATTCTTCGCTGGAATTTGAACACGGTTGGTTCCATTTTCTTTGACAATAACCATTCATACTCATTGTGCCCTCCTGATAAATCAATGTGTAAGCAAGTAAATAAAAATGGTGGTGGTGGCTGTTTGTACAATGGCTTCCTTTTAAACAAAAGCACATGTCATTAAAAACCAATTGAACAAGTTGTGACTTTATTGCAATAATTTACAACCCAGTCATTTTATTAGGAGTTAACTGAATCGGACAGGATCACTAACACAGCAGTTCTAGAGATGTGAATTCTTGGTTAGGCTTTCTTTTTTCTTTTTCTCTTTTTTTTTTTTTAGCCTTAATTAGATATGACATGAGATAAAGACTGAACTGTGTTGCCTAAGATGTGGAAATATTTGACCTTGCAATTATAAACATATTCAAATATAAAGTATATGTTTATTATTTTTCAATATTTAAACCTTTGAAACAGTAAGTTCAATACTTCAGACTGAGCATTATTATTACTATATACCATAAAACCAGCATTTCAAGTTGAGTATTATTCTACTATTTTACTATCCTGACGACATCGCACTTCTTGCAGATACACCGACACAAGCTGAGGCACTACTACACAGCCTGGAGAGGCAGCAAAAAATGTCGGCCTCTATGTGAACTCTGATAAACCGAGTTCATGAGCTTCAAAGAGGAGACATCTCCACACTAGACGGTAGGTCTTAAACTAGTGGGAAAATTCACATACCTAGGTAGTAATATCACATCCACAGAAAGCGATGTTTACACACGAATAGGAAAGACATGGTTGGCCACCAATAAACTATCAGTCGTATGGAAATCCGACCCCCCTGACAAGCTAAAGAGACGATTCTTCCAGGCTGTGGTCATGTCGGTACTGCTGTATGGCTGTAGCACCTGGACCCTAGCGAATTCGGCAAATAATGTGTGCACAGAATACAGAGCCGGAACTCTACTCCTGAGCCACCAGCCCACGTTATGCACGAGGCTCATCATATCAACTAGTCATGATAAACGCGTGACTACATAACCATAGTATGTCTTTTAGTTACATCTGCAACATTACAGAGGAACAGGTTTAAGATCTCCGTCGGGAGGAGATCACGGTATACACTGCAATAGGTCGAAAGAGCTGTCAAGTGTCTCTGCATGCAACAAGCATTGTTTGCCGAATTTGCTGGTCGGTGTAAATCAAGAAGGCAGCTGAACTTCAAAGGCAGGCCGAAAAATTAACACTCTTGACCCATGTGTGTGTATGTGTGTGCGCGTATGTATATATATATTTATTTAGTTCTGCTATATATGTATATATACTATAATTTATATATGTATTATATGTATATTATATATATGTTATATTATTTATATAATTTATATATTATATTATCTATTCTATATCTATATATATATATATATATATATATATATATATATGTAAATATATATGTGTATGTATATATATGTATCTATATATGTATGTATATTATGATATATATCTATATATATGTATGTATATATATATATATATATGTGTGTGGGGTGGTGTGTGGTGTATATATTATATATATAGTTATATTATGTGTATGTATGCATATATTTATATAGATGTTATGTATATATATTTTATATGTATGTATATATTTTATATACATGTATATATGTATGTATACTATATATATATTTATATGTATGTATATAATATATATATATTATTAATGTATGTATATATATTATATATTGTAATGTAATATATATTATATATATATGTATATATATTATTATATTTATATGTATATATACATAATTATATATATATATATATATGTATATGTATTTATGTATATGTATATATTATATATATATATATGTATATTTATATACTTGTATGTATATATATTTATATATATGTATATATTATATATACGTATATAAGTATACATGTATATATGTACATATATATATTTATATTTATTTATGTATAATATATATATGTATACATATATACATATATATAATATATACATATATATAAATATATATAAATAATATATATATACATACAAATATATAAATTTATACATACATATATATTATACATATATATATAATATAAATTTATACATATATATATATACAAATTTATACATACATATAATATATACAAATATATATGTATATATTAAATTTACATACTATATATAATAATTATATATATAATATGTAATATATACATATATATATATATGTATACATGTATATATATGAATATATGTATATATAAAATACATACATATATATATATGTATACAAAAATATATATATATATATATATACATATATATGTATATATTATATATATAATATCATATATATCTATTTTATGAATATATTTGTGTGTGTGTGTGTGTGTGTGTGTGGTGTGTGTGTGAGCGTGCATATATATGTTAATCGGATCAGGATATTTGAAAAAATGAATAACTAAATAAATAAAACAAATCTGGCAGGGAGAGAGGAAAAAAATCTGGATTGGTCTAAGGGTGGGGACATATGTGGTTTCCATCCAATCCGGATGTTGAAAACTGGGTAGATTTGTTAGGATGAAGTCCTATGAGATGTTTTGCGGGAATTGGCCAAATAATTTTTTTGCTCCTGTTTATTCACTGACGAATTTTGTTATATCAACAAACACTGGTTGCATTTCCCGTTTTGCCCAAGGCTGTTCGTTTTTGTTTATCACCGGCTTTTCTTTTTGCTTCTACAAATGTTCAACGAGTGAGACTTCCTAAGCGAATATTTCGCATGTCTTCTACGGGAAACTCAGAAGTATTTTTTTATGACTACTAACAAGAACATGTGCCCTCCATTTACGTTTTGATATAATGAAATATATTAAATAAGAAAGACTGCCGAAATTGAATAAGAACGCATATAAAACGATTACACTTATTTCGATTATATTTTAATTGGTTTCCATATAAAATCATTCATAGGGTTGATTTTAATACGTTGGAGAATAAAACAATAATATTAGAGTATTTTTTTTATCGAACCTGGTTTTCTTAATACCAGTATGTAAATTAACCACACCATATATTATGTAAATCTTTATTTCTTAGTGATATATAAGACAGATTGTAGGATTTTAAATGTTCTAATAACATGGGCTGTTTTGTGGCAAATCTCAGATTTTCATAGACATCGTCAGTAAATAAGATTTATTCCATATATTAATGTTTTTGACTATAAATTAAATACTCATTAATAAACCTGGGAGTATTGTGACGTAAGCAGTGACGAAGTTTCGTTTACAGAAAGACAGACACCGAATCTTCATTACAATAAGATTTCTGTTTTTCTATTCTGGGTCTATTCGTGTATTGGTCGAATTTCGAAGACCTGATTAGGAATTATAATTTTGTAATGTTGAAGTTCAAACATGATAGTAAGAACTATGAGCTTAAAAAATGAATTCCATAAATTTATGACTTTGTGGACATAAATATAGAGTCGACCTATACACGAAATTGACAGGCACAAGTGTATACACAAGGTAATCTTTATGTATAGTCTAGTCTGACACAAGAACAAAATAATGGAACCTTATACAATGACCACAATGGTTATCATCGTAGGAAATTGGCTCGTTAACCCGAGTTAAAATCCTGGACGAGTGTTGGATTATTTTGAGGTATAAGGTGTGCTGAATACCACGACTTATATCTATAGACTGTTAGTGGCACTGTGATTCATTAATTACAGCAGTGGCAAAAAGATTGGCTGTCCGATTTAAACGCTAATACCACCGACAAAGATATACATCCAACTATTCTCTTTCCAGCTATGGGTAAATAGTAGGACAGGAAACCAATAATTAGTTGGGAAACAATTTTGGGGAAGGAAAACTCTGAATTCAAACCTATTAGACTCAGCTAAAGAAACTGATCTTGTGTCACATCCTCCATGTGTGGAGGGGTTGGTAAATATATATAAGGACTAGACTGGGAGTAATAATTTGCATCATACGCTTAACTGTAATAGATATTTCATATTGTCAAGCACAAGGCCTCTTCATTTCGAGCTTCTTGACATGTTCAACTGTATTCATCATGATTGCTGAATGAATGGGTTATTGGAACGGCATCAACCGCTATTTTTGCCAAAGTGTTTCATATCATGAAAGCCACCAGGATTGTCCTTAATCAATTAATATATAATATATATATATATAATATATATATATATATATATATATATATAAGTTTGTATATATAGTTTTTGTTATAATGTATGTATGTATATAAAGTCATATAAAACAAAACAAACCACCTTAAACAAGATAAACTTTGAAAACAGTCAACATGCCTATAATTTCCCACCAATCCTCCTTCCATCAATCCCTTACATCTTGTGAGCCCCCTCCTACAAATTTCTACTGCCACTGTTCGTTTAAACGGAACTCGTAAACCCATCCTACTACTAATTCCTCTGCTACTGCTCGTTTTAAAAGCGAGATAACGGAAACATTCCACCAGTTTCACACCTGATGATGCACAAAGACGTGCAGAAAGTGCTCGTGAAAGAACCTTTGGGGGATTGCTCAATTCCACCCAGATATTAAAAAGATGGCCAGACAGTTAGAAAGGATTGAACAAAACTCGTCCAACAAGAATTGTTTCATTAGAGTTTAACAAAACATGTTTAAGAAGAAATGCTGCCAAGTATACTTATATATTATATATATAATATATATATATATATATATATATATATATATATATATATATATATATATAAGAGAGAGAGAGAGAGGGGAGAGAGAACTGTATGTAGATGACAATTCATATTCAGTACAGGAAAGAGTTAAGGGTCTACCATGGTTTCCTCAGGACCCCAATAATATTTGTTAATAGTTATCAATTTTAAATAGGAGAAATACTGAAAAAAACCGTAAAAAACTATAAATTAGTAATATTCAACCCCTAAAAGATATTTAGAATTAAATTTTTACTTTTTTACTAACTATTATTTATAATTAGAATTAAATTAATAACAATACAGAAATGAGAACTAGTAATAAATAAACGAATAGAATAAGCCGCACGCAATGATTGAGAGAAAATATTTACTAATATAGCGTTTAACCGTTATTATCCGAAAATAAATTAATCTCACCTTAACTAAGGAATTACATCGACTTAGTTAAGCGTATGATCTCATAAGGATTTTACATTACACTTGATGTCGATGCTATTACTTAGTTTAAACTGGGATAAGGTAGGGTCCTGATAGAATCATTTGGATTGAAACCATGGTGGACCATTAACCCTTTTCCTTTACTACTACTACTACTACAATTATTATTATTATTATTATTATTATTAATTATTATTATTATTAATTATACATACATACATACACACACACACACACACACACACGTGTGTGTGTTTGTATTCAGATTAGAATTATTACATGGTTCTTGTTAAACAACACTCCCATAAGAGTTATACAACATCGTTATAGATAATGATTCCTTTGTTTAAACCGGAAAATATACATTTCACTATATGACCTCTAATTAGTATGACTACGTAACGTATTATATTATTTTTCCTATACAAATATTTTCTCACATATGATGTCATGGTATTTTACAGTGCGGTCTATGATCTTATTCCTTCCCAACAATCCTCAGTTGAGTCAGAAAATTGCAATGGACTTTAGGGTTTATATCTTGCTTCGGAAATCGCAATGAACACTGTCTTTAATTTCTCTGATTTTTTTTTAGATGAGGCTTGATAATTGGGATTATTCGAACTATTGTCCTCATCTTTAGAGTTATCTGCACAGTGTTCCGGCCGATGTGCCATCCGGCCTTCTTCAGGTACAATTGGACACATGACGTAGTGGATATAGGCGTTCAGTTAATGCTGTTCTAAGTGACAATTATCCCTAGTCTGCAGGTTCAATTCTGGTCAAGGGAGACAGTAACATAGAATAATTAACACAGCTTAACACTTGAACATAGTCATGGTTAACGGAATAAGAACAGTATACCCCCGAGGAATGAACATGTTAGGTTCGAAGTTCCGTGAAGGATCCTGATTACGAAAAGAAGGGTCCCGAGTTCGAGAAGGGGGCTCTCGAATTCGAGAATGTTCCCGAGTCCGACAAGAAGTACATGGAGAAGGCCGGAAGGTACATCGGCCGAAACCATGTGCAGATAACAAACAGATGGGGATCATAGTCCAAATAATCCAAATAATAGAATTAACAAACCGAAAATCTCGAAAATCAGAGAAATAATTTGAGGACGATGTTTATGACGATTTCCGAAACAAAAGATAAACTGCAAAGTCCATTGCAATTTTGTGAGACATAATATTTACAAAGGAGAAAGAAAAAAAAGGGAAGAAAATTGGAAGAAAAGGAAGGAAAAAGGAAGAAAAGAGGAAATGAAAAAGGAGATGAAAAGAAAAGAAAAAAAAAAAGGAGACAAAAGAAAAATAAAAAATAAAAAAAGGAAAAAAGGAAAAGAAAAAAGAAAAGAAAAAAGGAAAAGAAAAAAAGAAAAAAGAGGAGAAAAGAGACAAAAGGAAAAACAAAAGAGAAAGGAAAAAAAGGAAAAAAATAAAAAGAAAAAGAATAAAGAAAGAAAAGAAAAAGAAAAGAAAAAAGGATAAAAAAGAATAAAAGAAATGAAAATAGGAGAAAATGACAAAAGGAAAGAGAAAAAAGAAATAGTAATGAAAGAGAAAAAAAAAGTGAGAAAAAAGTAAAGAAAAATAGAAAAAAGGAGAAAATGAAAGAAAAAAGAAGGAAAAGTAAATGGAGAAAAGGGAAAAGGAGAAAAAAGAAAAGAAAAAAAAGAGAAAGAAAAAGAAAATGATAAAAGAAAGTAAAAAAGAAAAAGAAAAAAAAAAAAAAAAGAAAGAGAAGAAGGAAAAGAAAAAAAGAAAGGAAAAAATGAAGAAAAAACGAAAAAGAAACAAAAGGAGAAAAAAAGAAAAAACGAGAAAAAAGACAAAAGAAAGAAAAAGGAGGAAAAAGATAAACGAAAAGAAAAGGAGAAAATGAAGAAGAAAAAAGAAAAAAGAAAGGAAAAAAGAAAAAGACAAACGAAAAGAAAAAAAGAAAAGAAAAACAAAGAAGAAAGAAAAACAAAATCATGACAGGTCTTTTTTAAAGACCTTTTTTTATTTTCTCATAAATGTTTCTGAATTGTTCCCAAACATTTTTTCTCGGTGGGAATTTTCTTTCTAAAACAATAGATTCTGTCATCGCTACAAAATTTGTATTTTAATAGACATTTATTTTGAACTGATGTCATGCTCTCATTAACATCCTAAAAAAGATCATGCCTTTCTTTAAATAGTTCATGTTTTTATCTTTAATATGCACAAATATATTCAACACATCTAATTATAGATTAAGAAAGGACATTTTTAGCCGATTTATTCATGAATTATTAATAATAATCTGGGAATTTGAGATAAAAACGGATCACCCAATCCCAACCAGAAGACTAGACCTACAGCCTGATTGAAATGTAACTCCCTATTTTAAACTATTTATAATTTTTCATACGCAGTTACATTTTTCTCAATTCTTTGATATAAGACTTGATTTTTACGTAAGATGGTGCTCCTCACATTTTGCTATTGTTGTTCGGGAATGGCTGAATCACCATTTTCATGGAAGATGGATGGATAGACGTGGCCAAAAGCCCGGATTTAACACCCTGCGACCTTTTCTTTGGGGTTGGTTGAAGGAGGTGGTCTACTCTATGAAACCAACACCTTTGAAAGAACTTGAAGAACGAAAACGAGAATTTATTTCTGCCATTTCACTAGAGTTTCTAGGAAGATCAGTTGATACGATTGCCAAGTGGCTTGAGAGGCTGGAGGCGAATTCTGGTGACCCTATAGAATTGTGAATAAAATTCCATGTTATGTGTGTCCTAATCCATTTTATTGTAAAAATGATTTGAAATAATGATAAGATTTTTAAAATAGGGAAGGGAATTACTTTACAATTTCCCTGTAGTATTAATTAAGAAGATGAGAATTTGTCATTTAGTGCCCTGTCGGTTGGGACTGTAGAATAAACCTACTGCAACCCTGGAGAGGGTTATGACCCCCACTTCAATGTGAACACCAGTTGGCCGTGGGGTCGACTCGTTATGCCTGAAGATCGTGGTAGGTGAGCGGTACCGTAACATGCATAACTCCACCTCGATATTTACGATAGCTAGAAGGGTGGTCGGAAAGTCCCGACCCCATCAATCGGCTAGTCATGTCAAGCCCTAGCAACCATATGTTTGTCTCGATAATAATATTCAAATTGCTCTTATGGTAATTGTCCAACACTTTTTATGATATAGGTAGTTGACCCTCAACTACCTGTTTATTAATACATATGATGTTATTTGCTCTAATTTATTGATACATCTGAAGTTAATGAAAATTATTTCTATCAATTTATAAATACACATGAAGTTATTAAACATTTAACATAAGAATAATTTTACCAGTTTATAAAACTAAATCTTATTATAATGGAGATTGTTTGTTTGTCTGTAACTGTATCACTACTAAATTCACCTTATTTACGTCATATTCTCCATGATTTTATTTATATTTAAGCCTCAATTATAAATATTTGTTTACATTACCAATACTGTTGGCCTAATCTACATACTAATAACATGCAATTGTATTTATATATTCAACAAAATAGCGGTTTACAGTGAACGAGAAAGTTAATTTGCATATTGATATTAAAAATTTGATTTTAATAAATATGTGCTTAGTAGTATTGATTTATAATTGTTTGGTTTCCTTTTAATGAATATGAGCAAAAATACCTTTAATAAATCTTAAAAGAAATTCATTAAAAAGAAGAAAAACTTATTTTATTCTTTACTTCCTAATTTAATTGAATTAGGAGAATTTAGCAATGAAAGACGGGAGTGATGAAAGAGTAAGTTTCAGTTGTTCTATTTTACGATTATAAATCATTCTGTTTCAAATCTTTTTATCTGCATTCTTATTTAGTTTCATTAGCATTTCTAATTTCATATAATATTTTATTACATTAAAACTTAAATACTTGTACTCAGAATGTGCATATATTTGCTAGTATATATAATAACACTAACCAACCAACCAACCAACCAATCTAGAATTTTCGAATAAATTTATTTTTTAGTTCCTTGCAAGCGACATGGGTGATTTTTAATTCATTATTCTCATCTAGGTCATTACCCTTCCCCTCAGCCCAAGGTCAAGTTACAGACTTTTGCGGTTTTTTGTCAATGGAGATATAAACATTCCTTTCATCAATGCGTGGGCGTTGCATTTCTTCAAATATTTGCACATTTTTATTCCACTTCTGAAGTTTTGGAAATATTTCCACGAGAAGCCGATCCCCTCAAAAAATTATTTTCTGCGAGGCCATCGTCCTGTTGTTAAATTTGGCGAAATATGACCTTGGCATTCCCCCGAAAATCCCCTTCCCAAATATTGGTTATGTTTAAGAGCTTAACACTTCGGAAATTTAAATTTTTTTAAAAAAGCCGTCAAAAGATTGGAAAGTTATTTTCTGTCTGATGCGGAAGTCATTTTACACCGTGAAATTTCTTTTTTAATATATGCCGACGCGGGCTATTTTTAAAGCAATGTTTTTTTCCCTAAGGAGGACGACATATCATGAAAGTGGGATTGTTAAATTCTTGGATATAAGAATATTAGTAGCATTTCAACTTTGTTATTCCAAGATTTTCAGCTGATAAATGGTAAAACTGCATAAAAGAATTGTACTCATATAATATATATATATATATATATATATAATATATATATATATATATATATGAAGTAAATGGAAGTTAATCCGACAGTATGAATTTAACATTTTTAGAAAAAATAAATGATGTTATTAGTTTGCTGACAGAATCTGTTTCGACCTTTTAATAGAGCGGTCTTCATCAAGAGCAACATATGAAGGGAAGACGGAATAAATAACCGTTAGGTAGGAGGTACAAACGAACGCTGGTGTTCGATGCTGGAATTTTTTTTTTTAAATTGTATTCTGTGTTAAAAATAAAATAAATTTTATTTAAAAAAAATCAGAAGCAGAGTTTGATGTAAAAATATATAAAAAAAGTGTATAAAAAGTATCAAAAAAGTGTATAAAAAGTATCAAAAATGTTTTTTCTAAAAATGTTAAATTCATACTGTCGGATTAACTTCTATTTACTTCATATTGTCTATTGAAAAAAAAAAAAAAATATCTGAATTTTTACATCTCCGGAGGCTAATATGATCTACAACACTACGGATTTGAATTCTTGAAATCCATCTTTCCTCAATTGTGCTGTGGACTTTTAACTTACTTTTTGTAGCTGGAATACATCACGAACACTTTTGATACTTTTTATACACTTTTTATATATTTTTACATCAAACTCTTTTGATTTTTTATTATGAATTATAATGCTTCTGATCTTTAAAAATAAAATTTATTTTATTTTTAACACAGGATACGCATTTTTTTTAAATTCCAGCATCGAACACCAGCGTTCGTTTGTACCTCATATCTAACGGTTATTTATTCCGTCTTTCCTTCATATGTTGCTCTTGATGAAGACCGCTCTATTAAAAGGTCGAAACAGATTCTGTCAGCAAACTAATAACATCATTTGTTTTTTCTAAAATGTTAAATTCATATATATATATATATAAGAGTTGGGCCACCCTGTCGACTGGGGCGTTAGAATGCACCGACTGTACCTCTGCAGAGGGGTGAGACTTTCCCAAATGGGGCCACCTATTGGCCGTGGGTGGAGACCCGTGATGCTTAAGGACGGAGTGGGTGAGCAGTCCATGACCTACAACACCCTACTTGGGCTAGACGGGCGGTCGGAGAGGCCCCCTCCGATCAATCGGCTAGTCACGTTAAGCCCTAGCACCTATATGATTGTCCCGACTCTATTGCCTTTATAGCAAGCCCCAAGCCCTTTTTATCATATGGGTGCTAGAAGCCGGTGACTGAGGGTCTTCATGTTCTGGGAATGTCGTTATACTCTATCTGATGATGAGGTTTCAGTTTTGGAGGTTTGGAAATGTGGAGCACCCCTTCATCACCATTGCTCCCAGGTCCACCCTGACCCGGAGTGGTAGTACCTGTTAGGGTCCCATCTATGGGTTAAATAGAAAAATGTATTCATATAAATATTGAGCATCCATTAAGAATAAATTTATTTCAAAATTTTATCGGCATTAAATGACCCACTGAGGTTGATATGCCGTAAAACAAACCAAACCAAGCAAGCCAAAGAGTTGGGGCTTGCCATAGGGACAATAAGGTTGGGCCAATCATATAGGTGCTAGGGGCCAATTGATCTGAGGGGGCTCTCCAACCACCCGTCTAGCTAAGTAAGTAAGTAAGTAAGTGTTGCATGTCATGGACTGCTCAGCCACCAGGATTCCGTCCTTAAGTATCACGGCTCGCTACCCATGGCCAACAAGTGCCCCCATTGGGGAGGGGTCTTATTCCTCTGCAGAGGTGCAGTCTGTGTATTTTAAAGCCCCAGTCGACAGGGTTGCTGTAAGTTGTATTTAAAAAGCTCATTGTGAAAATCTAGTTCCGTTTTAAAAAGTTCTTATTTCTGCAAGAAAATGTCATTAAGGTTCTTGTTTTTAGCATTAAATATCATCGAAGAATTGCTTTTAAGTTCTTCTGATTGGCTCTTTCCTTTTAAGTGGAATGATTTAGTTGGACTAGTTTAGAAAATGGAGGCTTTTAGATAAGTAACTGAAAGAAATAAGGGAAAAAAGAAAGAAGTAGGAGAAAGAAAAGTAATTAGAGAGGAATAGGACGGGTTGAAAATAAAGAGGAAGAAGGAGAAGATAATATTTAGTTGGAGTTGTTTAGAGAATGGATTTTTTTCTTTAGATAGGTGGAGTGGCTTTGCAGTTTGGTAATGGAAAGAAATAAGTGGGGGAAAAGCTGGGGACACAAAGGAAGTAGGAGGAAGAAAAGGCATTGAAGAGGAATAGGAAGAGATGTAAAATCAAGAAGGAGAAGGAGTTAATTTGAACATGGGAACAAGAGTAAAAAAAAAGAAAGAAGAGAGAAGAAAGTCAAAGGAAAAATTGAGACAAAAGAAAGAAGAGAAAACGGAAGTAAGAAGAAAAGGGAGGGGGGACAAGAAGAAGAAAAAAGATAGAAAATAACAAGGAAGAGAGGGATGGAGATGGAAGAAGAAGAATATCGATGACGACGAGAAGTAGAAGGTAGAGGAAAAGAAAGAGAAATGTTTAGAAGGTGTAAAGAAGAAAATATATGTAGGAAGAAATTTTTTTTTATTTATAAAACAAACAAATAAAAAGAGTAAAGAAAGGCGAAAGAACAAATTTGACAAAGAAAAGTAAAACAAAATTAGGAAAGAAAGAAAAGTTAGAGAGACAAAGAGATGGGAATAGAGAAACCGGGAAAGGAGAGAGATATAGAGAGAAATCAGAGAATACAAATAGAACCATAAAGAGAACTAAAAAGTGAAAGAAAGAAAGAAAAAGGTAGAGATTAGAGATGGATATAGAAGATAGATAAGAGAAGGAGAGTGAGTAGAGAGTAGAGAGAGAGAGAGAGAGAGAGAGAGGAGAGAGAGAGAGAGAGAGAGAGAGAGAAGAGAAAAGAGAAATGGAGAATACAAATAAAATCACAAAAGAGAAAAAAGGTGAAAGAAAGAAAGAAAGAAGAGAGAAGATAGATAGATAGATAGATAGATAGATAGAGAGATGTGAGAGAGAGAGAGAGAGAGAGAGAGAGAGAGGAGAGAGAGATGAGAGAATACAAATAGAACCATAAAGAGAACTAAAAAGTGAAAGAAAGAAAGAAAGAAAAGAGTAGATAGATAGATAGATAGATAGATAGATAGAGAGAGAGAGAGAGAGAGAGAGAGAGAGAGAGAAGAGAGAAAGAGAAGAGAAAGAGAAATGGAAGAATACAAATAAAATCACAAAGAGAACTAAAAGGTGAAAGAAAGACAGACAGAAAGAATGAAACATATTAACAAAGAGAAATAAGTAAAAGGAAGAGTGAAAGAGAAAAAAGAGAAAGGGAAAGAAAATAACAGAAAAAGTTTTGTTTTAAAAAAAATGAAGCAGAAGAAAAAGATGAAATCAATTCAAATAAGAAAAACAAAAAAACAAACAAAAGAAATGAAATAGAAAAACGAAACGAAGAGTATACTAAAATCAACAAAATAGTGAAAACAGTAAATTTTCTGGCCGAACAAATGTAACATTGTTGGCTGTAAAGCAAAAAAAAAAAAAAAAAAAAAAAAAAAAGACTTTTATAATTAAATATTGAATTTTGCTATTTTTAAAGTAAAATTTGTTTAAACAAGCCTCAGTACTCAAGTTGAATTGTATGCATTGAAAATTTTTAAAAAAATGGGTTGACAATTGTTACTGAAAAAAAAGAAAAGAATAATGTTATTCTTAAGTAACTAGTAGTAACCACTAAATATATTGTGTGAATATATGAAAAAATAATAATTATAATAATAATAATAATTATGATGATGATGATGATGATGATGATGATGATGATAATAAAGTAAGGAAAGACTAATTGCAGCAGCCAGGAAAAGCAATTGCAACATATTGACAAGCAGAAATACATCAAAACCTAAAAAAAACAGAAATGGGAAGAAAAACACATCACTATATGGGTACTTCAAGTGACAAACTGAAGAGATATCACACCAGAAGACATGGACATGGCTAAGAAGAGGAAACCTCAAGAGAGAAATTGAATTTCTTATAATCGCAGCATAAGAAATGCCATAAAAACAAATCATATAAAGGCAAAAATAAATAAATTGTAGCAGAATAGCGAGTGCAGAATGTGTGGAGAGAGAGACGAAACGGTCAATCATATCATAAGCGAATGCAGCAAACTAGCACAAAGAGAGTAAAAGACTAGGCATGACTGGGTGGGAAAGGTGATCCACTGGGAACTGTTCGAGAAATTCAATTTTCACGATACAACTAAATGGTATATGCACAGGCCTGAATCTGTCCTACAGAATAAGACGCATAAAATTCTCTGGGACTGAGATACAGACGAATCACCTAATACCATCCAGGAGACCAGACTTAGTATTAATTAACAAGAAGAAGAGAACCTGTCATCTCGTGAATTTTGCCATCCCGGCCGACCAGCGAGTGAAAGTGAAAGAAAGTGAAAAGAGAGACAAATACTTGGACCTTGCCAGAGAACTGAGAAAACTGTGGAACTTAAAGGTGAAGTCGTACCAATTATAGTTGGTGCCCTTGGAACTGTCCCCAAAGCTCTAGTAAAGAATTTGGGTGAATTGGAAATTAGAGGAAGAATCAGTCCATCCATACTACAGCACTGTTAAGATCGGCTAGAATACTCAGAAGAGTCCTGGAGACCTGAGGAGACTTGCTGTCACTCAGACTCCAGGAAACCACCGGCTACAGCAGGTGTGAAAAACTCATAATAATAATAATAATAATAATAATAATAATAATGATAATAAAATTGTTACTGAAAAAAAAATAAAACACAACAAAACAGCAAATGCAGTGTATGTGGTTACAAAGATGATACCGTAAACCATGTATTAAGCGAATGCAGCAAACTAGCACAACGATAATACAAAGCTAGGTACGACTGCGTTGGAAAGGTGATCCACAGGAAATTATTCAAAAAACTAAAATTCAACCATACTACAAAATCGTATATGCATAAACCAGATGGTAGATTTTACAGTTCCAGCAGATCACAGGGTGAAGATGAAGGAAAACGAAGGGATAAACAAATACCTAGACCTGGCCAGAGAATTGAAAAGGATGTGAAATATGCTGGTGAAAATGATACCAATAGTAGTTGGGGCACATGGAACGGTCCCCAAAAGCTTAGAAAAAAGACTTGGGGATCTGGGAATCAGAGAAAGAATTGAGACCATCCAGACAACAGCATTGTTGAAATCAGATGGAATATTCAGGAGGGACCTGGGCACCTGAGGAGACTTGTTGCCACTCAAACTCCAGCGAAAGACCATCATCTAACGCTGGTTGTGAAACACTAATAATAATAATAATAATAATAATAATCTAATAATATTAATACTCGTGCTCCTTAATAGTACAACCGTTATCATCTTGCAACACCCCCTGGTTTAAAATGGTACAGTCCCAATCGACCAAGATGAAATGCAAAAATGGAAATTCTAATTATCTGGTGTTGCTTATCTGCCGAATGTTTATTTCTTATGAGTGTTGTCACCCCAGCTAAATAAGGAACCATTCTGTTTTTATTATAAGGAAGGGGGGGGGAATGACATGCTACATAGAAAAGAAATATAACAAGAAAGAAAGAGTAGGGAAAATATAGAGGGGTGAGCGCGCGGAAGCGATTATGATAATCTGTTTCAATCGAACATAATGAAAAGATGAAAAGAAGGAAAGAAAGAAAAAATGAATAAGAGAGTTAAATCAAGATTATTTATACGTTTTACATATTGAACTATTTAGCAATAGCTCTTATGTAAACATATCAAACGTTGTAATAATTGAATTATCATACTGTGGTATATCAACAGGTCGTGCTAGTTCTTCTTATAAATCAGATATACCACGTATTCGACCCACCTTTATACAGGTGGTCGGATTCTTTAATTTGAAAAGGAATTTTATAAACGTTTCTTGGGCGGGGATTTTTTTTTTTTTTTTTACTAAAAGATGAATACCTCTTAGAAACGACAACTTGTTACGCAATTACATGCGACTAGCGTGCGTAAGAAACTTTTTGCGCTTTCGTGCGTAACAGAAAAAAACCCTTAAATCATTGTTTTTCCAAACCTGGAATTTAAATGTATTTATCCTAGTGCAGGTGAGGCGTACTATCATCAAACGCAAGACATACACGTTTCCTAGAAACGCCAATTATCATGCAATGTCCAAATGTGGTTGTCATCCTTATAACAAAATAGCAATTTATACAACAATAAAGAAGGTCACCATTCAAATATACACATACATCCATCTACTTCTACGTGTAGATGATTAAGAGGAATTTGTACTATAGCCGTTATCGGTGTAGAAAATAGACTCCGTGACCCCGTCATGGTTAGCGGAATGAGGGCAGTCTACCCCCGTGTATTGAATAAGGGATTTGGTTCGAAGTTCCGTGAAGGCTCCCGATTACGACATCAAAGGCTCCCGAGTTCGACAAGAAGGTCCCAATTTCGACAAAAAATACCTGAAGAAGGCCGGAGGGTACATCGGCCGAAACATTGTGAGGATAACAATGAAGATAAGGACTATAGTCCGTGTAATCCAAATAATACAAAAAAAATTATACATAATACAGAAGGTCATGATTCAAATAAACACAAATAAACACATAAATCCACCCATTTTTACTTTTAGATGACTAAGAGGCGCTCGTTGTGTAGCGGTTATTGGTGTAGGAAATGGACTCTGTGACCCAAATTTAAATCATCGACGACGCTGAGTTACACTTCATGCTAATACCCTTGGGAAAGGTATGAATCCAACTATTCTCCCTCTATCTATGAATAGGGTAGACTGGTTTCTTTAACCTTGGTATGGCAACCAGTCTAGGAGAAGGAAAACTGAAATCAAACCAAGTTTTAATCCACTTAAAAATTGATCTTGTGTCGCATCCTGATCGTGACAGAGAGGGTTACTATTTATTTAACTAACTTCTCCCCACGGGCCGGATGCGACCCAAAGTCGATTTTATAGCGGAGTTTAATAGGTTTGAATTCAGAGTTTTCCTTCCCCTAAACCGGTGCCTACCAAGGTTAAAGAACCCACCTGCCCTACTATTTCCCCATAAATGGAGGGAGAATAGTTGGATGCATACGTTTCTGAAGAATATTAGCGCCTTGTGAAATGCTACTAGTCTCGTCCAGGGTTTGAACTCAGGTCACCGTGTCCATTCTCGACGACGATACCCATTACACGACAGAGATCTCACCCGGTAAATACATATATACAGATGATTGACAAGTTTATCTTGATCGACCATGAACCCGAATAAAGTCTAAGAAGATCGTGTTGCGTCAGCCTATCAATTTTCTGTTATATACAGTGGCGTACACATATAAATGTTGTCTTGCTATGAGTAAAGAAAAGAGAAACTGTTGCGGGAGGCTATAGATTGAACTCACAACCTCCAGATGGTGACAGGTGGTAAGTTTCCTGTTACCCCCTTTTAGTTGGAGTAGTTCACCCAGCTAGGACCAGTTGTGAGGCATAAAAAACCAAGGCAGTTTCTCTTGGGGGCGAATCACTGGTCTCAGTGAGAATCCAGCCGACCTCGGGTTTTTTTTTACGTATGAGATTTTGTATGATTATTAGTATATAGACCAGCGGTTCTCAAACAGTGCGCCCCATAGCTTTTTCAGGTGCACTCCGTAGTATTCCTGAAAATTCTATCCAGATATGAAAAGCAAATATACTATATTTTGTATATTTACTATATTATAGTTACATATGATATATCCGGGTTAAGGGATATATTCTGAAGTTTGTATTTGGTATATTATCGCAGTAGTAATCCGTCTGTCGTGGAGTCGTGGTGTCGTCTAGCGAGTAAAGTTAGCGTGTAGGCATAAGGTTTTATTTTCCAGTACCCCACTCGTACCGAGTCAGGCACGAAGGCCCTATTTATGTGGGCCCACCCACAAGCCGAGACTCATGGGTGGCAGGTGGAAAAATTGTGTCGATCCCGTCGGCATTCCCCCTCGCCTCACAATAAACCCAGCCCGCACCCCTCGGCAAGCTGGCCCAAATCCCGTCGGCACCTCAAGGGGCGCCCCAGGCGCTGGGCAATAACCCAGCCCTGCCCCTTTAAGTCAAGGGGGCAGGTATTGCCTGGAGGGATGGCCCTCTGGGATCGACGCTAATAATTTACCATCTCACCGGTCCAGTGGCCGAAGCGCACTGGACCCCCGCCTGAGCGGGTAAGGCATAAGGTGCCTGTACCAACACAGTGTCGACTATTTATACATGACACTGTCCAATCAGATTATAGTGAGGGGGTACCAAGGTATTTACATATTCATTATATCACTATATTATACCATTTCTTGAACATTATCAACTTTAGAAGAACATTTGAGTTATTATTTTCCATCAATTAACACTGCACAATATGATTGGATTAGAAACCATTTTGTAGAAACTGCAATAGATTCTAGTTTAACGCTAACAGAAAATGAAGAACTGGCAGCTGTGTCCACTGATCGTGGATTAATGATTAAATACAAAGAATTCTCTCTTGAAGCTTTTTGGATTTCTATCAAAAAACAACATGTGTCGATATCTAAAAAAGTGCTGGCCATTTTATTGCAATTTTCCACCTCATATTTATGTGAACTGGGATTTTCAACCTCGCAACAAGTATAAAAAGAGAGGAACTCTTCAATGCATTGATGAGGAAATGAGAGTTTATCTCTCAAACATAAGACCAAACATTGAAGAAATCGCAAGGTCTCATCAAGCTCATGTTTCTCATTAACACAGGAATGAATAAACTTCATAGAGGTATGTTAAGTTTGCTTTTGTTAAATGTGTTATACTTTTATATATTTAACAGTTAACTTAATAACATATTAGTCCTATTTTGTATACAGTGCGCTATCAAGTATCTGTAGTACTGTAAGTGCGCCCATACAGTATAAAGTTTGAGAACCATTGGTATAGACTAGTAAGGAAATCAAGCACAAACAAATTACACGCGCATATATACATATGTGTGAGCGTGGCGCTGCACTTTTTACGTATGTTTATATGTGCGTGCATACATACAAATAGATATATACAAATATATATAAATACATATATATTCATTATTTTTTAATTATACATATATAATATATATATATATATATATATATATATATATATATATATATATATATATATAAAGAAAGAAATGGATATAAAATCCGACAATGTAAATATGTATAAAGTTTTTGAAAATACAAGAAAATGTGTCAAAGATTAACATTTAGAAAGCCGACGCTAAAGCGTTTCGGTTTTAATTCAACCATCAACAGGGCTCAACTTAGTTAATAATCATTAATTATAGGAAAAGAAATTATCAATGGCTCAAGAACTTTAGTTTGTTTCCACAGTTTTCTTTTCATATATTGTATGATTATTAACCTAGTTGAGCTCTGTTGAGGGTTTAATAAAAACCGAAACGATTCATCGTCGGCCTTCTAAATATCAATCTTTGACTTATTTTCTTGCTTTATCACAAACTTTATACACACACACACACACGCGCGCATATATATATATATATATATATATATATATATATATATTATATATATATATATGAAGATAGATAGATATATAGATAGAAGCATTGATAACTATTGAACGTAGGACTTTGCTATTCCTAAACTAAAGCATTACTTATTGTCTTTGCCAAGAACTGAAACCGTACCTTCTGATCTATTCTATAAAGAATTAGAAAAAAACCTTTGAACAACAAAGAGGAAGTGAGCCTCCTCTTCCTCAACCCTTATCCTTGCCCCCCTCCACATCCCCCCAGTCTTGCTTGCAACGAGGAAAAGGAAAAGATACACAAAATGAGTACAAACTGCTTCGTTCTTCAAATAATAGTGCTGACGTCACAAAATCATTCCCAATACAATGAGTCAGAGATCACGTGGTCAAGACACGAAGAATCTCACCAATCAATGCTAAAGATCAGGCTCTCGCATGTGGTTTAGGATTATTACTCAGGGGAAGAGATAGGGTTGATTGGGGGAGGGGTGGTCAAGTCCGAATGACTTGTGAAGGTAACTATTCCACTAGGTGGCGCTCACCTCGTTTATATCGGTTTTTTATTTGTTTTTGTTTTTGCCTTCTTTTATGTACATAGGAATGGTCTAGTGAGGGGGTACAGTAAGCACTTGGATTGAAGGGATGGGATGGGGGTCGATATTATGTTCGGGGTGGGAATATAAGATACCGGTTAGGTCGATGGGGACACTGAGATCACCCGACCCAGAAAAAGGGGTCGTGTTTGAATAAGAGTGCATTTGGGTATCCCTGTGTTGTATTTCGTCATTGTCCCAAGCCTTTGTTAACATTAACAGTACAAAAAGGGTGGGGTAGTAGCGTCTTCATCGAACTTCCATAGCATATAGTTATTTACTAAGTTTAGCTTAGAAGTATGGGGCGCTCAGTGAGAATCGAACTCACTAACTAATGGTTTGCGAATTTAGCTTGCTAACCATTACACCACATGAGGTGCCAAACTTTCATGGTATATATCTTTCTTGGGAATGGGGGTAACAGGAGTCCGAGGTTCTTGTTTTTTGTTTGTTTGTTGCTGTTGTTTTGTTTTTTAATACTATTCATCCATTAACCATGTGAATGTAACGGTTATCGTTGTAAAAAATGGAATTGGAGACCCGAGTTCAAATCCTGGACAATGCTTTTGGGAGAGACATGTATCCATCTCTTCTGCCACTAGCTAGAGGGGAGTGGTAGAAACTGCTAGAGTTTATCTATAGGTCAAATAGATATTTTTGCAAGTTAATGAAAAATTATTTCTTACTGTTTATTGATTAAGAAGTTAATGATAAATCTAACATGAAAATTATTTCTACCAATTTTATTACTATACATTGAATTAGTGAAAATCATTTTTACCAGTTTATAAAAGCTAACCAAACAAAAATATTAACCAAAACGTATTCGCTTACAAATAGCCAGATTTGGTATTGAGTGGCCCACAAGGGTTCTATACCTACCAAATTTCTACCATGGCTGTACCAAAATTCCTGGTATTTTTTTTTACCTGTATGATGGAGTATTTCAAAGTTCACTACCTATTCACCTCAGAACTCATTCTATTCTAATAAAGTCCTATTATTTTTGTCATCTGAGTCCTGTTGCTCAATTCTAATCAAGTAAACCAAGTTTTTGTAGATTGTTTGGGTGTGGTATGCGTAAAAACAAAGAACCGCTGTGAGTGGTTTAAAGTTGATAAAATAACCAAATAGCCAGCTCTAATTATGGGTAAATATTTGCGTAGACTGAGCTATTTAGCGTTAGTGTTACAACGAGTCTATAAGAAGAAAAACTCAGAATTTAAACCAGCTGTACTCTGTTTGTTACTGACGTTGTGTACGACATTCCTGTGTCGGGGGGGGGGGATAAATACATACTTCGAGTCTTGGGCCAAACTAAACATAGTGAATAACAACTATAAGATCATTTAAAAATTATTTCAATAGCAGTTCATGCTTTTCCTATGCGTAAGTTGACATCGCTTTCTGTAGATGAGATATTACTACTTAGGTATGTGAACTGGTCTACTGATTTGAGTGACTGACTACCCATGCCTTTCCTATGCGTAAGTTGACATCGCTTTCTGTAGATGAGATATTACTACTTAGGTATGTGAACTGGTCTACTAAGTGAACATAAACTGATAGAAATCATAAGTGGGAACAAAACATTCTTATCAAAATTTGGTTGATTTGTTTAAAGGCATTGTAATAAGAAATTGAGAGTTACCTCCCCTAATTTATGGTTACCTCCCCTTTGGAGAACTCTCTATGGAATATTAGACTATAGAAACTTTTAATAAATGTGACAATTATTCTAAGTAGAATAAAGCTTTCCAAAGTCTATCGGTGTTATCGTTTGTCATTACAGGCATATCAACTCCTTATGTCGTATACCCAGCTACTGGGTATATAATATGACGAGAGTTCTTTTCTACTACTTACTTTCTTTTTGGAAGACATCCGTGGTTATTTCCTCCGAATATTTAAGTATTTTCTTATTTACTTGGAGTAGCTCGAGCAGCTAGCTGATACATTATTTCTGTAGTCTGTTTCTTCATTTCTTCTAACTGGTCTGGTTCTGTAGTCTTTAAGATGCTGGTCTGACTTTGTGTTGCCAAGGTTGTCATTAGTTCACACAGAGACAACACAAGACATATTTTATGGATCACATTTTTATTCAGAACCAGACTTTCTCAACCGCGGCGGACTCGAAGCCGGTATGTCTTTACATCACGCCATATCCGGCCTAACAACTCAGCCAACTAAGTTCTGAGTTTTTTTTTAACACATTTCCTGTGTAACCAGAAAGAAGGTCACCCAAAGGTTATTTCATTGTCAATCATCTAACCCTACGGATTTTGAATTTCAACGGCTTTTAATTCAAAATCTAACTCAACACACTGTCAAAAAACAACGGTTTGTCGGTTATTTCCTAGTTGAGTAACATGATATTACAGGGTGACCCAGAAAAACAGTTACCAAATTATTTATCTATTTTCCCATTAACTAACCCTAAACCCCAACCCTAAACCCTAAACCCTACACCTAACCCCCTCTAGTTGAGTAACATGATATTACAGGATGACCAAGAAAAAACAGAACCCACAAAGTTTGTAATAAAACTGTTAATTTTAAATAGGGTGGTTAGGGTTAGGGTTTAGGGTTAGGGTTAGTTTAATGAAAAAAAATAATTTGGGTTCTGTTTTTTCTGGGTCACCCTGTAATATTATGTTACTCAAATAGGAAATAACCGGTTTGTCAATATACCAAATTTATGGTTATTTAATTATGTCGAAGTTTGATTAATTTATAAAGTTTTGTAATCCTAATTTTATTTTCAATGTTCCATTGCATTATTTCAATAGCACATTTTCATTTGTCTGCTAACTTTTTTTTTGCACACAATTGTAATATTAAGTATTCCTGCCGAATATGAATAATGTTAATATATAACATAATAGAGAGAAGGAGATCCAGGAATATAACAGTGACATGTAAATTACCATGGAAAAGTTTTTAGGGGAATTAACTGTAGATTAGAATGGAAAAGTTTTAAAGATGAATCAGCACAACACGACATGGTGTTTTCACATGTTAGAGTAAGCGTGAGAGGTGAGAGTGTGGAGTGAGTTTGAGACAATGCGCTGACTGAGCAATACATGGCTCTCGTTCCGGGCAGCTTTAGCTTTGGGGAAATAAAAATCTCATGAAAAAAAGAAGTGGCCTAATGTTATTACTAAAAACTACAAATGTCACAATGCAAGATGTCCCCCAGTACCCCAAGTTGGTTTCCAGACTCCTAACCTCTTGGCATGAGATAACCCCAGACGGATTGCCGTTAAAATCCTTCAAACCAAGCAACCAACCTCTCCAGGGAAGGCAGTCGGTGTATTCTATGTGGGTCTTAAGTTTGAATTAAATGGACATTTCATCGGTCGAAATGTAGATGGTTGTTTTGTTTTACGGCACTTTTCGGGTCATTTAATGCTAAATCAAGTCGCTTTGATAAACAGAGGTCTCAGGTTACTTGTAGTACCTGCTATTGCTTAAGCGGTCACCCAATTAAGTATTAAACAGCTTAAGTTCGGTTATCAGCGTGACTTGATCGTAATCGAAATATAAAGATCGACAGAATATTGATGAAGTTGCTATTATATCTTATTATAATGGAGTATTCAATCTCTTCTAAAACTCAATTTCTTTAAACACATTTTAATACTTATTTTTTTTAACTATTTAACCTATAGATGGGCACTAAAGGTATACCACTCCAGGTCAGGGTGGACTTGGGAGTAATGGTGATAAGAGGTATTCCACATCCCCAGAGCTCCAGAATTGGAACTTCACCACTACATGCAGTTTAACGTCATACTCAGAACACTAAGACCCTCAGCCACCGGCTTCGAACTCATATATGATAAAAAGGGCTGTGGCTTGCCATAAGAGCAATAGAATCGGGACAATCATATAAGTGCTAAGGATTGATGTGACCAGCTGATTGATTGGAAGGTGCCTCTCCGACCGCCCATCTAGCCTGAGTAATGACCAGAGTGAGGTATTGTATTTCATGGACTGCTCAGTCAACAGAATTCCGTTCTTAAGCATTATGGGTCGTTACCTACGGTCAACAGGTAGCCCTATTGGGGGTGGGGGCTTACCTCTCAACAGAGGTGCAGTCGATGTATCTAAATGGTATTCTAAAGCACTGCCGATAGGGCTGTTGGATATGGTTGTTAAGACCTGACAGATGGTATGGTTGGCTACTGAACATCAAAAAGGAATAGAAAGAAACATAACCTGTCCTGAAGCTGATTAAGATGTGGAATCTGACGGGTAACGATGCATCCATACTAATAAAGATGGAGTTGACTTTAGAAATAATTATAAAGTTTGGAAAATCTTCGTCAATCCCTCTAAAAGTACGCTGTGGAACGCACGCAACTCCGAGGGCCAAATTCACCCTTGCAAGTAACAGAAGTGAATGACAGGATGAACCCAAAGCTAACGAGTAGTTGCATTTGGAAAGATTTTACCCCTCTGCAGAGGTGTAGTCAGCGTATTCTACTGCCCAACCGAAAGGATCGGAGGGAAGCCAGATTGCTAACGAAAAGACATGTACCGAATGAGACTACATCGATAAGAAATAATTTGTCGAATAATCACCACTTTTCACGTCAAACATTCAGACAACTCTTCTGTCACACACACACACACACACACACACACACACAGACAGACACCTCACACACACAATACTTTCAATGGAAGCGCGTGGTGTAATGGTTAAATTCAGGGGAAATGGACTCGTCGCCCCGGGTCCAAATTCTGGATGTGGTAATTGCATTTCACTTAGCGCTAATACCCCTGGGAAAGGTATGAATCCTACTCTCCTTCCGGCTATGGGTAAATAGTAGGGCAGATTGGGCCCTTTAACCTTGGTTAGGCAAGCAGTCTAGGAGAAGGAAAACTCTGAATTCAAACCTGTTCAACTCCGCTTAAGAAATTGACCTTGTGTCACATCCTGCTCGTCGAGGCGTTGTATATATATATATATATATATATATATATATATATATATATACTTTCAGTAAGAAAGAAAATCTTAACAAACCATCATTTGGCTATTATAAATTTATTTCGGTAACTCAATAAATGAGCACAGTTTCGTCAGACAAAGACCCCCCCCTTTTTTGTTTACTTTTCATTCTTTTTACAAAACCAGTAAATTCCCTCTTCTTCAAACACACCCACATAAAAAATTATATATGATAAAAATAAAATACATTAGGCAAATAAAATAACAAAGAACTGAGTTTTCAAAAGTTTTCTAAGTGTTTGACAAGCCACTATAATCCGGACAGGGAAATGTTTAGAAGTGGCGAGTACATTTGTTCAGTGAAAACTTCTTAATCATATTCGTTTGAAATCTTATATAAATATAATATATATATAATATATATAATATATATATATATATGGAATAAAAAGCCTTAAATACCATGGGTATCGTGGTTATGGACCATTTCACTCGCGAGTATGCTCACGAGCTTCTCAGACCACTGATATATTTTATTTAGACTCAAATGAGTTTGGCCATGTGCTGTCTAAATAAAATATATCAGTGGTCTGAAGAAGCTCGTGAGCATACTCGCGAGTGAAATGGTCCATAACCACGATACCCATGGTATTTAAGGCCTTTTTATTCCCAAATAACTTTGCTCTGTTACAATAATTAAACATTGAGCTCTCATACGGAATCTGAACTCTACAACAAACTAGGTAGAGAATTAGGACCCACCTAGAATCACCTTGTACCAAGAAACTTAGTACCGCACCAAAGTATATATATATATATATATATTATATATATATATATATATATAAGGATATCTACTGAGTCAGACGAACCTACTGTTAGTTTCGCATAAAGCTCTTCAGGGCTAAAATCTGACTCTAGAGTCAGATTTTAGCCCTGAAGAGCTTTATGCGAAACTAACAGTAGGTTCGTCTGACTCAGTAGATATCCTTATTACTTGGCTCTACTTAGGTATCGAGCACTTTTTACAATTAGCTTCTCCTAGCGGTTATATGAATATATATATATCTTATATACATATATATACATATAATTGTTTTTTCTTTTGGCCAATACATACAATAGATTATTTTTTGTTGGTACGAATATCTTGGTTCTTTTTTTCAAAAATTTTTTTCTTCTGGTTGATGTTTGGTAGTATATTTTTACAATCAAACTCTCTGCCGGGTTTTTTCTCTCCGCAAGGATCTACCAACACGCTTGGTATATTATATATATATATATATATATATACTAGCAAAATTACCCGGTCTATGACAGGACGAAAACATTTTTAGGAACACCAGGGAGTTTGCCTAAAAATGGTATTACATTAAAGTGCATCTAAAGGAGAAGTTCTAATTCTGGATCTCTTGGAAGTGTGGAATACTCCTTCATTACCATTTTGATCCAGAGTTTTACTAGCTATTAGTAACCCATCTATGGGTTGAATAGATTAAAAAATGAGTTTTTATCAGAACGAAAAATATTCGTTTATTCGATATTTAATGTTAAAAAAAGCTAACAGCTTGTGTATTATGATATTAGTTTATCTAGATGTTTACATCTTATTATAATGGAGATTGTGTGTTTTTCTGTCTGTAACCGAAACTATATCACTACTCAAGTCACAATTCCCTTAGATATTTTCGTCATATTCTCTATATTCATTCAAACCTTATTTATTAATAAAATTGTTTTACATTATTAATACCGTTAACCATATCTACGTACTAA
>CM042147.1:53448006-53478006 GCA_023376005.1 Doryteuthis pealeii | reverse complement strand
TTTCTTTCTTTCTTTTTTTAAATTTTTCCTTTCTTTCTTATAGAAGGTATGCCACTTTCTTTCTTTCTTATGGAAGATATGCTACTTTCTTTCTTTATTTCTTTATTTACTTATTTATTTCTTATATAGGCATGTTTTTTTTCTTTCTTTCTTTCTTCTTCTTTAGGCATATATTTTTTCTTTCCTTCAGTCTTTCTTTCTTTCTTTCTTATGGTAGGTATGCTTCTTTCTTTCTTTATTTTCTATAGTCGGCATTTTATTTACTAATCTTGATCGAGTCTGGCACAAGGTCAAACGGTATATAATAAGGCATGTGGTGTAATTGTTACCGTCGTAGGAGATAACGAGACAAGTTCCCATCCTGCTCGTGGGTTTGGTTGGTTGGCTGGCTTGTTGGTTGGGTTTTACCCATTGGGTCATTTAATGACAAACATTTTTGTTTTATTCATTCTTGATGAGTACTTAAGTTTTTAAAACATTTTTAAAACATGTTTTTCTATTTAACCCATAGATGGGACCATAACAGGTACTACCACTCCGGATCAGATAGTACCTGGGAGTAATGGTGATCAAAGGTACTCCACATTACCCAGAGCTCCAGAACTGGAATCTTTTAGGCATATTTCTTTGATGCTATAGGGATATTCTTTCTTTCTTTCTTTCTTTCTTTCTTCGGTAGAGATGACAATATATATAGTTGATATATGAATTGGGGTGTTTATCAGGTCAGTTATTTGCAGTCTTCAATCAATGTAACTATTTACTCTTTCGCACAAGATCAGTCATATTGAAGATGCATATATATATAATATATATATATATCTTATTATAATGGAGATTGTGTGCTTTTCTGTCTGTAACCGAAACTATATTACTAGTCATATCACTATTCCCTTAATTATTGACATCACATTTCCCAATGATTTTTATTTTATTAAACCTCAATTATTAATAAAATTGTTTTACATTATTTAATAACTGTTAACAATATCTACATTCTAACAAACATGCAATTATATTTATATATACAACAAAATAGCGGTTTACTGTGGGACGGGAAGCTTAATTTGCATATTGATATTAAAAATGTGATTTTATTTAATATGTGCTTAGTATTTTTGATTTCTAACTGTTTGGTTTTATTTTAATGGATATAATAAAAAATCTCTTCAATGAATCTTAAATTAACAAGAAACAAGAACTGTCATTTTTATATTTTATTTCCTCTTAACTAAATACTTAAATTAGAAAAATAACAATGAAAAACGAGAGTGATGGAAGAGTAGGTTTCAGTTGTTCTATTTTTTGATTATACTCCTTCTGTTTCAATCTTTTTATCTGCATTTCCCATTTAGTTTCATTAGCCTTTCTAATTTAATACAATATTTTATTACATTAAAACTGAAATACTTGCACCCGGAGGGTGCATATATTTGCAGTATATATATATATATATATATATATTGGTGTGTGTGTGTAGGTATGTGTGTGTGTGTTGTGTGTGTGTGTGTGTGTGCGTGTGCATGGTTTGTATATTGATTTTGAAGGCTTATCACAATGTGAATGAAGAAACTCCGCAAGTTTTATAAGTTCTTTGACTTTGGCAAATTCGACCTGGGCTCAGGCGTATATAAGATATAAAGGGGTTTTTGCTTCAAGCAAAATAATCAAACTCTTCGCATTTTTATAAGCCTACAACATTAATATACAAACCAAATATACACATAATGCTTCAAGTAAACTATAAAACTCGTTCACACACACACATACACAAAATTACACACACAAACATACACATACACATATACACACATACGCATGCATATATATATATATATATATATATATATATATATATATATATAATATATATATACGTAATATATATAATATATTACATATATGTAATATATATAATATATATGTAATATATGTAATATATATACATGGTTATCACATGCTCACTTGCTAAGTTAGAGGTGGACCAAGTTTTTGCGATAATATTCGTAGAGTGCTCAATATCTGTGATAGAGCTCTCATATATATATATATATATATATATATATATATATATATATATATGATAAAGGAAATGACTTACCGGGAAATAAAATATTGAGTTAATCGCAATATTGATGGTTTATACAAGTATTAACCGGATAAGTCAGTATTATAACGAATATAAAGTGATTTTAGTATTACAGTGTATATTGAAATAAGTTACTCGAGTTTCACCATAAGGATCTTCAGGATTAATTCCAGTGAATGAATGAAGATATTGATTAGTCCCCGGCAATTGTGGAAGTAAATATTGCAAAATTATGACCATTGAAAACAGTTTCACAGTGAAGTGGAACGCTATGTAATTGATTGCGTCATTTCCAAAGCTAAATGTCAAACTCGATGTTTTTGAATCGTGAACGTGAATGTTAACGGGAAATATTAAACACAGATGCTGTTAAATTCTGAACGTGATTGTTGACGTGGAAAAACACGTGTGCAGCATAGTCTTCTTTTTATAATATTAGGCAATACCACGTGTTTTACTTTTGCGTTAAAAGAAATCTGTTTACATTTAAGATTTTAAAAAGATTCAGTTGATGAATTGCCATGTGCGCTTATGCATGAATTTTTCAAAGATTTCGGACCTTTGGTTTAATAGTTCTTTGGTGTTATCATAGCATGCCATTGCCAATTTTTCCTCGGAGCATAAAGGGCAGAATTTATCACCTGGTCTATATCAGCAAGTTTTAAAAAAATAATTTCCCATTTTATGATAGGATCTATATCGTATTTGTTTTTGATGTCCCATACATATTGAGAGAGAGAGAGAGAGAGAGAGAGAGAGAGATTGGGGGGTGTTATGCATATATTTCATGTTATTAAAGTTAGCTTTGTAATTATAGAGTATTTTCTTGAAAGTGTCTTATTTTGACTTAGATCTTGAAAGTGTCTTACAACTTGTCTATCCTTATTTTCTTACTGTTTAACTATTCTCTATGCTGTGTCGGAGTTGGGCTTTGTTGTTCTGAATCGGAGTAGCCGGCTCTATGTGTGTCCGCAGATGAATTTGCTGTTGGACTGGATGGCATTCTCGTTGTTCTTTGAGTCTGGAAATTATTTGGCGAATCTTTTGAGATATCTTGACTTGTGCTGTTGATAGTTTTTAATAACACACACAATAAGTTTTGATTTTTCTGAGATCATTATATCTATTTCAAGTAAAAAATGCCTTGGAGAACGGACACTCGTCTTGCATCTGTTCTATTCCAACACACAGCCCAGATTGCCAAATCATCATTCTCTCTTTCTCTCACACTTGTTCTCTGTTGGTATCCATCGACCAATCAGAGATCGACAGGAAGCCTTTAGACGTCATCCCCAACATTCTAGAAACTTTCTACTCTTATCAACAATTTTGGGTTTTTCCATCTCATTATTTTACACATCTCCTATCTAAATAGTTTATCATAATTTGCTTGAAGCAATATTGGTTTGTTGGTTGGTTTTGAATGCTATCACAATGCAAGTGTAAAGAAAAATAATGATGTTGTTTGTCTACTTTTGATTCATTTTCTTAGTATTTCGGGATAAAGATCCCTTCGTCAGAAGATTTCTGAAAGCTAAGTTCTGGAGCTGTTACCTTGTTGCCAAGATGTGTCCATTCTGTTGTATGCCTGGTGATATCTTCCTTCAAATTCTCTGAGTGTGTGTAGGAGTAAGTGTGTGTGTGTGTTGTCTGTGTCTGTGTTTATGTGTATTATTTATAAAGAAATAAATATTAAAACATATTACAACATATAATTTATTACATTCTATTTTATTATGTTGTTATGCAATATAGACCTATTTTTCTTATCTAAAAAATATCATAACAAAAATAGGGTTTTAAAAATTTTTTGGCTCGAACAGATTAATGACATTTCAGTTTATTTCATTGGAGAAAATAGATTGGATATACGAGGAAATTGAGTCACGTATTAAACTCGGAAGTTAAGGTACCACTATATATATATGTGTGTATTTAACATATATTATGTGTATTTATGTGCGTGTGTATATCCAACAATGTCTTAATATCATTCCAGATTTGGCCTATGCTTTTTGGGGGTGGAGCGTAAGGCAGGTGTTAGCAGTGTGTTTATTTGTGAGTGTGTGTGTGGGGGTATCTCCAGACACAGCTGTGACTGTGATTTCTTATTACCTGTATATGTATGTTGTGCTTTGTGTGTGTGTGTGTGTGTGTATGTGTGTGTAAAGATCACATACAACAAAATGGACAAATCTAGGCAACAAGGTAACATCTACAGAACTTAGCTTTCAGAAATCTTCTGACGAAGAGATCTTTATCCCGAAATATTAAGAAAATAAATCAAAGGTAGACGAACAACCTCATTGCTACCTTATTTTTCTTTACATTTGCATTGTGCTAGCCATCAAAACCAACCACCAAACCTAAACAGTTTATATTTACACATCAAATAAGGAGCTTGTGTTATTTCTATGTTATATATCGGTCAGGGAATGCTGTTTCTATTTTTGAAAAAAATGTAAAAACCATGTTAAGGACAGTGTCAACTGAAGACCATATTAGGTTGGCATCTGTATGACACCTGTCTTAATAATAAAACAAAGAAAAAGCAAAAGGCAATTGACCACTCTTGACAAATATCTTAATTGCTATCAGCGGGAGATATAAGTGAGTGTGGAGTAGATGAAGATGCATTCCTTTACGGCAAAACTTACGAGGGCACTCATTAAAAAAAAGCATAAACAAATAAATAATAATGATTTGTTTGTTTTGTTTTTCAGCATATCAACCTCAACGGGTCATTTAAATATTATTTTTTAAAATAGATTCGTGTCATAAGAAAGAAAAAACTTAACAAGCCGGCATTTGTCTATTATAAATTTATTTCGACCAGAACTCAATATGAGTCTAGTCTCATCAGATAGCCTACTACATAACTGGCTCATATTGTCGAAATAAATCTATGATAGTCAAATGACGGTTTGTAAAATTTTTTCTTTGTTAATGAACGTATAAATATTGCTCTTTATATAATTATCAAATTTATTAATTATCATACATTGAGCTCTCTTAAGGATTTTTAAAAATCCTTGTATAAATCTATAAGTTTGCATGAATATGAGCATGCATTGTGGATGTACAGGCGATACTGATGATCCCAAATAGAATTATCCCCAACATGCCAGTCATTGGATGCCTATACATCTATCTATCTATCTATCTATCTATCTATCTATATATATATATATATATATATATATATATATATATATATATATATATAATATACCAAGCGTGTTGGTAAATCCTCGCGGTGAGAAAAAAAACAGCAAATAGTTTGATTGTAAAAATATACTACCAAACATCAACCGGGGAGAAAACATTTTTGGAAAAAAGAAAAGACCAAGATAGTCGTACCAATAAAAAGTAATCTATTGGTACAGTATTTGGCCAAAAGAAAAAACAATATATATATATATATATATATATATATATATATATATATATATATATATGTATATATATATATATATATATATATATATATATATATATATATATATATATATAGATATATATATATATATATATATATATATATATATATTCATATAACCGCTAGGAGAATAAGCTAATAAGTAAAAAGTGCTCAATACCTAAGTAGAGCAAATAATAAAGATAAATATAATGAGTCAGACGAACCTACTATTAGTTTCGCTTAATGCTCTTCAGATCTTAGCCCTGAAGAGCATTAAGCGAAACTAATAGTAGGTTCGTCTGACTCATTAGAGCTGGGAAAATTTGGCTCAAGACCGCCCTCGGTGGCGGCAGAATCTCCATAGAGGACTGTACATGTCAGAATTCACCCTGATACAACATCATGAAGCTAAGAGGCCCATAAGAAAGCAACGGCAACAAAGCATCGGAACATCATCATCTACAGGGACAACCTACAAATGCAAAATCTGTGGTCGAGAATGTTTCTCAAACATAGGACTTCATAGTCACAGGAGGCGCTGCAACTTCAGGGGCACACAAAAACTTTTATCATAGTCTTTCGAGACTAAATTGCCAATGATATATATATATATATATATATATATAATGTGCGTGTGTGTGTGTTTCAAACAGCTGTGTATAAATAGTCCTGGATCAGCGCATTAACTCTAAGCAAGGTACGTTAGGCTAGTCCATAACATTGTGTTGTGTTGTGAGTGTCTAAATAGGATGATTCGTGTATGTGTCTGTTTCAGAAATTGTATTGTTTCGCAAAACCGGAAATATGATTTTTTATAGGTCCAAGAGAAAAGCCCGGAATTTTTTAAAGTCCTTCATTTGTGTCTGACAAATATTAATAATTAATGACAGACAAACCGAGAGAGACAGAGATAATAAATATATGTGCAAATGTCTAGTGAGGAAACAAGCAGAATAGAGAGACATACATACAGACAGACAGAGAAATGGAGGGAAGGGTCCTGTAGATGAATGACACGGATGTGGCAAATAAGAACACTCTGTGCGGACATTTTCAATGGCCATTTTCACCGCCGTGTAAGATCTTATCAGCCTCGAAATAAAAGAAAAAGAAAATCCTCACAAGACCATAATAAATACGAAGCATTGCATTTTTGTCATATTTCATATTGTTACCGCTACTTCCTTGATGTCAGTATGATATTTATTTTCCATTAGCTTTTTAGAACTTGCATTTTAGATTGAATGTTAGATTGTATCAAGAACATATATATATATATATATATATATATATATATATATATATATATATATATATACTAGCTAAAGTACCCAGTCCATGACCGGACTAAAGAAAAAAATAGGAACACCAAAGAGTGAGTGGCGAGAAAATAAGAGATAGGTATACCCAATTTCGGTTCATTTTTTTTAAATATCTCATAAAATAAAATAGGGGATGTGGGTAGACCTCGTAAAAAATATTTCCCCTAATATATTTTCGTGAAAATCGGTCCATTAATTGATTTCTCATAGTATATTTTAAAAATCCTCTTGTCGTAAGTTGTTTTTGGCAACGTAAAATTTAAGTTGATTTAACGGTGCAAAAATGAAAACATTGTTTTTAAATCATAATTTTCATTATTTCCGTTAGCTGAAAATTTTAAAAAAATCATCAGTAATTTGTTTAATGTTTCTTCTTTCGAACTGAGAAATTTTTTTCAAGATAATATTAATTTTTATGCAAATTTCATTGTGTTAAATATAGGGGTGGGGTAAATTTCACAGGGAAAATTGGTGGTAACTAATAAGAGATAATTATTTATCAAAATTTTTTTAAAATCTCCAAGAATTGTCTAATGAATAAATTGTCGAAATAAATATTATATTCGAGACGACACTAATATGAATGAATTAAAGTGATTTCTAAAGTAAAAAAAAAAAAAATGTTAATAAATGATTAAAAGAAATATCGAGATAAGGGCTGAACTTGAAAAACGGTCCGAAAATTAGAGTGACCCCCCAAAAAAACAAAAAAAAACAGAACCAAAATTATTTATCTTCCCATTAAACTAACTCTAAACTCCAACCCTAACCCTAACTCCTAGACCCCCCTAGTTAAAATTAAGTATTATTACAAAATTTGTGGGTTCTGTTTTTTCTGGGTCACCCTGTATATAGGTGACCCAGAAAAAACAGAACACAAATTATTTATTTATTTTCCCATTAAACTAACCCCAACCCTAACCTAAACCCCCTATTTAAAATTAACAGTTTTATTACAAATTTTGTGGGTTCTGTTTTTTCTGGGTCACCCTAATTTTCCGACCATTTTTCTAGTTCAGCCGAGTTCGAAAGACCAGGTTTTTAGTAAAAAAAAAAAAAAAAGAAAGAGAGAAAAAAGTGGTGAGTTAATTTTTTAAAAAATCTGCCTATTTATTTATCATTAGAATTATGATAAATTAAATAACAAATTTTCTCATTCAAGTTACGTACATTAGAATCATTTTTATTTCATGTTTAAGGTAAGCTTAATTTAACATTTCAAATACTGTTTTGTTTTATACGAAATTCCAATACTAGAAAAATAATAATATAATATATATATAATATATATATATATATATATATATATATATGAGTATAGATAAAAGATATGAAAACAACACAATATGCTGTTAAAGTGAAAACATTTTATAACATATTCTTAGCTAATATTGAACAATATTTCGATTTATAAAAATCATCTTCAGAATCCGTATTATCAAGAGCGGAGACGAAAGTCATATGATATGACTTTCGTATCCGCTCTTGATATATATATATATATATATATATATATATATATATATATATATATGCTAGACGGGCGGTCGGGGAGCCCCCCCCCCGATCAATCGGCTGGTCACGTCAAGCCCTATCACCAATATGACTGAATCAACCCTATATCCCGTATGGCAAGTCCAAACCTTTTTATCATATAGCCTTATTAAGCTTAGCTTAAATGTGGCACAAGGCCAGAACTATGGGGCATCCAGTGAGAATTGAACTCATTAACAATGGTCTGATAATCTAGCTTGTTAACCATTACACCACGTGAGGTGCCCGTTTCATATATGTGGTAGAAGACAGTGCCTGAGGGTCTTATTGTTCTTGGTATGACGTTAAACACTCTCTGATGATGAAGTTTCTGCCTGGATCTCTGGGGAATGTGGAGTACCCTTTAATTAGCATTACTCCCAGGTCTACTCTGACCTGGAGTGGCAGTGTCTGTTAGGGTCCTATCAATGGGTTAAATAGAACCATTTTTTTTTAAATGTGCTTAAAAAATATTGAATTTGAAAAAAATTGAGTACCCATCAAGAATGAATAAAACAAAACACGTTCGGCATAAAATAACCCAATAGATTGACATGCCATAAAATCCAACCAACCATCCAAACCTAAAATAAATGCAGAAATAAGAACTTTATTTTTTAAATTTGCTCAGGCGTTTTTTTTTTGTTTGTTTTGTTTTTTTTGTTTTTTTTACACCTGTGAAAATCACTTACTTTGCATAAATATCTGTTATCTCACCGGACGGGCAGTTCTAAAATTCACCTGCTGTCACACTCGGTTGAAATAAAGAAAGAAAAAGACCCTGTGGCATTTCAAGGACTCCATTTAATGTTCAACCGCAAAATAGGTAGAGGGCGCTGTTCATTCGGGCGGTGTTTACAGTTGACGGCAATTGCGACAAACTCATACGCCCACAGTTATAACATAATAACCACCATATTTTTGTCAACAGCTTGACAGATGAAATAATATACCGATAAAATACCTAAATACCGATAATCTATACATATATAAAGGGCAGTTGTGTGTATGTATGTATGTATGTATGTCCAATATGAAACTACGAAAATACAACAATTAACAACAAAGTATATATATATATACATATTAAATATCACCAGTCTTGATTTTTGTGCAAGAATTATGAAGATTTGATTAATATTCGAAGGTATCTAAAATCAGAATGACATAGATATAGCATTGAATTTATACTTAAAAATATCCAGCATTTTTAAATCTCAAAAGTAAACAATCAATAAACCAGCCATCCCTCTACCCCGGGGATGCTGGGTAGCCGCTTCTAGTACATATACAAAGGGCAGTTGGTATGTATGTATGTATGTACGTCCGGATGAAACTACGAAAATAAAACAATTAACGACAAAATGTATATATATATATACACATCAAATATTACCGGTTCTTGCTTTTTGTGCAAAAACTATGAAGATTTGTTTTAAGATATTTAAAAAAATATATATATACATAGAAATAGCATTGAAATTCTACTTGAAAATGTCCAGCATTTGTAAATCTCAAAAGTAAACAAATCAATACATTAGGGTTTCTCCCTCTACCCAGGAGTCGCTGGGTAGTCGTTCCTAGTACATATATAAAGGGCATTTGGCGAAATTCTACATAAATATGTCCAGCATGTGTAAATCTCAAAAGTAAACAAATCAATACGCCGCTTCTAGTAAAAAGAGAAGTAAACGAATCTACCCCTGCCCCCACAGACAAAAGCACCCCATGCACCAAAACACCCTTGTGCAAATTTATTGAAACGACCGCTTTAATTTCCTTTATTTCACCGTACGTTCAGTTTTAGACCTACTGGAGGACAGGTGTAATCGATTTCAATTCTTTTTAATCAGATTAGCTCATTTGTAGAGGTGTGCAGGAATATGAATTTATTTTCGGGGTGTATAATGAAATTTTTGGGCTTGAAAAAAAAATTAGACACTATTGTCTCGATGGTCGATTAGTTGTTTCTACGGCCATTGTCTGCGATGGACGTACTACAAGGAAGCGTACGAAAATTGTAACCCCGCATGAACACATTGGCAACCCATACAAAAAGATCTCAAATATTATAGTAATAACGGAATTATTCGCTTTGTTTCAACTAATTTACTCAAGGGTGTACATTTACTCGCATACTATTGCTCTTATGGCAATCCCAAACCCCTTTTTTTCATATACGTACAAGAAAGCGGTCTTGGGTATGACGTTAAACTGCATCTAATAAGGAAGTTCCAATTTTGGACCTCTGTTGAGTGTAGAGAACCTCTTAATTGTCATTACTCCCAGGTCTACTCTGACCCGGAGAGGCAGTACCTGTAGGGTCCCATCTAGGAGCTAACTAGATAAAAGAATGAGTTAAAAATGAGTTTCAAATATTGAACAAAAAGGTTTACGGCATAAAATTGACATGCCGTGAAATCCAACCAACCAACTGCCTTGTTGGCTGGGGCAGAAGATTAGCTCGACTGCACCTCTGCAGAGGGATAAAATCGTCCCAATGGAGCCACGTGTTGTCCGTGTGTGGCGACCGATGAAACTTAAGGACATAATCCTGGTGGCTGAGCAGGCTATGGCATGCAACACTCCACTTTGGCTCTTACTTAGGCGAGACGGGCAGTCGGATGGCTCCCTCTGATCAATCGGCTGGTCAGTTCAAGCCTTAGCACCTATATGATTGTCCCAACCCTATTGCCCTTTTTATCATATATGGCCGATTGTCTTAGTGTCCTGGGTATGACGTTAAATAGTGAAGTTTCAATTTTGGAGCTCTGGGGAGGGTGGAGTACCCCTTTATTGATATTACTCCCATGTCCACTCTGACCCGGAGTGGTAGTACATTCTAGGTCCAATCTCTGGGTTTAACAGAAAAAAAATGAGTTTTTCAAAACTGTGTGAAAAAAATGAGTTTAAAAAAAATTGAATACCCATCAAATATGAATAGAACAAAACGTCTTCGGCATAAGATAACCCAACAAAGGTTGACATGCCGTGAAAAAACCAACCAATCAACCAACCAACCACATAAGTCAGAGAGAAAGTGTTCAATTCCTAGAAGAGGTTCCGTCAATATTTTTATTGTCATGAACCCAAGGCCAAATCATGCTGAATCATCAAAGTTAAGCAAAGATGAACCTCCTCAGTATTTATATATTTAAAAAAAAGTAAAGTCGTCGAGGCGGCCTAATGTCGGTATCAGCCAGACAGCGAGGGAGTCTATCCCCTTTTCACTAGCGCTAGACCAAGGAGATTATTAGCATCTGAGGTGGAGCGCCACACCTACCATTAGCTCCTTACTTTACCGCACAGATCCCTATGCTACTCATACGCTGAGTTGGCAAGGACCGTTATCGAACTAGGAACCTTGCGGTTTTTAGCCGAACACTCTACCGACTGAGCTAAACCAGCCCTATTACAACATCCACTTTTGTATCACCTACCTATTCAGCGTTAGGGGTTGGCACTATATCCCCTTGAGTTTTAATGCGGTCGGTAAAGAGGTATTTCTTCCTGTTAGATTGAAACAGATTAACGTAATCGCTTCCGCGCACTCACCCCTCTCTCTATCTTACGCCTACTCTCTTTCTTTCTTTCCTATATTTTCCCTATGTAGCATGTCCCTTTTCTTCCCTTTCCTTCTTTATAATAAAAACGGAATGGTCCATTATTTAGCTGAAATGATTACATTCATAAGAAATAAGAATTCGGCTGATAAGCAAAACCAGATAGTCAGGATTTACATATTTGTGTTTCATCTTGGAAGATTTGGACGGTCTCATTTTTAACCAGAGGGTGTTGCAAGATGATAACAATTAAGGAACGCTAGTATTAATATATATATATATACCCGGAAACATGTGCAGATGCTTTACCGACTGGGCTAAACTGGCCGTATTGAAACCATATGAGTTTTAGCATTGGATAGGAATACTAGAAACCATACCACTGTGTACAAATTATTTGTATTAGTTAGAAATACTTCATATATAATCGTGTACAAAAAAAACCTTTGAAAATAACTACACAAAAAGGTAACTATAAATGAAAAATTGTGGAGGCGCGTGGTCTAATGGTTAGAGTCGTAGGAAATGGATCGTCACATCGAGTTCAATTTCTAGACGAGGCTGTTTGTATTTCACTTAGCGCTAATACAATTGGGAAAGGTATGAATCCAATTCTCCCTCCAGCTATAGGTAGATAGCAGGGCAGACTGGACTCTTTAACCATGGCTAGGTAACCAGTCTAGGAGAAGGAAAACTCTGAATTTAAACCTGTTAAACTCCGCTTAAGAAATTGACCTTGTGTCGCATCCTGCTCGTGCGGAGGGTTGGTGAATATATAAATGAACAATTAACTTCGAGGCATAAAGTAACACTAGACGGGTTTACATGCCATTAAAATTAATCCTGTTTTATATCTACTGGCAAGAATATGTGCCGTCCAGGCGTAAATATTTAAGTTTTAATGTAATGAAATATATCAAATTAGAAAGACTAACGAAATTGAATAAGAACGCATATAAAAAGATTATACTTATTTATTTATATTTTAATTGGTTTCTATATAAAATCATTCATAGGATTTATTTTAATATGTTGGAGAATAAAACTATAATATTTGAGATCAATAACACCCAGTAATTATTTATTAAACTCGGTTTTGTTAAACCCAGTATGCAAAATAAACATATCATATATTATGTAAACCTTTATTTCTTATTGATATATAAAACACATTGCAGAATTTTAAATGTATCAATAACAGTTTAGAGACAAATCTAATTCAGATTTTAATAGTGGCATCGTTCATAAATAAGATTTATTCTATGTATTAATGATTCTGACAATAAATTGATAACATTTCTGAAGGTATTGTGACGTACTTTCGGTTACAGACAGACACGAAATCTCCATTATAATAAGATAAGTTTGATTTTTAAAAAACGCTGCTACTTTAAAAACCCATTAAAGTCGACCTACAAAGTAATTCGGTGGCAGAGTGAGAGAATGGGGGAAGAGAGGACAGAAAGGCCCCTTGCTTTTTTTTCCTCTGTTGCTTCGGCCTCTACCAAGAAATAACGGAATAAGCAGTTCTCTCGCCCCCGACTCCTACCGAGCCCCTCTAGGAAAGGATTTTGACAGCTTTACCTTAAGATTAATCAAACATGGCAAGAGGTGGATTTCATTTCTTTCGTTCGTTTACAACTTTTTGCGCGTCTACATAAACACTGAGGAACAGGTAACCCTTTCCTTACCGTTAGTGTCAACACGATGGCCAGTCAGGAACAGTTGCGATGGCAGGAGAGTGATAGAAGGAGAGAGAAAGAGAGAGAGAGAGAGTATGTGTGGGTGTATGGGAAATATAGAGAGTTTGTATGAGAGACAGAGAAGGAGAGAGTGTATGTGAAAGTGAATGTGAGGAGAGAGAGAGAGAGAGAGAGAAAGAGAAAGAGAATATGTGTGTGTGAGAGAGAGACAGAAGGAGAGAGAAAGAGTGTGTGTATATGAGAGAGAGAGAGGGGGAGAGGATGTGTGTGTGAGAGAGAGAGAGTGAGAGACTGTATTGAAAGAAAAGAAAAGAGATAGGGTTGATGGCGGGAAAGAGAGAGAGAGAGAGGGAGTGTGTGTGTGTGTAAGAGAGAGAGAGAAGGAAGGAGAGAGAGTGTGTGAGAAAGAGAAGTAGAGAGAGTATGTGGGTGTGTGTGTGTGTGTGAGAGAGAGAGAGAGAGAGAGAGAGAGAGAGAGAATATATAGAAAGACAAGAGAAGAGAAAAGTACGATAGAAATCACATCGTGATGGCTGGGAGGACATGTTATGTTTTGACCGGTATTGAGAAAATAAAAAGAATCTTGCACACCTAACAAAACTCTCTTTACCTTATGCTTCAATTCGACACCTTTTTGTGAGGAATACCCCTTCCCCATACACAATTTTATTTCTCACCTGTCCATCAAGTTCAAACTAAGTTCACAAAACATTTTTATGGCTTCTTTTTTTTTTTTACTCTTCTTTCTTTGTGGGGAAATGGTTAACTTGTCTAGCCAACCATTATTCCTTAACTAGCACGACTACAGAATGATAATTCCAATATTACAACGTTTGATAAATTTACAATAAAAGCTGCTAAATAGTTCAATATGTAAAACGTAAATGGTGTCCATAAAGTCTCTTTACAACTTTAAAAGATATTTCAAAAGCAAATGAGTAGACAAATATGTGGGAATTATTACAAAACTAGAAGTGGCTACTCAGCATTGCCTAGGTAGAGAGGATTGTTTTTTTTAAAGTTAGTCTCGCCGATCCATGATTACTGAATTGTGAGTTGGATCCTCTCGAGATGCCCCAATTAAAACCTACGTAAAAAAAGACTTTGCATTGATCCAGCCACTCTGAAAAAAGAAAGTTAATGTCTACTATTTTGAATAATAAATGCAAAAAAATGTTATGGTGTTATCATTTAAATTTTATTTTTGTAATCATCTTCACGAATATAAATCAAATCTTCATTATTTTTGCTCAAAAAGCAAGATCTAATGATAGTAAATGTGTACCTATATTTACATTGTCATTAATAGTTTTATTTTTGTAGTTTCATCCCGACATACATATACACAACTGACCTTTATATATGTATAGATGTGGAGTATATATTGATGTTTATTTGTCTTATTTAATACACTTCTACATTGACAGCATTAGTTGCACGAAGCATATTAAGACGGTACTTTATCTCTTGCCATGTTCGCTGTAGCATAGCCTCATCAATTTTCACTGTGGAATTAATGCTTTAGGTCAGTGATGTCCTGCATCTTTGTTCGATACGCGATATCTTTAGCATAACCCAACAGAAAGAAGTCCAGGGGCGTGATATCTGGAGAACGAGGTAAAGAGACTTTATGGACACACTGTATAATAATTTGATTTAAATCTCTCTCTCTCTCTCTCTCTCTCTCTCTCTCTCTCTCTCTCTCTCTTCTTCTTCTTTCCTTTTTTTCATTATGTTCGATTGAAACAGATAAGCGTTATCATCCTCCCCACTCTCTCTCTATCTTTCCCCAACTCTCTTCCTTTCTTTTTTCTTTCTAGCATGTCCTTTTTCTTTCCTTTCTTTATTTATAATAAAAACCATGGTCCATTAGTTAGCTAAAATGACGACACTCATAAAAAATAAGAAATCGGCGGATAAGCAACACCAGATAATCAGGATTTACACTTTTTTTTTCATTTCCATTTTTGCATTTCAACTTGGACGATTTGGACTCATTTTTAACCAGAGGGTGTTCAAGATGATAACGGTCGGAAGATTAAGGAACAAGCGTATTAATATATAGATAGGGATTTCGAGCCTTATTGAGAGCTCTATACTTTGTGCTTGTGCCACGTTTAAGTTAGTTTTAGTTTTTAAAGGCATATTGAAGTACTTGTCAGCAAGGCTTAGAAAACGCTAACTGTATCTCCTGCAGAGAGATAAGACCCCTGCATCTATAAAGGGGCGTCCTGTGTGTGACAATTCATTTAGACAAATAATAACAAATAATAAACAGACTTGATAATGCTTCAGAAGAGAACTGAAAGTGCTTGGTTTACTAATGAAAACTCTTTCAGACAACTCATTAACGTCTTTCAAGATGATAACATTTAAAAAAATTGTTAGAAAACTTTCATCTTGGACGATTTGTACCCTTTTTAACCAGAGGGTGTTGTAAGACGATAACGGTCGGAAGATTAAGGAATAAGCGTATTAATATATAGATAATGATTTCGAGCCTTATTGAGAGCTCTATACTTTGCGCTTGTGCCACGTTTAAGTTAGTTTTAGTTTTTAAAGGCATATTGAAGTACTTGTCAGCAAGGCTTAGAAAACGCTAACTGTGTCTCCTGCAGAGAGATAAGACCACTGCATCTATAAAGGGGCGTCCTGTGTGTGACAATTCATTTAGACAAATAATAACAAATAATAAACAGACTTGATAATGCTTCAGAAGAGAACTGAAAGTGCTTGGTTTACTAATGAAAACTCTTTAAATAAATACACAATTTAAGCACATATTCTCCCAAAAATTGGCGGCTAAAAAAAGCCATATCAAAACACATTGTTTGTGTATTTACTTCTCATACTGTGGTGTAGTAAAAGTCACCATAAGAGGAATATAACCTACTTCTAAACAAAATGAAAAATCTAGGAAAGTCCGGTTGGTGTAGGGGTTACGGTCCTCGCCTGTCAGCTTGACAGTCAGGGTTCGAATCAGGCACAAGGCGGTCTTCCTATCTATAGCTCTGCTGATGAGGCCTAATAGGCCGAAATGTACATACACAGATTGATTTTTCTCGATTTTGTTTAGCCTTACATTTGAATAGGTATGCCCACCTAATTAATTAATTATTAATTAATTAATTTTCAAAATTAGGTACGACTTCAATTAAGCACATATTCTCCCAAAAATTGTCGGCTAAAAAAAAGCCATATCAAAAACACATCGTTTGTGTATTCACTTCTCATATATATATATATATATATATATATATAATTCGTTTACTTTGGGACAAAGAAGAAAATAAGAGTCTGAGTGGAAAGAACGTTCAACTTGGCCTTTATTGAAATCGAACTCCAAACATTGGCACCATATAAATATATTTTCCAACCCCTCCGCACGAGCAGGATGTGACACAAGGTCAATTTCTTAAGCAGAGTTCAACAGGTTTGAATTCAGAGTTTTCCTTCTCCTAGACCGGTAGCCTAACCAAGGTTAAAGAATCCAGTCTGCTCTGCTATTTATCTATAGCTGGAGGGAGAGTAGGATTCATACCTTTTCCAAGGGTATTAGCGCTAAGTGAAATGCAATTACCACATCCAGGATTTGAACTCTGGGCGACGAGTCCATTTCCCATGACTTTAACATTACACCACGCGCTTCCCATTGGCACCATATATGGCTAAGGGGCTAACACGCCGCGACCTTAGCTACCAAGTAAATCAAATTAAGAAATTATATATCAATTTAGTCAGCCTGTTCAAATGTGTGTTGTGTGTGTGTGTGAGAGAGAGAGAGAGAGAGAGAGAGAGAGAGAGAGAGAGAGAGAGAGAGAGAGAGAGAGATGCTTTTCAATCAGACTGTCACAACACTGACGTGTGTCGCAGACCGTCCTTGGGAGTGTCGCAAGTTTGGAAATCGAAATACCATAAAAGAGAAAAAACGTTAAGAATTTCGTCAAAAATATTCAGTAAACATTTGAATAAGATTCTTCCCCCGTCCCTCAAATTCACATGAAATTGCTTCAGATTTTGGTACATCAAGCATTTTTTTATGTCTCCATGACAATACCAACGTACTTCACGTTGCACAAAGACACTCTAGAAGAACTCAATACGGCATAATAACCCTTGTTGGGTTATTTTATGCCGAAGACGTTTTAATTGATTCATTCTTGATGGATACTAAAAAAATTTAAAACTCAATGTTAAAATAAGTTCTCATTTTTTCTATTTAACGCATATATGGGACCCTAACAGGTTCAATTACTCCGAGTCATTCGGTTAATCAGCTATAGGGTTTGTTAACAATTCATGATACCATGAATTGTAACGCTTACCAAACTTACTTAAATAAAAGAAACTTCTCAACCAGAGCTCTAGGGTCGGCGCCATAAATATTTACGGAGCATTTCAGTTGGACAGATGGTAAGGTGAATGATGCATGCAGATAGTATTGGTTTATTTGTAAATATTTATTAAGCCTTGAGGCCTCAAAGAGGACTTTTCATCAAAGGGTCACTTCTCTTTAATACCATGATTATTTGTGAATTAGCGTTGCCTGTGGATATACCACATTATGATAATTTTAATTATTACAACATTTCATATGTTTACTAAAGAGCTATTGTTAAATAGTTCCGTTTGTCAAAAGTATAATAATCTTGATTTAACTCTTTCGCACTCTTTCTTTTTCTTTTCATCTTTTCATTGTGTGCCAGCAGAACCTGTAGATATATCACAGTATGATAATTCAATTATTACTACGTTTCATATGCCTACTTAAAAGCTATTGCCAAATGATTCAATATGTAATTAAAAAGAAGTATAATAATCTTGATCTCTCTCTCCCACTCTTTTTTTTCTTTCTTTCTTGCCTTTTCATCTTTTCATTATGTATGATTAAAACGTTATCGTTTCCGCGCGCTCACCTCTTGTCTTTATCTTCCTTTTACTCTCTTTCTTTCTTATTATATTTTTTCTGTGTAGAATGCCCTTTTTCTTCCCTTTCTTTATAATAAAAAAGAATGTTCCCTTATTTAGCTGATGTGACGGAACTCATTAGAAATAAGAATTCGGCGGATAAAGAACATTAGATAATCAGGATTTAAATTTTGGCATTTCATCTTGGACGATTTGGACGGTCTCATTTTATCGTTTCCACCACCATTATTATTATATATTATCATTAATACCCCCACCACCACTACCATCATCATCATTATTATTACCACCATCGTTATCACCACTATTATTTGTATTATCATTACTACCACTACCACTATTATTATCTCTGTATATATAGATATAGATGAGATTTTTAAAAAATAATTTTTCAATCCCGAGTAACACCGGGTAGCTCTGATAAAAATCAACAAAAATTGAAAGTAAAATTGAATTAAAATCTTACTATAATGGAGATTGTGTGTTTGTTTGTCTGTAACTGAAACTATATCACTACTCAACTCACAATTCCCTTTGTTATTTATGTCACATTCTCCATGCTTTTATTTTTGTTAAACCTCAACTATTAATAAAATTAATTTACATTATCACTATTGTTGACCATGTCAACCTAATAATAACATGCAATATATATTTGTATATACAAATAAATAGCGGTTTACAATGTGAACAGGAAGGCTAATTTGCATATTGATATTAAAAATTTGACTATAATAAATATGTGCTTAGTATTATTGATTTCTAATTGTTTGGTTTTATCTTAATGAATATGAACAAAAACCTTGTAGATAAATCTTAAAAGAAACCCATTAACAAAAAGAAATAATTGTAATTTTATTCTTTACTTCCTATTTTAACTAAATAGTTAAATTAGGAAAATTTAGCAATGAAATATGGGAGTGATGGAAGAGTAAGTTTCAGTTGTTCTATTTTTCGATTTTACCCGCCTCTGTTTCAAATCTTTTTATCTGCATTCATATTTAGTTTCATTAGCCTTTCTAATTTAATATAATATTTTATTACATTAAAACTTAAATACTTGCCCCGCGGGGCGGGGGTTATATAGTTGCTAGTTGAAATAAAAAGATAGTACGTATTTTTCCTATTTTTTATGTTTTTTCTTTTGATGATCTGGTTAATTTAATACCTAATAACCTCATCAGCAGTTCAAGCGTGAAAATGAGCACCAATGCGAATTTTGTGTTGCGGGATCTCGACGAAACACAAAGATGAGATTTGCTCATCTTAAAGCTACGCACTCCCGATTTTTTTTCAGCTTCTTTTTTTAAGGAATGCTCCACTATCACCCAACGTAACACAAGGTCGCAAGTATTAGGCATCCTGCAAGGATCGAACTCGCATTTCAGTGCTAATGGATATGCGAGAACAGCTTGCTAACCATTACTCAACGATGGGACGCCCTACCCTTGTGAAAGGTATGAATATAACCATTCTCTCCCCAGCTATGGATAAATAGTGGAACAGACTGGGATTTTTAACCTACTTAGACAACCAATCTAGAAGAAGGAAAACTCTGGATTAAAACCTCTTAATCCCCGCTTAAAAGGTTAACCTTGTATCCTATTCTGCTCATGCGGACATATTGGGTAAACACATATATTAAAGATATCAGATTATCTTCAAGATACGCTTTCCCGAATTTTCAACTTTTTTCTAAAGGAATTTCCCCTTCAAATTAGCAGCAGGAGCCAGCCTCGTACGCTCTGTTGATCTGGGGGGAGGGAGGGGAGTGTCCGGGAAAATAAACATTTTGTTTTTCATCTGAATTCTTAAATGATTTTTAATTAGTATAATTTTTCCTTTTTGAATTGTTTTGCTTATCTTTATTGTGGTATGTAAAATCACAACGTTTCGGCCGCTGTGTCCTCCAGCATTCCTCAGGTGTTTCCTGTGTATCCGAGCATACCAATGATTCAACCTGGGAAATCATTTTGAATAGTTTGGCTGATGATCAAACAGGTCGTCGAAGAACTTTTGAAAATCTTATTCAAATAAGCACTTACGCTCGGATATACAGGAAACACCCGAAGAACCGTGGAGGAAACGTTGTGATTTTGTATACTAAAATAAAGATGACGACAACAGTTTGAAAAATAAATCGTACAGATCAAAGATTATTTAAGAATTCACGCACACCACACACACGCACACACACACACACACACACACACACACACACACACACACTATACACACGCAAACACAAACACAAACACAACACACACACATTTATATATATATTATATAGTTTGTACAGACATAACCTACTCGAGACTCACCATAAGAATCTTCAGGGTTAAACCCACTGAATTAATCAAGATAATCAATTAAATCCGCTCTACTAACGTATTGAGCACTTTATATTTATTATAACGCTGACTTATCCAGGTAAAACTTGTACTAACCAAATATTGGGACCAACCTAATATTTTCACCGGTAAGTCATTCCTTCATATATATATATATATATATATATATATATATATATATATATATAAAGAGTCTATATGCTACAATAGGACCGACGAAAAATGAGCTGTTAATGTAGCATATCCATTCGTTGAATGAAAATTAATCTTATATATAGGAACACGCGTATTAATATATAGATTTATTTTACTAAATAAATATATTGAATATGATTTCACTACAGTAATGAATTATATACCTTAAAAACTTATTTTGACACTTTATTTTCATCAAAGTTATCTACGTGTAACGTCATTCATTATACTTATATTGACTCTTTATCTAAAAATCTAGAGTTTTCATCTATATCTATATAAAGGACAGTCGGTGTCTATGTATGTATGTCCCGATGAAAATACGAAAATAGAACAATTAATGAAAAAATGAATATATATGCACATTAAATATCACCGGTTCTTGCTTTTTGTAAAAAAAAATTATGAAGATTTTATCTATATTCGAAGATATATAAAAATAGAAATATACACAGAAATAGCATTGAAATACTACTTAAAATGTTCAGCATTTGTAAATCTAAAAACTAATTTATCCCCTCTACCCAAGCGACACTGGGTTGTCACTTCTTGTCTTACAAAAATATGACTTTAAATATTTCTGGGAAATCTGTAGTATTCATTATCAAAACTCGGTACAACATTTTTCTATTTTCGTTTTTTTTGTTTTTTTTTGGGGGGGGGGGGGGAAATAAAAGCTATGAAAATAAATGCAAAATATTCATAAACTGAAATTCTAGAAACTTGGAGATAAGCTATCTGTGATATTTTTAAATATTTATCAGAATATTCGTTTTACAAAACTTTCAAGGAATCAATGCCGTTGTCAAAAGTTATATATTAAAAAACAGATCTGAAAAATAAATAAAAAATAAAGAAGAAGAAGAAGAAGAAGAAGAAGAAGAAGAAGGAGGAGGGGTTCAGTGAGGAGAAGAGAAGAAGAAAAAGAAGAAGGAGGAGGAGGGGTTCATTGAGAAAAAGAAGAAGAAAGAGGAGGAGGAGGGGTTCAGTGAGAAGAAGAAGACAAAGAAGAAGAAGAAGAAGAAGGGGGGGAGGAGTTCAGTAAGAAGAAGAAGAAGAAGAAGAAGAAGAAGAAGAAGAAGAATCTTTTAGAAAAATTAGAACATTTTGGGGACATCGCCCCACTCCAATAACTTTCTTGGCCTGGAGACCTTAGGCCCTCAAAGTTACTACTGATATCGTCTATTAGAAGGGCGTCTATAGCTCACAACTTGTTACAGGCCTCCTGGACTTTTATGGGGGGGGGGCGAGGAACGGAAGTGGGTCCACAGGATCTAACCAGAACGGGCAAGCAAATCCCCGGGGAACAAATCAGCAGACTGATGCGAAAATGTGATCCTACATACATCCAACCAAGATTCCCTCAGGAGTCCTTCCGCACAAAATTAAATATGACTAACAGGTTTTTTTTTTTTGGGGGGGGGGGGGGGAGGGTTAAGAAGTGATATGTCTACTGCTTTGTATATCAAGATCATCCCTACATGAGCAGGGTTCTTTCTCTTTGGATGTCTGTCGTGGGAATTTGTCCAAAGCTAAGCATCTGCTAATATAAGGCTAGTTTTTCAACTCGTCAGAATACACAAACACGATCTCCAATATCGATAGATGAAACAGATATATCACTTTATAATCAATGTTATATCTAATTCAAAACAGTTTATGCCCCCCCCATATAATATGTTATGTTTATTCCACAGTTGAAGGGTCGGTTTAGCTCAGTCGGTGCAGCGTCCGACTAGGAACCACAAGGTTCCAGGTTCGATACCAGCCCTCGTCAACTCAACATGTGAGTAGCACAGGGATCTGTGCGGTAAAGTGAGGAGCTGATGGTCGGTGTGATGCTCCACCTCAGATGCTAAAAAATAATCTCCTTGGTATAGCTCTAGTAAAAAGAGGATAGACTCCCTCGCTGTCTGGCTGATACCAACTTTAGGCCACCCCGACGGCTTTACTTACTTTATTCCACAATTACAAACATATTCGTAATGGATTCGTAAATCCTCGTCTCTATAAGTTGCCCAGTCGATGGGGATTAGAATACGCTTACTGTATCCTCTACAGACAAGTAAGAACCCCCACTCCCCCAAAAGGGGTGTGTAACACTAAACTGATGGTGAGGAATGAGTTCATTGTGTCCACCCCCGGGTTCACTCTGAACCGGAACTGTTGTACTCATCAGGGTCCAATGCATGGAACAAATGCATACTGTTTATAAACTACTAGTATTCAGCAGGACTTTTTGAAACCAAATAACTATTTGAAAAGAATTAAAGACGAATTATAAAAGTACGATTTTAAAAATGATTGGAATGGAATGATAATTACAATCAATTATTTATAAGTAAATCAAATTTCGGCATTAAATAAGCCATAAAGAGTCGATGTGCCGTTAAACAAATAGATCTCTTTTCAAATTATTTGTATTAGATAGGAATACTTGATGACATTTAACTGTGAGTAGATATTCATCAAAGCTATCCTAAAATAGATATATAATCTATAAAGAACACTTTATTATAAAATATAGCAAATATTATTAATATATATATACATAAGGCAGTTTGGTATGTACGCGTCGATGTATAACACCAAAATTATTTTTTTAAATAATATCTTAAACGTAAACAAAAAGAAAAAAATATTTTAGTCCGGTCATGGACCGGGTACTTTTGCTAGTGTATATATATATATATATATATATATATATATATATATATATATTATATATATATATGTGTGTGTGTGTGTGTGTGTGATGGAAAATATTGCATTTACATATATATGATCTCCTTAAACACACATCTATATATATATATATATATATATATATATATATATATATATATATATCTTATTATAATGGAGATTGTGTGTTTTTCTGTCTGTAACCGAAACTATATCACTACTCAAGGCAAAATTCCCTTAGTTATTTATGTCACATTCTCCATGATTTTATTTTTATTTAAACTTCTATTATTAATAAAATTGTTATACATCATTAATACTATTGACCATATCTACATACTAATAACATGTAATTGTATTTATATATACAACAAAATAGTGGTTTACAGTGCGAATGGAAAGGCTAATTTGCATATTGATTTTAAAAATTTGATTTTAATAAATATATGCTTAGTATTATTGATTTCTAATTGTTTGGTTTTATCTTGATGAATATGAGCAAAAATCTCGGGTATAGATCTTAAATGAAATCGATTAATAAGAAGAAATAACTGTAATATTATTCTTTACTTCCTATTTTAACTAAATAGTTAAATTAGGAAAATTTACAATGAAAGAAGGGAGTAATGGAAGATGATGGAAGAGTTAGTTTCAAAGTTGTTTTATTTTTCAATCATACCCCCTCTGTTCCAAATCTTTCTATCTGCATTCTTATTCAGTTTTATTAGCCTTTCTAATATAATATGATATTTTATTATATTAAAACGTAAATACTTGCACCCGGAGGGTGCATATATTTGCTAGTATATATAATATCCTTAAATAGGTATTAGTTACACAATTAATCATCCGAACGAAACTGCCGAGTTTCTTGAATATTAGCCCATTTGAATTCTTAGTTTCACTATTTTTTCATGCTTCAAAAAACCACTTGAACATTTATCTTTTATAACCTTGTCAGGAAATGCGTGAAGCATACGGGGAACCCTTATGATTAAAAAATAAACTTGCTGCCTGTATCAGCAGTGATTTAAAATGGCCACCTGCTGATGATTTGAAATAGAAAAATTCGTACTCTAATCGTTTCAGCTCGGAATTTCTCACGTATTCCCGGTCCAATCTTAGAAATATTTATTTGGTTAGAAAGAAAAGGAAATAATCTTTTTAAATATCTAATTTGTATATGGTTTTATCGATTGAATTATTTTTTACAGCGAAGTAAATAACAATAATAAACGAGAATATTTAATTTAACGATTAAGAATAACTCAACTTTTGTTATTGATACTTTCATTTTAGAATAATCTGTATTTAATTTTTTTTTCGGATGTAAAAAAGAGTTTTTAAATAAAGAGAAAAAATAAATGAAAAAAAAATTGTAATACGAACAATTGTAAGTATTTAATTCTTAGCATTTTATTGTTACATTTTAATACGGTAAAATGAAGGAATTAAACAAATATATTTCATTTAAAATCAACAGGCAAGGAAGCTCATTTAAAAATGACGGTTTGATAAGTTTTTTTCTTTCTTATTGAAAGTAAATATATATATGAAAATATCTTGTAAGTATTTTTGGCATGGATATGTGTCTCCTTTTTTCTCGATTTTTTAATGAACAATTTATAAGTGTGTGAGAAAATTTATAAGAGATTTGGGGAGAAAATCTTGAAGATTCTGTTTCATCCTCACCGATTTTTTTCTTAACAGACTTTTTTTTCTTTTTTTTTTTTTTTTTTTTTGTTGGTAATGTAGAAAATAATTTAAACGGAACAGAGAAAGAGAGATAAAGTCCAGATAAAAAAAAAGTCGATTATTTGTCTCCGTCGAACCGAGTTCAAATGCGATTGAAGCAAAGATAAAACCTTAGTGTTTAATCATTTTTTTTTTCATTAATAAGAAATCTTAGTGTCATTTATGTAGGTAATGATGAGAGAGAAATGAAATTCTGATGGATATCTTTAATAAGAATTCTCGGTAATACGGTGAGCGTGCGTGCGAAACAGCGTGCGTGCGAGACAGCGTGCTTGCTTGCGTGCGCGTGGGAGCGTGTATGCTGGCCTACGTGCATGGGTACACGCTCATGCGTGTCCTTGAGCTTTTGCGTGTGTGTTTATGTGTTCGGTTTGGTTTTGTTTGGTGTATTTTACGGCATGTCAACCCTTGTGGGTTATTTTATGTCGAAGACATTTTGTTCAATTTATGCTTAATGGGTACTCAATTTTTTAAAAACATTTTTTTCTATTAAACCCATAGATGTGACCCCAACAGGTACTACCGCTCTGGGTCAAAGTGGATCTGGGAGTAATACTGATGAAAGACTACTCCACATTCTCCAGAGTTCCAGAATTGAATCTTCCCTATCGGTTAGCATCATAAGACCCTCAGCCACCGCTTTCTAGCACATATATGATAAAAAGAGCTTGGGCTTGCCATAAGGGCAATAAGGTGTTAGGGCTTGACGTGACCAGCCGATTGATCAGAGGGGGCTTTCCAACCGCTCGTTTAGCTTATGTAAGGTCCAAAGTTGAGTGTTGCATGTCTCGGACTGCTCAGTCACCAGAGTTCCATCCTTAAGCATCACGGGTGGCTGGGTGGTGGTCTTATCCCTCTGCCAAGTTACAGTCGGTGTATTCTAAAGCCCCAGCCAAAAGGGCACTTTGTGAGTGTGTGTTCATGCATGTGTATGTATGAATGAGTGTGTATGCGTGCGTGAGTGAGTGTGTGTGTGAGCATAAGTATTTGTATAATGTGCACTCGCAAGCTTGTGCGTGTATGTGTATGTGTATGTGTATGCATTCATGTGTGTGTGCGCACACGCCTTTGCTCGTGAAACAAATTATCCCACTCACAAAATCACCTTAGATAGATTTTTTTTTAAATAATCGGCATTCCTAATTACGTTACTATGACAACCTCATAGACAGTAGTAGATTTCTTCACTCCACCAAATTGATTTTCCCGTCTTATTTTCTTCTATAATTCATCATCTTAATGCCTCTAATAGATTGCGGTGTTTTTCTCATCAATTATTGGGTTGTGAGTTCGATTCTCACTAGGTCACCCAATACTGCTACCCTACGCTTAATAATACTGGGTAACGTAATTGTCGTTTTGGATATGACACTTGTTTTTTTTTTATTTGTGTGTGTGTGTGTGTTTGCGTGCATGTGTGTATGTGTGTGCGTATGTGTGCGTTCGTGTGTACGTTCGTGTGTATGTTTGTCTATGTGTATATTTGTGTGCGTATGTGTGCGTGCTTCTATTTGTGCATGGGTGCGTGTGTGTGTGTGCGTTCGCGCGTGCGTGTGTGTAATTGTGTCTGCGTACGTGTGCGTCTGTGCGTATTTGTGTGCGTCTGTGCGTATTTGTGTGTGTGTGTGTGTGTGTGTGTGTGTGTGTGTGTGTGTGATGTAGATTCTCTATATTTCCTGTTGAATAAATAGTTCAATAATTGAATTAAATTCGTTCAATTTTCTTTTCTTGCTTTTAAAAGTAAAACACAAACATCGTTTCCCTTCTTTTTTCTTTTTTTTTTAAATATCTGCTTTAATTATTTATGTATACAAATTAACCCCACCATAAGATATATAAAACTTTATTTCTTAGTCCTGGGAATGACGTTAAACTCCATCTGATGGTGAGGTTCCAGTTTTGGAGGTTTGGGGAATGTGGAGACCCCTTCATCACCATTGCTCCCTGGACCACTCTGACCGGGAGTGGTAGTACCTGTTAGGGTCCCATCTATGGGTTAAATAGAAAAATGTATTTATAAAAAAATTGTATTATCCATTAAGAATTGATTTTTCAAAACTTTATGGGCATTAAATAACCCACTGAGGTTGATATGCCGTAAAACAAAACAAACCAAACCAAAATGTATTTCTTAGTGATGTATAAGACACATTGCAAGATTTTAAACGCACTAATAACATGGGTTGTTTTGAGACAAATCTAACTCAGATTTTCATAGAGACATCATTAATGAATAAGATTTAATCTATGTATTAATGATTTTGACTATAAACTTCGACAATTCCTGAGAGTATTGGCGTGGGGACAGACACCGAATCTCCATTATAAGATTTTCTTTTCCTAATAATCATTTTACTAACTAGTTAGAGTTTGTTTTTTAAGACATTAATCTGATAATTAACCTGAATTTTTCAGGGGGCAGCAAACTCTCAAACATTCCTCATACTTTTTTTTACTAACCTCAGGGTTCTTAATAGACTTGATGTCTACACGTGGACATCTGCCACGCCAAAATCAGCCGGACATCACGTGATCAGGGCATGTTTGGGATCCGAGTCACACTGACGTCATGACCTGGTATTCCCTCTCCCCCTCCTCAGTTATCGACTGGCAATGACCCTCGGAGGAGATTAACTGTGACCCCGTTCTTCTTTCTCTACCGTTACTTTCTCTACCGTTACCGTTACCGTTACTTTTTTAACTCCATCGCTTCCCCCCCCACCCCCACCAACACCAACCAACCACAACAACCGTTTTCTTTATTGTTATTGCTGTGGAGTATAAAAGGGATTTTTTTTCATACCCGAAAGTTTGGCCAATTTGAACTGAGCCAGGGTGGGGGAAAAAGAAGAAGAAAAGCGATTGAAAAGAAAGAGAAAGAAGGAGAGAGAAAAACTGTAGATTTATGTGTACGTGCATTCATGTGTTTGAGTGGGTGGGTGGGTGTGCGTATGTTAGAGAGAGAGACAGACAGACAGACAGACAGAGAGAGGGACAGAGAGAGGGACAGAGAGAGAGAGGGGGGCAGCATATATGTGAATATGCATGTATGTAAAGACAAATAAACACACAAATATCAAGACAGCGTTTTCTTCATCTATCTATCGATCGATCAATCTATCTGTTTGTGCATCAAAATGAATATATATGCCTCTCTTCTCTCTCTCTCTCTCTCTATAATATATATATATATATATATATTATATTATATATATATAAACACAGCGCTCTCATATAAAAGGGATGGAGCACTCTATGGCGGCCTTTACATATATACAGATGTGTGTATTAAAACAGTTAAAATCCCCTTCGAATTCTGTGGGTGACGATAGCCGAGTGGTTAAGTTGTCCGACTGATGCTGAATCGATCGGAGTTCTAGCCCGGCTGTAGGTAGCTCACAGAATGTCTAGCCACACTGAAGAGACTTCATAAGTCGAAACACGTGTCTGTGGCTGACTATATATATATATATATATATATATATATATATATATGAGGAAAAGGGGGTTGGAATGAGGTAAAATATAAGGAATGAAAGAACAAAACTGAGACAAAAATGTGTAGTAAAAGCTGAAGAAGCCGAGTTCAAACTCCAAAGAAATATAATACACATTTTTGTCTGAGTTTTGTTCTTTCATTCCTTATATTTTACCTCATTATATATATATATATATATATATATATATATATATATATATATATATATATATATACATTCATTTTACGATGAAATTAATTTCGAATGCTTCTCCCATATTATCTGTCTTTCATTTAAAGATCAAAAACTGATATTGTTTACATGCTTAATTTTGTGTTTTTCAATTATTTTAATTTTATCTTATTTCACATTTTAAATAATTTTATTTCATATTTTAAATAATTTTGAATAGAATACTTTATGAGTAAACAAATTTTGTTCGAAATACGTGTCGACATATAACAATAATAAATTACTAAATATATATTTTTTCTTCCATTTATCTTATCAACATATCTGTCGGTTCCATTTCCATTTCCATCTCTCTCTCTCTCTCTCTCTCTCTCTCTCTCTCATACACACACACACGGGATGAATTTGACATATTTATATTTTGTTATTTTTCTCTGAATGTTGGAGATATCGACGCACACGAAGCATCATTTAAAAGCATGGACCCTTCTTCATTCATATACGTGATGACAGATAGAATGGATGACTGGAACCCAACTGAATCATCGAAGAGAATAACTTGTATCATGATGATCTGCGCCGGCCATCAAAATAACGAGATTATGGTTGCTGCCCAATGCACCCTGAACACTGTAAAAACAATCAGGTATGACCTGGAGAATTGCAATGGAGACTACGAGGCTGTGGCTAGAAGAAAGCAACATAACAGATGATCTGATTGCGTTTGTACAGCAGAATTCCTCGAAAATCTGCAAAGAAAATTGTTGGAGGACCCTCAGATAC
>CM042147.1:53380506-53443006 GCA_023376005.1 Doryteuthis pealeii | reverse complement strand
ACACACACACACACACACACACACACACACACATATATATATATATATATATATATATATATATAAACATTCTATTAGGGATATATATATATAATATATATATATATATATATATATATATTCAAATATTCAGATGTAAAAATTTTCTTTATTCATCCATCCCTATATATATACATATACATACATATATATATATATATATATATGTGTGTGTGTGTGTGTGTGTGTGTAGAGATGGATAAATAAATAAGTATTTTTACATATAAATATTTGTGGGTGTTACCAGGCCTATAAACATACATATACATATATATGAATAAAGCTGCTACTTGTCCAAGTCCGCTTTCTACTTAAACATGTGTCGACAAAACAACAGCTTCTACCGGTCTCAGTATCTACCTTACCCCTCCGCTACTAGCAGGATATGATACAGGGCCGAGTTTTTAGGCAGGGACACTGTCGCACACAAATGCACGGACAGTGCTATGAATTGCTTGATCTTCAGTTCTTTTCGACGAGGGAGCGGCTGTTGCCTGGTGAGACGGCCCTTGAGCTCTTGAATATATCGGGTGAAATTACGGCTTGGGCTTCGTTTGAGTTCGGAAGAAGCCAAAGCCGTGATTCCAACCGATATATTCAAGAACCCAGGGGCCGTCTCACCAGGCAACAAAAGAACTAGAGATCAAGCAATTCATATACCAGACTACGCATTAACTCGTTTGAGTTAATACGTAGTTTGATATTTGGGAGTGGAGTGAAACAGAGCCGTGTCCTTGCACCAGCACTGTTCTCAGTTTTGCTCTATGGTCTTATCTGATGCCTTCACTAACTCCACCCAAGGAATATAGATATATACTAGACTCGGAGCAGACATGTTCAATATAAAACAGTCCAGATCTGCAAGAAATATCAAAAGCGTCTTGGTGCGTGAACCATGTATGTGGACGACACTGCCTTCCTGGCATACAACCACCAAGACGCCCAAGAAATAATCACACGATTCACGGACACTGCAAAAGCATTTTGGATGAAAATAAACCTCAATAAGACCGAGGTTATATATCAGCTCCCTCCGACATCACATGACACTGGAAAAACTTACTGATAGAGGTCAGGTTCTAGCTCATGTAAATACCTTTAGATACCTGGACTCCACAGTTGCCACCAACAACAGACTCGATGCAAAGCTTGATCTCCGAATGTCAAATATTTCCGACTGAAGAGGCCAGTTTGTTTCAACAGAGACATCTCATTGAGAACTAAATGTGCAGTATATCGTGTCATTTGTTCTCTCAGCCTTCTTGTACAACAAGAGTGAATACAACGAAATGTCTTCAGCATAAAATAACCAAGCAAGTGTTGACATGCCGTAAAATCCAACCAACCAACTAAAAAGTGAGATTATTCATTACTAGCAGGACCTATGCATATACCACAGTATGTTAATTTAATTATTACAACGTTTGATATGTTTAATTTAGAGCTATTGGGATAGTTCAATATGTAAAAAGTATAATAATCTTGATTTAACTCTTTTTTCTTTCCTTCCTTCTGTACATCTTTTAATTATGTTCGATTGAAACAAATTAACTTCATCACGTGGTCACCACCTATTCCTTATTATGTTATATTTTTTCTGATTTGCATGTCCTTTTTCTTCCCTTTCTTTCTTTATAATAAAAACGGAATGATTCATTATTTAGCTGAGGTGACGATACTCATAAGAAATAAGAATTCGGCAGATAAGCAACATCAGATAATCATGATTTACATTTTTGCATTTTATCTTGGACGATTTAGATGCTCTCATTTTTAACCACTGGGTGTTGCAAGAGGATAATTGTCAGAAAATTAAGGAACAAGAGTATGAATATATAAATCACACACACACACATGTATATACATATATATGTGTGTGTATCTGTATATATAATATATATATATATATATATATATTATATATATATATATATTGGTTTGGTGGTTGGTTTTGAAGGCTATCACAATGCAAGTGTAAAGGATAATGTAATGTAAGTATGATGTTGTTTGTTAACCTGTGTTTTATTCTTAATATTTCGAGATAAAATCTCTTCTACAGAAGATTTCTGAAACTGAAAATAATTGTTAGTGACCGTCCATTCTGTTTTGTGTCTTATATCTTCCAATAAATTCTTGAGGTGTGATAGGAAAAGAAATAAGACATACTACATGTAGTCATTTGATGTGGCGTCGTAGCTGCAACCTGCTCGTATGTGAGTGCGCTTGACTGAATCCCCGATATTACTCACTTAATAAAGAACCAACCCTGTAGTAAGGATGGTTTGCAAGCACTTTGTCCCCTCAATTGAAAAACTACTGATTGTGTATATTTGTCACACATATGTATAAATCCTATTAGTCATTCCAAGGTTTGTTAGACATAGCTCTCGAGTTGCTATATTTATTTTATGTGATAAGTAGATTATGATTGTTTATAATGGATTTTCTATGGTGTAGTAGTGGTGTGTTTTCAGACGCTTCAGTCAGTGCGTGTGGGTGTGTGTTGTGTATAGATGTGTGTAATGTCTCTAGCAGAGTCCCTTGTATAGGTTATCCATCTTTCTTTGTGTATCCTGTACCGACGATTATATTCAAGTTCCGAGATAATTATATGCTCTGAGATAGGACCATGAGAGCAATTGGTGAGTAACGATAGCTATTTATCTTATTGCCGTGTGTGTATTTTTCTGAGGTATGAGCATCTACACCTTCAAAACATGTTGCGGTGTTGAGAAGTAAAACTTATAGACCACGAGATTTGCTTGTGTTTCTCTTAATTATTGTATTCTCTATATAACATTGATATCTATAAACGCGATAACATATGCTCTCAGAATAATTTAATTAAATTATTTATGTGCTAATTTACGAAAGTATACTTCTTGGAAGAAGACTGTAATATAAGCCTCTACTCAGAAAACTAATATATATATATATATATTACAAACTCTCCTTCCGAATATATATATACGATACAGATGTTGATATATAGAGGCCAAATTTCTTAAGCACGGTGAGTTATTAACAGGTTGGAATATTCAGATGTATATATTTCTTTCTCCTAGACTGGTTATTACATAATAAGTTATTACTCAATATCTTGCAGCCCTAAACTAACATCCGATTACACCTATGAGTCATAGTAGAGAGCCTGTTTCTAACAAAAACTATAACACAAATTAATTTAAAAGAAACGCTAAAATAAGTGTGAAATAAGAGACAACGAGCCTACATCCAGAGGAATCTTTAAAACTACTGCTCTCGGACGAGTTCCTAAATTATACTCACGACATCTCAATCACATCATCAGAGCAAAAGTCCACGCAACCCCTATACAATCTCAAACACGTTATAAATCCTATATCACTATAAAAAAAAAAGAAAGAGATAAGAATAAAGTAATACAATAAGAAATCTAAATAAGTTTATAATATTAATAACTTAACTTTTATATTATTGTGAGAGTAACATGCTTATTTTAAACTCCACAAATCTGACAAATATTTAAAATCTAATAAGAGATTAGAGAAGATAAAACAAATTTCACAAAACATGCTTTGCATTTGTCTATTTACATACAGGCTGGATAGCAAGCGCACGACTAGTCCGATATGGCGTGCAATCTTCTTTCTTACTGGCTAATCTCTATTGACAGTTATTAAACCAAAAATTATGTTCAAGGAAAAATTCATTTTCTCACACCACAAAAATAATTTAGTGTATTTAATCTGCGTGCATACAGATCAATAGATGGATTATTTCCTAATCCAGCCAAATTGCATTCTAAACGACGTTCCTTAAAGAATGATTATTGTTTGCGGTTGTTTATAGTTGAAATAGAGCCATAACTAGTGCTACTCTATAAGCGGGCCCTTTAAATTCGTTTAGTAGTGAGTGACAGCGTATAAGTCTTTCCATATCGCAGTAAGTTAGTAATTTAGTCAGTATTGATAATAGTCAGAAAACTTAAATTAATACACGCACACGCAAGACATTTGTTTGTTTTTTTTCTCAGAGGTCTGTACAAAAATATTCTGTTTATAAACCCAAGTTTCCAAAAAGCGTCTGTGAGCACAGACACGTCATCTTGCGTTAGTTCTTCTTCATTCAAACATCTCAGCCGAGACAGCTAGAAAGAGATCGACACATACCAATAACTCACGAAACACCACCCAATTTTTCTACTCTTCTCTTTGTGCAAAAACAAGTTTCTCTATATTCTCTTGACACTCCTACGGTTCATATCATTTAAAACCTCAAAACTATGACCTGAATCTCTTTAACACCCAGTACATCCTCAGAACTTCTATAAATTTTTTCTTACTTAAATTAAAGTCGAAAATAAACAACCTTCTTAACTAAAACATTGGATTCTATACCACATATAATATTATTTTGTCAAAATTAAGGTCGCAATGAGAGAAAAAAACCGAATATAAAAAAAACACGGCGAAAAACTCTTAATGGAGTACACATATCTCAAAAATGTAAATAGGATAAAACCAAATTTCCAACGCATTTATAGTGAAAACCAAGTTGTCTACCATATCGGCACCATGGAACATCTGATTTTACTATGTAGAACCACACACAATTCCAATCGGCCATTAAATATTTATACTTAACAAATAGTGAAACCAACAAATTATTCACATACATATACTGTATTCAGTTATATAAGTGAGTGTACTACAACCAGCCCGGGACTTCCCAAACCTCTATGAATATAACTACAATAGACTACTACACAAAATGTATCTCAAATATATTCAAACGCACAAAATCGCTACGTAATTCCTCATTTATCACCTCTGAGCTGAAACAACAAATATAACCATAGACGTTGTTGACTATGTCCACACTTAATATCAGCTCACAGATCTTATTATCACTATGAGATTTTAGTGTAAAGACAATTGTCACACAGATTTTTCGACATACTTACAACATTTTCATTATGAATCTAGTTATTCTCCTAGTGTGTTGAGAGAGTATTTTTAAGGAAATGTCAAATAATAACTATTTTGCAATAAGTGACATACATATATATATCATATAATAACATATGTTAAACTATCCAAAAACTAAAAGAAAAATTAAAGCGTCTCTGTTAAGTCTAAAAACTATTATTCTGAACAAAATCCTATAGTGTTGAGTAAGGAAGAGAGTCAACTAGAAATTTCTTCAACACTGATTTCAATAGAGTCAGATTATTAGAAACTATAATGTATTATAGTGGAGAAGTCTTCAAATATATATAGAACGACTGCCCCAAACACTAACTTGTCTGATACAACAAAAGAATTGTATGATCTTATATATAGAGACAAGCTTATTATTCTAAGAGACAAACACTATTGTTGTTTGTGTCATTACTAGACTGATGTAATGCTGAACTTCGTGATATGACTAATAGTTTGTTCAGAGATGCTCTCGTTCAATTCATTGACCATGTTATACATTTCACATAGTGAATCAAATATCATTTCTATTTATTATAGAGTAAAGTCTCAGTACTGCTAATATAAATCTCTGCCAAGTGATGAGAACAATGTATTTCATTAATTTTCAGTGTTGAATAATTACACAATTAACAGAGGACTTATTTTAATAACAATTTTTAGAGATAAATTCCGGAATAACACCTAAAGATCTTTAACGGATATGTGTATCTAAGTTGCAGAGGTACCTGTTTAATGACAACATGAAATCCAAATGTCTATACATAAAACCTAGGTTCCACATAAGTACTTAGTTCAAGATACGTGAGCGTAGTTGTTACATCATAAAATGATTGAGATCTTTCAACAATCGACGCATTCTAACTTCAAATGAATTGAACCACTATTTCTTCATAGAAGGGAAGCGGAGATCGAATTTCTACTACTTTGCGCCGTTGGAGTGTATGGACATGATCTATGTCGAGCGTTCTCATGACAAAACCAAGCTAGACATTCTCGAGATCGTCGACTTAACAAATGCCGTACGGAAATTTATTTGGTAACCAGAGCTTTTGCTGCTAGGTATGTTATCTCCTTTCTTCGATACAGAGTTGGATGTAGTATCAATATATATCAATTCCTATGTGCGAGGCAGAGTCCTCTGACTGTGAAATGTGCCGTATTCTTACGTTTCACAACGACCTGTCACGAGCTCCTTCATCACGAGATCTTGGGCCTACACTTCAACCATCCTAACACATCGCAATACAACTCTTGTGGGCAGAACATAGTTTCACAGCATTTATATATCTTTTCGCAATGTCATACATGAGTACAGTAGGGCTCCTCTGTGTCGGACACGCACCTAGCCCGTGTGAAATTACGACCTTCTTCGTTATTTCACATTCATGCGGAGACTCTTGAGTTCATACTATCGTGTTACAACAACGAGAGATTAAGAAGAAATAAAACAGGAACTTGAAGGGCTCTGAGAGAGAATACTGTAGATGCTTTTTATCTGCGAGTCTTCGCCATTCTTAGTCCTCTCTAGTTGAGGAGCATAGCATAGATGACACAGAACTTAGCAGGATGTGATCCTACCTACATACCTAAATAAACTAAAGAGTAGAAGTCGGCATGTATATGTTTGTGTGAAAGTATTATCTAAGTTGATTAAGTATAAAATATCCAGACTTTATCGCTGTTAAATAAGTGACCATGATTCAGTTGTTGTAAGCAGAGAAAGGATAAAGTATTCTATAAGAGACAAATTGAAATTTTATGAGAGGTCAATTATTACATCATCAGTGCTACACCTCTATCATAGTGCTAGCCGCCTAGTTTATTCCCAATTGATTTCGTGATCTTATCAGTGGTTCTCCTGTTCAAAAGCAGATTGTCTCGTGTCTGGTTTGAGAATTATATCTCAGCAAGAACAACAAACTGTAGTAGCGCCTGAGTTCGGTCCAATGACAAGACCATTAGTGATCAATAAAAATGTAGGCTGTGTAAATATAAGAGTAACAAAATAAATCAACATTATGCTTAATTACACCCTCATTTTGAATATTCTTGTGGTATCTGAGCGAATGAAATCTAAGAGATCTGCGTGATCAAGGCATTAAACATGTAAACACAATGGGGGATGTGAAGTTATCCCGATAGAGGCCACACACGTGTGATCCAGGGCTCAGCTGCGGCCCCTACAGGTTAGGTTGAGCTGATGACTGGACGACTGTCCCACGATTATTGTCTTGATCACGCACTTCAAGCTCCCTCGTGCATGCACTATCTGTTTGCACAAGACAATTGCGGTCTATTGCTCCTTTGGCCTCTCTACAATTCACATAGCTCAACCTGTTTTCCGCGATATCACCATGTGTGCTGATGAGGAGTCCATATTATTTGCCTGCCTTATGTCTCTGAGTGAGCTAAGCGATTCTTTAATAATCAATACTCGACAGTAGTAGCGCTCGTGACTAGTAGTTATCTCAAAGAAAGCGCGAGATGGAATATCGACTCTAAGCGACACAGAAGATGCGTAAGAGAATGGGGATAGCAAGGAAAAAAGAAAAAAATGAACACGTACTCCGGATCGTTCACTTCTCGTAGACGGAGGGCAGCAATTCGAAGTGCAATTCATGTAGTTTTGCCACGTTACGATCGAGCTGTATGTGCCACCAACCAGAAACAGTTGCATTTTTGACAAAATTGTCTTTATAAATTTATGTAAAAGGAACATTATCAAAAATAATAATACTCAAGATTCTGGAGTCTAAGATTGTTGCGGTGTAGTGACATTGTAGTAGATTCGTCCGTGCATCTTGTCCTATCACAATCTTCATCTCCGACAATGTTTACATTAGTCTGATAGACAGCGATCCGTGAGACTATCGCCGGACTAGTAACTCAGCAGCGAGAGTGTTGAGTTTACGCATTAAGCCTTTCGTTATATGAGATTTTGAAGGCAATACACTTATGAGTGGGCATGTTCAACATCGTTCAACTCGTGGAGGAACACCTTTAAGTATATGCCAAATTTAGCATTCTATTCATTGCTAATATTCAATGGATGGCAAGTATTTACAAATACAATAAATAATCGATTTTAATAATGATAATTTAAAGAAAGATTGTGCCAAGCCTTAAATACAGGTTTTTGAAATTAAAAATAAATAATGTCAAAAATGACACGCAACAATTTCAAATGTGTCGGAAATATACATTGCCCAAAAACGTTAGTCTACTCCTCAGAGTACATTTATATGATGTCAATTCTGCGAGTTTAGTATAACATATTTTCAATAAATATCACTAAAGACTAGCGTGGAGCAAAATAGTTCCCTCACATTCGTTACTAATCCATGGACCAACACATCCTATTAAGCTTCTTCATACCAATTCTAATATTGGATCTCCTTAACAAAACTGATCTCCTACTCACCAGATTGCCGCGCAGTTGGAGCATTATAATCACATAAGACATAGTTATAAATTAAGATTTAAACGCAGTATGTCAATAAGAAAATCTAGATAACAATACACGAGAGGGAGCGGCTACTCTTCTTATTCAATTGAAACTGTGCGTGTTTAAAAAGAACTGCCTATCAGGACTGACTAACAGCAAATATGCGATCGTACTTTATTACTTTTCGGCACCGACTACTTATATCTCTTAAAACTTACAGAAGCAGTATATCTAGCGACAAGTAATCACATTGTTATGTTCCTTGGAGTTGTACATTCTTGTATATATATATATATATATATTAACACAGTTAGTGTATTTCACTATTCTCAATGATTTATGATCAATAAGTGACCTATGCCTTAATAGTGAAACATATGACATAGAATCGACCCACAATGTTATAACATTCTTCTTCACAAATTGATAAACTCTCTCACTTCCATCGACTACACCATAACTAGTGACGAAAGCAGTAGTGACCCGTAGGTTTCGGTTACAGGGAACAGATAACGAATCTCCATTATAATTGACGAGTATGAGAAAGATGTCAATTAATTTCCCCATATTTCTATGTAGATTATGACTCATACTCACGGGTTGTTTCTCCTTAATTATCAATTTGCACAATCTCTTTCATCTGCGCTATTATACACAAACTTGGGCCTTTAACATGTGCGAACCGATTCTAACAAATCATTCAACAAGATATGAACCACATCCAAAAATTGAGTTAAAATCGCTGATGATGGCATCATCTATGTTTGCTATACATACATGATTTAATAGATATAACTTCTATGACATTTGCGTTATTTTCTTTTCAATAGCGAGAGAGATGCTCTCTTTCGATCTACACCAACATGCAGACTGTATATAACTAGTGTCGTACACACATTACATCGGTTATTATATAGTAAAAGAAACATTTAGAATAGGAATAGTTAACTGCATAAGGACATGCTACACAGAAAACAACATCATATAATAGATGAACATCTAACGCGGCGAGGTGGGGGGGGGAAGAGTAGAGAGACGATGGTGAGTGTGCGGAAGCGGAGATGAATTGCGCTAATTGTTTCAAGCGAGAGCGCTACAGTGGAAAGAGATGAGAAAAGGAAAGAAAGTGCACAGAGAATAAAGGAATGAAGACGTGCGTGGAAGATGAGAGAGTATCGCTTGTATCTGACGCGGCGTGCGGTGGCTGTAACTCTCGCGGCGGCTGCGAGTAGACGCGTAGATGACAGTAAGCAGCATAGACGAGAACGAAGAGAGAGAAGGCACACGAGAAAGAGCAGAAGAGAGAGAGACGTAAGACGGGAGAGACTGAACTAACGTGGAACAAGAAGAGCATATGAGAGTGGGAGCTACACAAACTGCTAAGCAAAAATCTGTTAATTTAAGTACTCTATGTATCAGTGATTGCAGATCTCATCTGATGTCAGCTTGCATCGTGAAGGTGAGACAATACTCAAGAACTCTCGCTTGTTGTCAGATTTTCATAAGCAAGATTGAATTGGATACCATGAGTAAGGTGTTGCGCCGTTCACAATCCACAAGGTTCCTAGACAAATACTGTGCGTTGTACTGACAAAAGCGCATGAAAGATAACATTAAGAAATTGTTTCTCCAAATGAATAGATGTAAGTATCACTAACTTTGCAAAAAACTGCCAGATATAAGCAAGACAGTATGCAACACGGTGTTTTAATTGCCTTAGATATTCATGGAGATCTACCTATACATGCACGATGGACTGTGAGAGACAAAACAAAAACCAACACCCAGTAAAAGAACCTTAAAATTAATAACATATATCTGCGATCAAAGTCCTGTCACTAATTAAAAGAATACTCTCATCACTAGTAATGTGATTACTGCAACAGTAAGACCTAGACTTCCACCAAAAAAAAATGAGTCTTATATACAATATCAACTATCTACGTTCAATTTCACAAGGATCACAGATATATTGCCGTGAGAATCTCTATCTACAATAGGTCATAATGTGACAATTCTAGTATAACCTTGGAATTAAATTGGATGATGTGAGTTGATTCTTTTCAACAAAAACCTTCTGTTTATATATAAACTTGGAAATGTATTAAATGTGTCATATAGACATACTTTCTCATGCCAAGGTGTTTGGGCCACCTTTCATTTTCTTTAGGAATAAATCGGATCGTGATGTGTGAGAGAAGATGCGCCATCGTCTAGTAGAACGATTGTGATGCTATCTAGCTGCCTCATTGAAACGAATAATAATGCGTGAGTAACAAATGTAAACATATACCAAATAAGAGAGATAGTATTAGCGTATCGACTATATTAGCGTCATTTAAAGTCCGTAAATGGTGTAACATAACGACGAGACTTAGAGCTTTCTCTCTCCGGCTCTGTGACCTCAAGTTATATGTTTAAAGAATAGGTACAGACAAGAAGTATAAGATCATCCGTGGTTGTCTGAGCCATACGCCATACACCTGTACAGTCCTCCTACTAGAGTCTTTCTAACCGAACCATCTGCGTCTGCACCAACCCAGATGATCTCCTCCTATATGGCATGGAACTCCTACTCTTCTCTGCGCCATCGCACTACCCCCTCTCTTCTCTCTCTCTTTTTCCGCACAAGCCCCTGCCCTCTCTCCTCTCTCTCTCTTCCCTTCTGGTGCCTCTCTGCCTCTCTACTCTCCCCCGCACGTACATTTACTTCCTATGTAGCCCTATCTTCATTATCGCTCATCAGACTGATTCGATGCATTCGCTCTTACCTTCTTTCTTTCGATTTCCCAGTGATCAATTTGTTGTCTTTTCCATCCTATCTTTCGTTTATACTTTATGTAAATATCTATATCTTTTGAATATGTAGTTCTTGCGGCCGAACCACTATCTTATTTTGGTTTGACTCTATCTCTGGTATACTGCTCGTCTTGCACTCTTTCTGCTCTCTTAAAACTAACCCCCACTGTTTTTAAATATTTAACATAGTTCGATTTAACGAAAAGATATACCAATAAGACTTACATTTAATTACATACTGGTAGAAAGAAACTAAAGCGTGTTTTTGGGTCGTTTTTTTTCTCCCTAAATCGGTAAGAAATCTGTGACGTAACAATCAGACGACCAAAATTCTGCCAGCACTTCTAGCGTCCACTTGAGTACCCATTAATATTAAATCCACATGTTTTTTATAAGAACCAGAGTTCAATGACACTAAGTAAACGGCTTAATTCTAATAAATGACTGGTATATTAGAGTCTTTATTCAACGGAAGAAGAACCCCAATTCTTATACTGCTACCAGGTCACAACTCAATAAAGCGAGATCTATTAAGAGTATAAATCTCATTATAGCATTATGACCTAACATAGTAGTAGACCATTTATATATTATCAAATACAAATATTAATATAGAATATAATAGTGTCGTGCAGAGAAATAAGTCAGACGTCATAATTATATACCAAAATGACATTATACAAAAGATATAAACCATACAGTCACTAGATCCTAAGAGTTCCTGCTGGTGTTAGTGTAAAGCATTGCCTATTCAGAACAACCAAAATGGTGGTCTGAAACTGCTATAACTCTCAATATACAAATATGACTCCAGCTGGTATTTCTTATTTACTGTCAGTATGTTTAATATGTTCATATATCTCCTTCCAGTGCATGTTCTTAGTGTTTAGGATCAAGGAAAGCCGTCATATGATCATTCGCTAGTGCATCTAAGCAAAACTTTCTGTATCTTCATTGGTTAGATTTTGTGTAGCATTTACTATTGCATCTGTGGGTGGTGTCTTGTTGTTCTGTGAGTGTTTTTTCTTTTTTTTTTTGTAATTTTTTTTTTTTTTTATTTTTTTTTTTTTTGTTGTCGGTAAATCCATCTGTTTACGTCTCAATATTTTAGCAACTTATTATCTTCTCATCTGTGTGTCTGTTATTTTGGTGATGTTACTCTCATTCATTCCTTCGTTTTTTTGGTTTGTCCAGGCGGTCTCTCTGGTCTAGATAATATATATTTATATTTTTTGGCTATAGTTTTGAGTTTACTGTTAATATTTGGACTTTTCCTTATTTTGTTGGTCTTTCATAGTCTAAGCTCTTTGGTAGTTATTGCGTAATCTGTTTGTTTGTCTAAAGATAATATTGAGGTTTGTTAAAAATGTAACGGTATAAGACTATTGTGAAATGTCTTTCGTGGCTTGAGTCCATCTTTTCATAATTCTTTCTTGACCAAATGTCATTGTTTTGTCTTTTTATATTCAGTGGATAACATCGTGCTAATATAGTCTTTATCTTCTTCTGCGATACCAATCTGCATAAAATAGTTGGTGACATGTCTCTTCTGTTTCTCTTATTTCTTTATTTTAGTGAAACTCGGTACAGATTATTCTTAAACTTGACTGAGCTACATTCCGTTTTATAATCTAAAAACTAAGAAAATTTGATATCGCTTCCTTTCCATCTAATTTTTCATGTGTGAAATAAATATCGTGTGTTTACATTCTTAGTATTATATCTTTTATTAAATGTTAGGTTTGTGCGTGTCGTTTGTGTTATATTTTGACTTTGTCTCTCAAAACCTTCTGTGTTGGGTTATTTTTTATTTGCCTGATAGATGTTGTTTATTTCCTATTTTATTGTTTGTCATCATTTTCATATTTTTTTTAAAAATCTCTATCTAATTTTATTAATCACACTGTAGATAGAAAATCGATAATTTTAATAACGATTCTATCTTTATTTTTCTAGTATCAATGTTTTATTTGTAAATTCTATGAAATCTCTATGTAGTAATATAAAGTACTGTCTTATGTTTTATCATGATAAGTTATGATACTAACATTTTATCATATTCTCTGGTGGGATCAAATATTATTTTTCCAATCTATATCAATCTTTTTACTCACTTCATTCTATCTGTCTTAATAATATTTTTTGGACTAGTTTTTTAATATTGGGTCCTCAAATCTCTAGTGTATATCATATACGTTTACATTTATGAATAGCTATTAAATCTTCTTGAATACACAAACGATCTATCTTTTCTCTGCTATTTAATATAAAATATTGGTTCTTTGTTGATGTTTTCTCATCTGATAAAGACTTAATCCATTTATAGTACACAGAGAAAATTAATCACTATAACAGCTTCGTTCCAGAATTTGAACTTGGCTCGCCAACTTTGACTTTGGCTTAACAAAATGTAGTCCATTTAACGTAGACACACACACACACACCAACACACACACACACACACAGACATGCCCTTGTGAAAAAGCATGTATCCGTCTATTCTATCCCTAGCTACGGGCAAATAGGCGTGTTTTTCTGTTTTTTCTGTTTTCTCTTACGGCATTCATCCAATAAATTCACTTATGATGAATTCAGGGAAGGAGCAATAAGGGAATATGAAATTCACAAGCGATCCCCAAACCCTGCATGCATATCCCAGTCACGGAAAATAGATGCCCTTGTTTGCCGCAGATTTTCCACATACTCTGTGACAATTACACCAAAGGCCGTTTATTCCTGATGATTATGGAGACGATGATCGAGACGCCTTTTGGATTTTCGCCAGAGCCCCTTTGGCCGGTTTGTGAACCCTAATATTGCTGGGTTCCAGACCTGTCCGCCTTGGGAGGCCCTACCTGGAATTTAGTTCCCGGCGCATGACATTGACGCTACCAAATAATAGCGTAGACGAAGCTCTTTAATTCTGGTAAGACAACCAGTCTAGGAGAAGGAAAAACTGTCAAATTCAGAAACAGGGCGTGTGGGGTGAGCGATACCACCACCTAAAACACCTAACTGCTACTTAATCTCAACGCCATTACAGACACCGTGTGGTGTGCTTTGTGGCCCTACACCCATGGGTACGGGACACGTTTATAGTTTTTCATATAAAATTAAAATAATTAAATTTAGCGAATAAGAGTGTTTTATAAAAGAGTATCGGGAACACACAGGATTCTTTTTTCATTTGAATTTCTATTGGCTTAAAATGTATTATGAAACAGAACTAATTCCGGTATCCTTATCTGTATCAGTCACTCAGTGCCAGTATTATATATATACTGTTATCTTACTCATTAAATGACGAATGAACATTTTGGTTAATCTATACGTGATTTTTACAAGAGATCAAGTGACAACAATCCTCTAAGTAGACTGCACGTAATTGCTTCTATGAAAAGACTGATACAAAAGCAAAATAAATAAATAAAATAAAATAAAATACAAAAGCAGAAGCAAGATCTCGTCTTCCTCAATGTCCTGGGTATCACATTCAACTATCTGATGGTGAGGTTCCAGTTCTGGAGGCATGGAGAATGTGGAGTAACCCTTCATCACCATTGCTTTCAGGTCCACTCTGTACCTGTTAGAGCCCCCATCTATGGATTAAATAGAAAAAAATATTGAGTACCCATCAAAAAAGAATAAAACAAAAACGTCTTCGGTATAAAAATGACCCGATGGGTTGGCATAATGTAAACCCAACCGATCAACCAACCAACCAACCGACATCCCCACCAGATGTTTGGATTGAGCAATATTCCATCAATCGGCTTTTCGGTTGATATCGATGTAGCGATTGTCTGTCCTTGCTGGGATGGGTTGAGTGAAAAAGAGTTGTCTTCCCTTGCCAGGAGGATTTTCCACTAAGTGGCACTATTACCGGGTTATTTAAACTCAACTCGGGAAGCGCTCTGTCTCTCTTTGGTCTGACATCCTTAGATATGCACTAGATTAGTGGTATCTCTCTCCATAAAGGCACGAGGCCTTGTCCCCCTCAACTATAGGCTTGTACCCATGTAAGTACGTAGCCCTTTATAGACCCTACCACGTGGATCATATACAGTAAGTGATACTTCTGTTCATTGAGTACTCTTTCTTACTTCCTAAAGACTTTCGTCCTAAACTGTTTGTATCTATGTTTTATATTTCATGTTACATGTGCTCAGACAATAAAGTCTGTATTGTTGTTATATGTACATCTTTGTTGGATTTTATTACATATATGATCACCTACATTGGAGATTTCTCTGTAGCTCCTAACTTATTATAAGGAACAGTTTTGGCCACAAAAGCACAAACTACATTTAATTCTAATGACATTTTTGAACACCGTCTAAATGTGATAGTTCCATATTTTTTACCAGGATTAGTAATATTTGTGAATCGCTTCACTTTTCTATTCTATAAGAACTCTTTCTTACTTCCTAAAGACTTTCGTCCTAACTGTTTGTATCTATGTTGTATATTTCATGTTCCATGTGCTCAGACAATAAAGTCTGTATTGTTGTTATATGTACATCTTTGTTGGATTTTATTACATACATGTTCACCTACGTAAGAGATTTCTCTGGAGCCTTTAACGTATTATAAGAAGCAGTTTTGGCCACCAAAGCCCAAACCACATTTAATTCTTATACCGACAATAGCCAACTCCGCCGGCTATACTAACTCTTATTACTACATCTTTGTAAAAGAACAGTTGTGTTACTATTTAACCCATAGCCAGGATATAATATCTTATTATAATGGAGATTCGGCATCTGTATGTTTGTAACCAAAATTATGACATTGCCTACGTCACAATACCCTCAGGAAATGTGCAAGTTTATCAAGTTTATCAATGAGTATTCAATTTATAGGCAAAATCTTTATTACATAGAATAAATCTAATATATTAACGATGTGTCTATGAACCTCTGAGTAAGACTTGCCTCAAAACAACCCATGTTATTGATGCATTTAAAATCCTGCAATATGTCATATATTACTAAGAAATAAAGGGTTATATTTAATATATGGAGTGGTTGACTTGCATATTGGTTTTAACAAAACCATGTTTAATAAATAATTACTTGGTGCTATTGATCTCTTATATTATTATTTTATTCTCCAACGTATTAAAATCAATCCTATGAATGATTTTATATAGAAACCAATTAAAATATGATTAAAGTGTAATCATTTTATACGCGTTCTATTTAATTTCGTTAACCTTTCTAATTTAATATATTCATTACATTAAAATTTAGATACTTAGGCGCGTAGTACGCATATTCTTGCTAGTGCTAATAATCCTTTACTAGCAGGACCTGTGGATATACCATAGTATAATGATCTAATTATTACAACGTTCGATATGTTTACTTAAGAGCTTATTGCGAAATAGTTAAATACGTAAAAAGTATAAAAATCTTGATTTAACTCTCTCTCTCTCTCTCTCTCTCTCTCTCTCTCTCTCTCTCTCTCTCTCTCTCTCTCTCTCTCTTCTTTTTATGTCCGATTGAAGCTGATTAGCGTTATTGCTTCTGCACGCTCACCCTCTCTCCCTATCGTTCCCGTACTCAATATTCTCGCCAGTATATGTAAAACTATATTTGAATTTGTATTTTTTCTCTTGTATTATCATTGCTTCCGCGCGCTCATCCCCTCTCCCTATTGTTCCCGTACTCAATATTCTCGCTAGTATATCTAAAAATATATTTGAATGTGTATGTTTTTTCTCTTGTATTATTATTGCTTCCTAGCGCTCATCCCCTCTCCCTATCGTTCCCATACTCAATATTCTCGTCAGTATATGTAAAACTATATTTGAATTTGCATTGGTTTTTTTTCCTCTTGTATTGTTTGGCTTTAAATAAAAATTAAAATCTACCAACTGTGATGTGAACTGGGACAGTGCCGGTTTGGCGTCAGTGAAAATAAAGACAGTCATTTGAAACGTCGGGGTTTGCGGAGATATTCAAAGTCGAAGTCGATTTTCGTTAGGAGACTGAAAGCTGATAGCACTAAAAAAAAAGCGTGAACACACATTGTTGTGATAAACTAAAGAGCGGAACTGAATGGGATTACAATGTCGTCTTGGAAGTATCAGTATAAACACTCGGATATGAAACAACTGGAATAAGTAGTCTGTTTTTGAGGGGATCAAATAAGCCTGGTGCCGAATAACCGTGAGATACTGTCGCAGTTTTGGTTCTGAACGAAAGTTGTGTTATCTATTCTATACATATTTAAAGGGCAGTTGTGTGTATATGTATGTCCGGAGGAAACTTCGAAAATAAAACAATTAACGACAAAGTAAATATATATACACATTAAATATCATCAGGGCTTGATTTTTGAGCAAAAATAATAGAGATTTGAATTATATTCGTTAATTTAAAAATAAAATTCAAATCATAACAGCATGGATTTTTTTTAATTTAATATTTTAGATAGTAGACATTAACATTTCTTTTCAGAGTAGCTGGATCAATGCAAGGTCTTTTTTTTTTTTTTACATAGGAACTTAAATGGGGCATCCCACGAGGATTCAATTCACGATTCAGTAATAATGGATCTGCGGACTTTTTAAAAAATCCCCTCTACCCAGGCGACGCCGGGTAGCTGCAACTAGTACATATATAAAGGGCAGTTGTGTGCATGTATGTCCGGAGGAAACTACGAAAATAAAATAAAAAAATATGACAAAGTAAATATATATACACATGCACTATCACCAGAGCGTACGTTTTGTACAAAAATAATAGATTTTTATTTATATCTGGGAAGATATTTAACAATTAGGATTTGAATAGTAAGAGAAGGGAAAGTCATTTGTGGCGTTCGTGATTAAAAATCAATTATGTAAGACCAAAACAATGAACAGATCTGCGAGACTAACATTTTATTATCCCCTCTATACACAAGCAACGCCGGGCAGCTGCTTCTAGTACATATATAAAGGACAGTTAGTGTATATGTATGTCCGGATAAAACTTCGAAAATAAAACAGATAATAACAAAGTAAATATATATATATACGTATTAAATATCAACAATTCCTACCTTTTGTGCAAAAATTATAAAGATTTGATTTATACTGAGTATACCAGGGTTGTTCCCCTCCCCACTTTACTCAGTCGACACTGGATAGCCGCTTCTAGTATTATAATAAAGTAGGAGGCACATGATGTAATGGGAGTCGTAGGGAATGGACTTGTCGACCGGGTTCAAATCCTAGACGACGTTGTTTGCATTTCACATATCGCTAATACCTTTAGCAAAGGTATACACCCAGCTACTCTCCCTCCAGCAATGGGTAAATAGTAGGACAGACTCGGCTCTTAAACCTTGACAAGGCAACCATTCTAGGAGAAGGAAAACTTCAAACCTTTTAAACTTCGCTTAAGAAATTAACCTGCTCGTGTGGATGGTTGGTATATATATATATATATATATATATATATATATATATATATATATATATATATATTGTGATAAAGTAGGCAGGATGGCCTATTGTCAGTATCAGTCGGACAGCGAAGGAGTCTATCCCCTTATCACTAGCGCTAGACTGAAGAGGAGCGCTACACCTACCATCAGCCCCACCCCACTTTACCGCACAGATAGAATGTTGTCTAAAAGAGTATATCAAAAGGGACTAGCACACGCATACACACAAATATATACAACAGTAGAGCAAAGTAGGCGTTGTGGCCTATTGTCCTGGGAGTCTGTTCCCTAGGGAGATTGTTTTACTTCTGAGTTGGAGCGCCACACCTACTTTCATTTCCCCGTTCTACCGCACAGATTTAAGCTGTGCTACTCATATGCTGAGTTGACGTGGGTCGGTATCGAATCCGGAGCCTTGTGGTTCCGAGGCGGATGCTCTACCGACTAAGCTAGACCAACCCCTGCTTTTAATTTTTTTATCCGTCTTCATCGATCGAACTTCTGTGTTCTTCGTATCGGGGGATATTTGCTTCTCTGTCAGGTTTCTCTTTTGAATCGAGATTTCTTCTTTCAGGTCGGACGTCTCTCTCTCTCTCTCTCTCTCTCTCTCTCTCTCTCTCTCTCTCTCTCTCTCTCTCTCTCTCTCTTCTCTCTCTCTCTATCTATATATCTTTCACACATCCCATACATACAAACACACACACACTATCTATCTCTCTTTCACACACACACAACACACACTCTCTCTCTCTCTCTCTCTCTCTCTCTCCTCTCTCTCTCTCTCTCTCTCTCTCTCTGCGGTTCTATTTTTTTTCTATTCTTTTTAATAATTTAAGAAACACGGAGACATATCTTGTATACACTTATTATTTGTGTGCCAATTTTAACTCACTCGCGTGAGGAGAGAAGCAACAGAAACGAAATATACTTGGCAAAATTTCTCTTGTTCTCAATCACTGGACTAAAATCACGTTGGCAGACACATTCTAAGAACTTCGTTTCAGACGACCCGTCGTCTGCTGGACAGCAAAATCCACTGGATGAAAGATTATTTTTCTTCTTGTTAATTAAAACTAAAAAAAAATCTGTTTAAAAATTATGCGTAATCGATATGAATATTTTATATCATATAGATGTAAATTATATGTATTACGAATAGTTATTTCAAGCTATAAATTAAGGCAGTAATCGATTTTAATACACATATAGAAAGGTATGGTCTGCCATAGACAGATCATCAGTCATATGGAAATTTGATCTCACTGACAAGTGAAAGCGACAATTCTTTCAAGCCTTAGTTGTATCGGTGCCACTGTATGGCTGCACCAATTGGACACTAACGAAGGAAAAATCTAATTCAGGTAGACTTTAATATATATTGTTAAAAGACTAAGTACGATTAAATAATGATTATTTAATAATCATTGAGAATATAAAGTTAATACTAAGCAAATAGTATGGTGGAGACGTTGTTTCGGTTACAGACAGTCACATATATCCATTATATAAGATATATATATATTACTTTGTCGTTAATGTTTTATTTTCGTAATTTCATCCGATTATACATGCATACAAACTAATGTCCTTTATATATTATATAATATTATATAGTATGTTTATATATATATTTAGCATTTTATATTATTTTATCGTGAGTGAGATATTCACGTAGTTTTTTGTATGACAATAACCAAATAATTATTAATATATAATATTATATATATATATATATATATATATATATATAATACTAGAGGCAGCAACCCAGCGTTCTGGGTATAGGAGGGAGAATAATAAAAAATTAGTCTTCCAGGTGATTGATTGTTTTGGTCTTACATAATTGATTTATGTTTTAATCATGAACACAACCAATGACTTTCCCTTTTACTATTCAATTCTAATTATTAAATATCTTCCCACATATACATAAAATCTTCATTCTTTTTATGCAAAAAGCAAGCTCTGGTGATAGTGAATGTGTATATATATTTACTTTCATTAATATGTCATTGTTTAATTTTCATACTTTCCTCTGGATATACATACATACATACATACATACATACCAACTCTCATTATATATATATATAATATATATAATATATATATATAAGAGAAGAGCACAGAGAGAGAGAGAAAGAGAGAGAGAGGGGGGGAGATAGATATATAGATAGATGGATGAAAAAAAGTAAAGTCGTCGGTGTCGCCTAAAGTCGGTATCAGCCAGACAGCGATGGAGTCTATCTCCTTTTCACTACCGCTAGATCAAGGAGATTGTTTTTTGACGTCTGAGACGGAGCGCCGCACCTTCCATCAGCTCCCTACTTTATCGTACATATCCCTGTGCTGTTCATACGCTGAGTTGCAAGGGCCGGTATCGAACCCGGAACCTTGTGGTTCACTAGTCGGACGCTCTACCGACTGAGCTAAACCGGCCTGATAGATAGATAGATAGATAGATAGATAGATAGATGTCGTTGTTATTGTTTCCAGATCGAAGAAGAAATAAATCAATTTAAAATTGGGTCTTGATTCTGATTACAATCTTTGATAGGATCATAAATCAGTCGACAGAAGAAGCCAGATTAGATAAGGGGAGACGGTCAGAGGTGGCCTGTTGATAATTAACCCTTTTCAGGCTGGAAAAAGAAAGAAAAAAAATGGAAAATGTCACTTTTAAAATTAGCGTCAATATATTAAGCAAGACCCTTAACGCCACTGACATGGTTTCTATGAAAGGTGCGTGGATAAACAAATTAAAATCATCGTTGACACTTCTCGAGGCGGTAGATCATCGGACTGGCTTATGAAAAATGGAAAGGTTTAAGTAATGAGTTTAAGAAGTGAGAAACCAAGACGCCCATAGACTGACATTTCACTTTTTCTTTTGTCTGAGGTGGAGAGTCATACCTACCGTTAGCTCCCCACTTTACCGCATAAACCAGATTACTCAAGCTGCGCTACTCATGCGCTGAGTTTCGGGGACTGGTATCGAACCTGGAACCTTGCGTGTGCTTTACCAACTTAGCTAAACCGTTCCCTGTTATATTTAGTAGGATTGATTTGGCATTAAATAACCCACGAAGGTTTATATGCCATTAGACAAAACAAAACAAAACCATACATGGTGATGATTATTGGTGAGCAAGAACTTGGGTAAACCACTCCCCAATGACTACTTTACTTGCAAAATACGTAACACGAGGAATATTTTGCCAGTAACTAATCTGGACTGAGTCGAATAAGTTTCTTTGTCTAATGGCGTATAAGCCTTCGTGGCATATTTAATGCCAAAACCATCCTTGTAGAAGAACAGCAATGGTACTATTTAACTCCTAGCTGGGGGATGAGGAGGTTCACCCTTTCACAAGTGTATTAGATTTGGTTTGATTTCTTTATTTAATGGCATATCAATCTTCACGGGTTATTTAATTCCAAAGTCATCCTTGCAGAAGAACAGAAGTGGTACTATTTAACCCATAGCTGGGGAATTAGGGGTTCATACCTTTCCCAAGGGTATTGATACGAAAGGGAACGTAATAGCGGGACTGGATTTCGAACTCGTTTACTATGATGTTGCAGTCTAGCAAGCAAGCTACCACACCACAAAAACTCCTCACTTTCATCAATATAGTCCGTAGACATGAAAATAAGACCGTTATCATCTTTCAACATCCTCAAGTTAAGAATGAGACCATCCAAATCGTCCAAGATGAAATTCAAGAACGCAAATCCTGACTATCTGGTGTTCCTTATTCGCCGAATTCTTATTTCTTATGAGTGTCGTCACCTCAGCTAAATAATGGATCATTCCATTTTTATTATAAAGGAAGAAAGGGAAGAAAAACGATATGCTACTCAGACAAATTTATATAAGAAAGAAAGAAAGCGAGTATGCGAAAGAGTGAGAGAGGGGTGAGCACGCGGAAGTGATAACGCTGATCTGTTTCGAACTAATATAATGAAAAGATGAAAAAAAGGAAAGAAAGAGGGAGAGTTAAATCAAGATTATTATACTTTTTACATATTGAACTATTTAGCAATAGCTCTTAAGTAAACATATCAAACCTTGTAATAATTAAATTATCATACTGTGGTATATCCACAGGTCCTGGTAGCGTAGAATAGATCCTACGGTGGGAAGGCACCTTAACCACTACGCCACGATGACATTCCTGGTGGCAAATTTGGATCAGTAAGCATTTACTTGTATGGGGGAGAGATTGATTTATACGGGACATTCAACATTTGGGGTCATATGTTAGTCTATGCAAAAAAAGGAGGCTGAGATACGTATCCAGATACGAACATGCATAGATGCAAACACACTCCTCAACGCACGTGTACACACACAGACACACACACACACACTCAGAAACACACACACACACTCAGAAACACACACACACACACACACTCATAAACACATACACACACACACAGAAACACATACAGACCGACTTCGAACACACCTGGAGGGGTGGCAGGCTTTTGTGTATCATCTTGTGAATAAGCTAGTCGAGGTCACGTGTCACCTTCCCAGAAAGACGTAATTTATGGCGACTGGTGCCATGATCGCTTTTCAGTCGGACACTTACATACACATACACTTACACACACACACACTTACACACACACACACACACATGCGCACGCACGCAGACATAAGCACACACACATACACACACAAGCACTAGCACACACATGTATATATAAATAGTACATATAAGTACATATACCGGTATGTATATTTTTTGTGGTTACGCGTACTATTGTTCATATATGTGTATATATACCGATTCACAAATTCCTCCAGCTGAGATGGAAACCCAATTGATTTATCATCAGTCTGACTTCTTAAGCACTCGGTCATCAGCACTTAACTGATAAATACATACATATGTATATATGTAAAAGCCGCCAGAGAGTAATCCATCCGTTTTATAGAAGAGCTTTGCCTTAACACGTATGCAACGGTCGTCAGCGAAATCCTCTCTAAAGTGATCAACCCACTAGGGGTGAGGAGCATATATAGTCATCTACAGACACCGTATTTTGACGTATCATGTCTCAGTGTGCTTTGGCATTAGCAAGCTACCTCCATCTGAGATGGAAACCCGATAGATTTATCCTCAGTTAAACTACTTAACCACTCGGCCATCAGCACCTAGGACTGGAAGGAGGATTTTAATTGATAATGCATACATACGTATATGTGCATTCTCAGTCTATTAGAAGTATATAATTGCGACGACTGGCCAAATCTCACTTTGATAGTTGAAACTCTAGTGAAGTCATTTCCCCTTAGAAATATAGCAATTAAAATAGCTGCTATACTTGGCGACTGACTGTGGATGTGTGTAAGAAGCTTGGGCGAGCGTAAGTTCGTTCGGCTCGAACCCAGCCAGAGGCAGCAGCTGCTAAACCGTATAACTATACTGATGAGAGGGGATATCGAACACGTGCTAAGTTACCCCTTTAAGCTTCCCGTTCTCGGTTGACATCTATTTAGAAGGTATATAATTGCAGATTCCCGTATTCGGCTCGGCCAAATCTCACTTTGTTTACATAGTTGAGAACTCTAGGTGAAGTCAATTTCCCCTTAGAAATGCAATTAAATAGCCTGCTTAACTGGCGACTGACTGTGGATGTGTGGGAAGAACTTGGGCGAGCGTAAGTTCGTTCGGGTTTCAGAGGCAGCTGCTAAAACCGTATAACTATACTGATGAGAGGTGATACCTCGAAACACGTGTCTTAGTTTACCCCCCTTTATACGCTTCCGTTCTCGGTTGAGCACTCAATTGGCAGATTCACCGTATCGGCTCGGCCAAATCTCACTTTGTTACATAGTTTGAGAACTCGTCGAAGGCATTTCCCTTAGAAATATAGCAATTAAATAGCCTGCATACTTGGCGACTGACTGTGGATGTGTGGGTAAGAAGCTTGGCGAGCGTAAGTTCGTTCGGGTTTCGAACCCAGCCAGAGGCAGCTGCTAAAACCGTATAACTATACTGATGAGAGGTGATACTCGAACACACGTGTCTATAGTTTACCCCCCTTTATATACGCTTCCCGTTCTCGGTGAGCACTCTATTAGAAGGTATATAATTGCAGATCACCGTATTCGGCTCGGCAAATCTCACTTTGTTTACATAGTTTGAGAACTCTAGGGAAGTCATTTCCCCTTAGAAATATAGCAATTAAATAGCCTGCTATACTTGGCGACTGACTGTGGATGGTAAGAAGCTTGGCGAGCGTAAGTTCGTTCGGGTTTCGAACCAGCCAGAGGCAGCTGCTAAAACCGTATAAACTTATACTGATGAGGTGATACCTCGAAACACGTGCTATAGTTTACCCCCCTTTATACGCTTCCCGTTCTCGGTTAGCACTCTATTTAGAAGGTATATAATTGCAGATTCACGTATTCGGCTCGGCCAAATCTCACTTTGTTTACATAGTTTGAGAACTAGGTGAAGGTCATTTCCCTTAGAAATATAGCAATAAATAGCCTATACTTGGCGACTGACTGTGGATGTGTGGGTAAGAAGCTTGGCGAGCGTAAGTTCGTTCGGGTTTCGAACCAGCCAGAGGCAGCTGCTAAAACCGTATAACTATACTGATGAAGTGATACCTCGAAACACGGTCTATAGTTTACCCCCCTTTAACGCTTCCCGTTCTCGGGTTGAGCACTCTATTTAGAAGGTATATAATTGCAGATTCACCGTATTCGGCTCGGCAAATCTCACTTTGTTACATAGTTTGAGAACTCTGGTGAAGGTCATTTCCCTTAAAATATAGCAATTAAATAGCCTGCTATACGACTGACTGTGGATGTGTGTAAGAAGTTGGCGAGCGTAAGTTCGTTCGGGTTTCGAACCCAGCCAGAGCAGCTGCTAAAACCGTATAACTATACTGATGAGAGGTGATACTCGAAACACGTGTCTATAGTTTACCCCCCTATATATATATATTATATATATATATAATATATATAATGGATAAAAGTAACCTACTCGAGTTTCATCGTCTGATTCGTCAGGGTTACATCCGTTGAATTAATCGAGTTTTCGATTAATCTCAGTTGGTACAATACAGGCCCGTTGGAATGGGACTTATCTTTTATAGACGAACGCTTGTTGATGAAACTCGAGTAGGTTACTTTTATCCATTATATAAATAAATGTTGCTCTACATTGTATTGAGCACTTTGTATTTGTTTTTTCTCATTCTTAACCCCTGGATACTGTGCGCTTCCAACGATCGTACTCGTACCCACCGGTAAGCTACTACTCATACATTAACACACACACACACACACACACACACACACACACATATATATATATATATATATATATATATATAACTATTCACTTCTACCTTACAACTCTATATATTATATATATATATAGATATAGATATAGAAATATATGTATATATTTGTAAGTGTGTGTGTGTTTGTGTGTGTGTGTTTGTACGCATGTGTGTGTGTAAGTAATCACACGTCCTTACAAATTCTTATATTGATACACACACGCGCACACACGCACACACACATATATATATATAAATATATATATATACATTTCTAAAATAGATGTGATTAGCTACACATATTTCTGAAATATGCATATCTGTTAAATGATTATATTATAATATTATTTACAAAACGCAACAGCTGCACAGCCAATAAAATTATCACACACACATAAACATACATACACACACACACACACACATACACACACACACACACACACACATACACACACACACACAGATGTTTGTGACAGTTTTGATTCCTAAATTATTGAGGTTTCTTTCAGTAATGTTTGTAGCTGAATTATTGGGTAATATAATATATCTATTTAGAAGGTTATTGATAGGAATATTGTTTATGAGATTAATTGGGAGGTGTTTACGGTTGTGAAGTTAGATGGCTTTCTTCTTGGCAAAAAAAAACATTAAAATCATTTTGTAAGATTTCTAAGAAAGGGAACGTTTGACCTAATTGAAATTGAAATGTATCTGATTCTTGGAATTTTACTAAGCTACGGGCTCGCTGCAGCTGAATCTTAATAAAGTGGGAAGTTAAATGTCCCTCTCACACCCACTCTCCGATCTCTCTCTTTACATACACAGAGAAACTAATATATATAACGAAGAGGTAATCAAGATATACAAAAAAGGTGGAATGTCACAGGCAGAAGGTGAAGAAAGAGACGGGTCAGTTTTTTTCTTAATTGCAAATTACGATTAATTAGAACCAATTAAAATAGAATTTTTTCAAACATAACTCAATCATAAAATCAAGGAATATTTTAGTATTAATTTTGTCTCATAAAACTAAATAGGAAAAAAGGCAGAGCAAATACTCATTGATTCACTCGGCTGTAGTATAATAATAAAGGAAAAATTGTAACGGCGAATGGAATAGAACTACCGAATCGAGAAGAAATTAGGACACTTTGAGAAAAAGGTAACTATAGATACCTGGGAATATTAGAAGTAGACGCCATCAAACAAACAGAAATTAAAGAAAAAGTAAGAAAGGAATACCCCAGAAGAACAAGAAAGCTCTTAGAAACCAAGCTATGTAGCAGAAACCTTATCAAGGGAATAAACACATGGGCGGTCCCTTTTATAAGATACTCGGGACCATTCCTAAAATGGACAAGAGAGGAGCTCCGACAGATGGACGAAAGGACAAGGAAACTGATCACCATGCACAAAGCATTCCACCCGAGAGACGACACAGACGCTATGTGTCAAGAAAAGAGGGGGAAAGGGTCTGGTCAACATCGAAGACTGTGTAGATACGGCAATCCGAGCACTAGACGAATACACTAACAACAGCAAGGAAAGACTAATTGCAACAGCCAAGAAAAGCATTTGCAACACAATGACAAACAGAATACATAAAATAAAAAACAGAAATGGAAGAAAAACAACTACACGGGTACTTTAAGCGCCAAACTCAGGAAATATCACATCATAAGACATGAACATGGCTAAGAAAAGGAAACCTCAAAAGAGAAACCGAATCCCTTATAATCGCAGCACAAGGCAATGCCTTTAGAACAAACTATATAAAAGCAAAATAGATAAGACGCAGCAGAATAGCAAGTGCAGAATGTGTGAAAATAGAGACGAAACAGTCAATCATATAATAAGCGAATGCAGCAAACTAGCACAAAGAGAGCACAAGACTAGGCACGACTCTGTGGGAAAGGTGATCCACTGGGAACTATGCAAGAAATCAATTTTTACCATACAACCAAATGGTATATGCACAACGTAAACCAGTCTTAGAGAACGAGATGCACAAAATTCTCTGGGATTTCGAGGTACAAACGGATCACCTAATCCCGGCCAAGAGACCGGGTCTAGTATTAATTGACAAGAAAGAAAGAACCTGCCATCTCGTGGATTTTGCTGTCCCAGCCGATCACCGAGTGAAAATGAAAGAAATGCCAAAGAACTAAGGAAGCTGTGGAACATGAAGGTGAAGGTCGTACCAATTGTAATTGGTGCCCTGAGAACAATCCCCAAAGCTCTGTAAAAGAATTTGGGTGAACTGGAAATCAGAGGGAGAACCGAGACCATCCAGACTACAGCACTGTTGGGGTCAGTTAGAATACTCAGAAGAGTCCTGGAGACCTGAGGAGACTTGCTGTCACCCAGCCTCCAGTGAACCACCAGCTATGGCAGGTGTGCAAAACAACAACAACAACAACAATAATAATAATAATAATAATAATAATAATAATATATTTATTTGTATGGAAAAAAATTCTAGTACCATTGGTTTCATGCTATCCATGCAATTATTTGTTTAAACGGAGCAGTCGTCGAGCAGCGAAATTTTATTTTGAAAATGAAAAAATATGGTCAAATAATAATACTGTACGTTGGCTCACTACTGCCTCTTCATGTGTTATAGTGCCAACCATACACATTGATATATATATATATATATATATATATATATATATATATACATACACACACACACACATACACACGCACACACACACACACACACACACATACATATATATATATATATATATATATATATATATATATATTGGAGAGCTGTAGAAAGCTTGTATCAACGCTGTCCGTTTCAGTCGTTTTCGTTGCGAGATGAATGCGACAAGAAACGATGCATTATTCATGTTATAAATCAGAGAACCTGCTGTGACGTTCGAAGTACAGCCCACCTTTAGCTGTCATGAAAAAAACAAAAATGCCAATGGCGGAGTAGGAGGAGGAGAGGAGAAGGGGAGAAGGAGGCAACAGGGAAATTGTTAAAACATACACTTTCTTTTTCCCTGGCTTGAAAAAGACTCGACCCAGACTGTGACATGTCGAAAGAAAGAAAAGACAGAAAAGTATATATATATATATATATATATATATATATATATATAGTTGTAGAAAAAGTTTTTTTTTCTCTCTGCCACGGTTTCGGTGTTCAACGCACACCTTCTTCAGGAGAATAAGTATAAGCCTGGTTGGCTAGACTGTCTGTCCCGTCTGTCCTCATCAAACACTCAATCTAGACTGTCCTTTCCTTTTCACTACTCCCCCTATTGGCAGTTTTCAACCAAACAGGTCAGCCCTTCACACGTCATCTTTCATTTAGATTATTTCCACACTTACATAATGTATAACTAAAATCTTTTGTTTTCCACGTGTTATTATTTTACATAAGGAAGATCTCATAAGTGACATTCTCCTATGATATCTCTATATGGACACACTTGAGTGGGTCGACCAGCAAACACTTGCATTGATCTGCTCTGTGCGGACACTGAATGTCATGAGGAGGACGAAAGGAGCGATGACTGATAGGGATGGATGGTGATCGAGAGTCGTTCATGGGTATCTATGCTGTCAGCGTGACATGATGATGATGATGATGATGAAGATGATGACATACCGTGAAATATGTCCTTGGTCGATATTACCGATGGACAGACTTATAGTAAGACAGATACCCTGTCCAATGATAAGGATAGAGAAGGTATCATAAACAAATGGAATTAATACATAAAACATGGAGATGTGGATATTTCTGGCCCCATTCGACCTTCAGCAATATGAGCCTATTCAATGATTTTTAATGTCTGACATTAAACAACATCGACAGAACGTGACGGGGTAAAAAAGTAAAAAGAAAATGTCACCCTCTCCGATCCTGTGGGTGACGGGTAGGTAAACCGCACCCGGCAATGAAAAGAAAATCAAGAAGCAAAAAAGGGCGAGGAGAGAAATGGACAATGCAGAAGTGTGTGGAAAAAATAACTTGAGATTTAGGGAAAATGGCTGAGCGATTGTATCAATTACCATCAAATAGAGTTGTTGTTGTTGTATTTAATCAAACTTCATCTCAAGGTGAGGACACTAACGAGAGTGTTGGTGAGTGTGCGTATCGGGCAACAAAAGTTGACGCAAAAAGACAATAGGGGGAAATCCAGCATTTAAATAAGTTGGATTTTTCGATCTATATGTTTTTTCTGTTTACATATATAAACAAATATATAAACAGAATATATATATATATATATATATATATATATATATATATATATATATATATAATTATGTATGTTATGTTCTTGTGAACGTTGTTTGTTTGGTCTTTTGAAGCATTGGAAAAAAGAACAAAAACAAGAAAAACAGAACAAAAATCAGAATTTTAATATTCAATTGTTGTACTGTCTCTGGTTTGATCAATTCCGATATTTCAGGTGAACCTTCACCCGTTTTCAAGGTATATGGACGGTCTGGAGAAAAAAAGGAAATGCTGTATATGAGGGCAAAAAAGTAATTTAAAGTATATATATATATATATATATATATATATATATATATATATACAATGTTTTCATAGATCAATGTTCATTATATATGCTAAAAGCAATCATCATGAGGAGCTATTAGCTCTTACAAACTGTGATTTATTTTCTTTGTTTCATAATACTATATATATATATATATATATATATATATATATATATATATATATACCCCTACCCTTTATATATTAGTGTCCTGGGTATGATCTTAAAGTGTATTTAGTGGTGAGGTTCCAATTATATATATATATATATATATATATATATACACCAACCCCACCACAAGAGCAGGATATGACAAAAGGTCAATTACTTGAGCAGAGTTCAAAGTTTGAATTCAGAGTTTTCCTTCTCCTAGATCGGTTGCCTAACCAAGGTTAAGAGCCAGTCTGACCTACTATTTATCCATACCTGGAGGGAGAGTAGGATTCACACACACTATATAAATATATTATATATAATATTATATATATATATATATATAAAGGGTTTTTACTATTAATGATTCTCTCAAAAGTTATTATTATTATTATTATTTTCTTTTGGGAGAGGTCCCTCGGAAAATATATTTTCAATTATTCTATTCATTCCATTCATTTTTACTACTTCATTAATTAATTTTTTGCATTAATTCTTAACTATATATACATATATATATATATATATATTATATATATATATATATATATATATATAAAGGTTTTATATATCTAATGAAATCTTTATATATTTATTATATAATATATATTATATATATATATATATATATATATATTATATAATAAATATATAAAGGTTTTATATATCTAATGAAATCTTTATATATTTATTATCATATTATATAATAGCTCTATATTATATTGAGCACTCTTTGCATACCGTTGCAGTAAAAGCTGAAACAGTGTCAATCCCACACTATAGTTTATATATATATATATATATATACGCCAACGCCTAACAAAAAAACATAAGAATGTTATTACAGCATGTACACTAGCCAACTGCCCAATAAGAGATCCTAATATATGTCACAAAACTTACACCATTTATCGTTTAACTTGTACCAAATGCCTTAATTTCTATATAGGAAGTACAATTAGACCCCTCCACATTAGAATTAAAGAACATATCCACACACGTGCATCCTCATTCCATAAACATTTAATCAAATGCAAAAATAATGACAATAGTTTTTCCGTTAAGATAGAGACAATAATATGCAACATTGGTAATCTCAGAATTAGAGAAGGTTTATTAATAGCTAAATTAGGTCCTAGTATAAACAATAGATTAGAATTAAACTCTGAATATATAATTAATTAAAATACACGTTCCATATATAGTATATAGTATATATAGTATGTATATTTTACACATATATATACATATAACAAATAAATATAAATAAATAAATACATAAATATATAAATACATGAAAATAATAAAATTGAAATTGAACGAACAATGGCTATTATGACCTTCCGCGTGGTGTTAAAAAAAATGAACACCACGAGACGCGTGTTTATATCATAAAAAAAATAAATAAATAAAATAACGACACAAAAAACGCGTCCATTTCTGAAGATAAAGTTTACTTTGAAATCGATAAGACTAAAAACATCTTTTTGTTTTTATTTTATATGCATTGCAATTGCCTTCCAATCATTAATATATAATAACATACTTAACAATGCCTCAAGCAAATTACCAATTACTATTATATATATATATATATATATATATATATATATATAAACCCCGCCGGTGGGTAGAGTGTGACACAAGGTCTATTTCTTAAGCGAAGTTTAAGTTTAACAAGTTTGTATTCAGAGTTTTCCTTCTCCTAGACTAGTTACATAGCCAAGGTTAAAGAACCAGTCTGCTCTACTATTTATACATAGCTGGAGGGAGAGAAGTTGTGCATACCGTTCCCAAGGTTATTTGCGAAATGCAAACAGTGTTGACCAGCATTTGAACTTGGGTTGACTAGTCCATTTTCTACGACCCTAAACATTAGACCACACACCTCCACTATAGAGGGGAAAAAGTCCAGCGATAAATAGGTTGATTAGTTGGTTGAATTTTACAGCATGTCAACCCTTGGGTTATTTTATGCCAAAAGACTTTTTTTTTATTCTTGTTAGACATTCAGTTTTCTAATTCATTTTTGATCTATTCAATCCGTAAATAGGACCCCCAACAGGTACAACACTCCGAGTGAGAGTGGACCTGGGAGTAATGGTAATGAAAGGGTATTCTACATTTCTCTGAGATCTAGAATTGGAAACTCACCACTAGATGAAGTTTTGCATCATACCTAGGACACTAATGCCCTTCTAACATATATGATAAAAAGGGTTGGGGTTTGCTATAAAAGTAATAGGGTTAGGACAATCATATAGGTACTAGGGTTTGACGTGACCAGGTGATTGATCGGAAGTGGACTCTCCGACCGCTCGTATAGCTTATGTCGCATGAAATGGACTGTTCATCTACCAGGATTCCATCCTTAAGCATCACGGGTCGCCACCGGGAAGGGGTCTTATCTCTCTGTAATGGTGCAATTGATGAATAGGATGAGAATTTTAATCCTTTGTTTGGTCAACAGTTCCCCCAAAACATTACTATATATTCAATATTTTGGGCAACCAGGCGACTGGGGCTGTAGAATACCCGACTGCACCTCTGTAGAGGGTTAATACCCCCTCCAACGGAGCCACCTCTTGGTCGTGAGTAGCGACCCGTTATGCATGAGGACGGGATCCTGGTGGCTGAAACACACTACTTTGACACTTACTGTGCTAGAAGGCGGTGGCTGAGGGTCTTATTGTCTTAGCAATGACGTTAAACTCTATCTGATGGTGAGGTGTTCTGGAGCTCGGGGAATGTAGAGTACCCCTTCGTCAACATTACTCCCAGGTCCACTCTAACCCGGAGTTGTAGTACCTGTTAGAGTCTCATCTATGGGTTATAAAAAATTGAGTGTCAATTAAGAATTGATTTATTTCAAAAAAATTTTCGGCATTAAATGACCCACCGAGGTTGATATGCCGTAAAATAAACCAAACTAATCAATGTTTTGGTATGTGCTAGTTTATGGTGCGTATATCACGTAACCGAAGCAGTTCAAGCTGTTGTAGGTTCCCGCTGTGATTGGTAGTAATTGTGGTTGTTAGAGCACTAACATTGCTACGCACCGTGTGCACAGATGAATGTGCAATGTAGTATAATTCGGGAACATATGATTTAAGAGTTCGAATTTAGCTATAACGACGCGGAAATAACCAAAAAACATTTGTTTGGCTAAAGGTGAAGCCGCGGTTGATCGCAGTAACAAGATTGTTGAAGAAATTTCGATGGGGTTGTAAGAATAGAAAAAGTGAAGTAAAAGATAAATTATTCAAAAAGAGAGAAGAGCCAGAGAAATAAAGAGAAAGAGAGAAATTTTTTTTTAAATAAAAAAAAAAAAAAGATTTTATTGTAAAAAAGGTCAAATCTTAAAATTTAACAACTCTCTCTCTCTCTCTCTCTCTCTCTCTCTCTCTCTCTCTCTCTCTCTCTCTCTCTCTCTCTCTCATTTTTTCTCTCACTCACTCTCTTTCTCCCTCTCTCTTCTTTCTCTCTCTCTTTCTCTCACTTTTTCTCACTCTCACTTTCCCTTTCTCTTTCTCGCTCTCTATTTCTATCTCGCTCTTTCTCCCTCCCTCTGTCTCTCGTCTTTAATGAGAATCGATTAACTTTCCAGCTTGTTAAATATGTTCCTTTTTTCTTTCTTTCTTTTCTTTTCCTTTTCCTTTCCTTTTCTTTCCTTTTCTTTCTTTCCTTTTCTTTATTTCTTTCTTTAAGAAAAAAAAGGTAAAACCTTAAAAATAATAACTCTCAGTCTCTCTCTCTCTCTCTCTCTCTCTCTCTCTCTCTCTTCTTCTCTTCTCTCTCTCTCTTCTCTCTCTTTCTTTCTTTCCTTTCTTTTCCTTTTTTCTTTCTTTCTTTTCTTCTTTAAGAAAAAAGTAAAACCTTAAAGATAATAACTCCCCCTCTCTCTCTCTCTCTCTCTCTCTCTCTCTCTCTCTCTCTCTCTCTCTCTCTCTCTCTTCTGATAAAATGGTGATTGGTCGGAAGTGGGAGAACACGAAACAGATTTGAAAAAAAAAAAGCAACAACTTTGGAAACAATTTACCTTTTTTTTTTCTTGTTTCCTCAACGAGTACTTTTTACAGGTCTCTCATTATTTTTTGTTTTTGTTTTTGTTTTGTTGGCTGGTGGGTAGGTATTGGGTTGTTGTTATTATTCCTGACAGTGTCAAGTGGCATCCCTTTGTCCCCCTTGGGTGACAGCTCCTAAAACATTGGATCATTTCAACGCCTCCACCCTCACCCTCTGTTTAATCACCTGCCTTTAGTCCGACTGGACAATGACCGGCCGCCAACAGAATGTCTCCCATGAAAGAGATTATAGGGATTCATTTACATAGGTACACGCGGGCCAACGCACATGCGCACGAAAACAGGCACACAGGTACAAACGAACACGCATACCTGTATGCACACACACACACACACACACACAAGCGTGCATATACTTACAGCCTCACGCGGGCTCAAAAAAACAAATATTAGGTTTTTACCAAATTTCTTTGTGCTATTGTTTTACTACCTGGTTTATGCTCCATAATTGAGGCCTTGTACCAGGCATCAAATTGTCATATATATATATATATATATATATATATATATATATATGTTAAAAGAAAGGAAATGAATCCGACAATATGAGTATGGAAAGGTGGAATGAAAACATCACACAATGCTGTTAAAGAAGAAAACAATTTATAATATAATCATAACTGATATTGATCAATATTTCGATTTTACAAAAATCATCATCAGAGCTCATTCACTCCCGTAGTTCTTTAACAGCATTGTGTGATGTTTTCATTCCACCTTTTCATATTCAATATATATATATATATAAAGGTAAAAATATCCAACTGATTGGTATGTTGGAAATAATTCTATTTAGTATCATCAATATCTCCTGTACTTTGATAATACATGCTTATGTTGATGCAAACTTATAGATTTATACAAGGATTTTTTCAAATCTCTGAGAGAGCTCAATGTATAATAACTAATAAATTAATTATATACAGAGCAATATCTATACTTTCAAAGAAAGAAAAAGTTAACAAACCGTCATTTGGATATTATAAATTTATTTCGATCAGAACTCAACATGAGTCTTGTCTTATCAGATAGTCAATTACATAAAGACTGAGAAAACTAGAATAGACAAAATATTATTTCTATATATTTTCTCTATAAGCTATCTGATGAGACTAACCTCATACTGAGTACAGGCCAAATAAATTTATAGTATAAAGTATGAAAGTACATATACATATATATAAATAATCGAATTTCTATATATCAAACAAAAAAACCTACCTTAAACAAAATAAACTTTGAATCAAGTCAACATGTTCTCAAATGCTTATAATTTCCCGCCTATCCTCCTTCCACTATTCCCCTCTCCTTCTCATAACTCGTGCCCCCCTCCCATAAAATCTCTACTGCATCGTTCGTTCGAACTACTACCAATTCCTACAACCTCCCCCTACCAATTGTTACTACCTCCCACTACCAATTCCTACGCTACTGTTCGTTTTCCTTAAAAAACGAGACACCACGAAACATACCATCAGTTTCCTACCTGAAGATGGCAAATCGACTTGCCGAAAGCGCTCGTAGATACACCTTTGGTGGACTGCTACACCAGTTCCACCCTGACACCAAAAAGATGGCCAGAAAATTAGAAAGGATCGAACAAAAACTCGTCCGACAAGAATCGTCTGTACAGTTTAACACAACATATATATATATATATATATATATATATTATATATATATATATATATATATATATATATATATATAGTGATATCAAACGTCTTTGGCATTAAATAACTCAACAGGGGTTAAAATGCCGTAAAATCCAACCAACCAACCGGCCAAACAATAATTAAACAGTTACTAATGAATCAAATTTCAGCATTAAATAACTCATAAGTAGTTTACGTGCCATTAAACAAACACTACCCACGAAGCTACTCCCGCGAGTATATATGTCCGTATCACTGCTATGATCTTGAACCGGAGTTGATTTGGATTTGTAAATATTTATAACTATTGAAGATGGTGGAATGAAATCAATTAGAACGAGACTATAGACTAAAAGAAAACGTTTTATATTCTGAATTAAAACAACTTCTCTATCAATATCAATCTAGACAGTTCTGCTTTTATCTTTCTACTAACAGGAACTGTGGATAAACCACAGTATGATTTGATTATTACAACGTTTAATATGTTTACTTAAGAGCTATTGCATAATACTTCAATATGTAAAAAGTATAATAATCTTCATTTAACTCTCTCTCACGCTTTTCTTTCTTTCTTTCCTTTTTATCTTTTCGTTATTTTCGATTGAAACAGATTTCCGTTATTGTTTCTACGCGTTCACCCCCTCCTCTCTATCTTTTCCATGCTCTCTTTTTTCTTTCTTTTTTTTTTGTTTTTGTTTTTTTAGAAAGGCTAGAAAATACACGCATGTAAATTTTTTACAGTATGGATTATAATACCCAACATGAAACAAGAGTTACTTGCCCTTGACACAGGAAGCGGTAAAATTCATACAGCATTTGAATTTTAAAAAGATTTTTACGACTGATATATTATTATATCTTATTTATTTATTTGTAATTGTGTAATTTAAAACAATCTTCATCTTCAGAGACATTTTCAATATAAAGCGGTGTTGTGTGTTCATACTTCTGGACGTTATAAACAGGGTGTCACGTGGGTGTTTAAGCGCCACGCAAAAAGACGTGATATATATATATATATATATATATATATATATATATTATATATATATATATATTATTATTATAATGGCATACACAGGAATAACCTACTCGTTATGGCCGTTAATGACAGATTCGCAGTTAATGAACGCTGGGTTGTTATTTTGAAAATGAACGGAGATGATTTTCGTAACCACAAAATACACGCGTACAATCGACTGCAATTAATCAATATCTTGATTAATTCAGTGGATTTAACCCTGAAGATCCTTATGGTGAAACTCGAGTAGGTTATTCCTGTGTATACCATTATAATAATAAATTTGTTCTACTTACGTATTGAGCACTTTATATTTGTCATATCGCTATTTTATCATTGTGAAGCTTGCATCAACTAACAATTTTGGCCAATTTCACCGGTAAGTCACCATTTTCATATATGAAATCATATATATATATATATATATATATATATATCAACCCCCTCCGCATGAGTAGGATGTGACACAAGGTCAATTTCTTAAGCTTAGTTTAACAGGTTTGAATGTAGAGTTTTCCTTCTCTTAGACTGGTTACCTAGCAAAGGTTAAGCAGCTCAGTCTGATCTAATATTTACCCATGACTGGAGGGAGAGTAGTTGGATACGTACCTTTCCCAAGGGTATTAGCACTATGTGAAATACAAACAGCCTTGTCCATGATTTGAATTCGGATCGACGTCTCCGTTTCCTACGACTCTAACCATTACACCAGGTGTCTCCAACCGGCGTTTACGACTGATATATGTTGTTTTACTCTTTTCTTTTTTTTCTTTTTCCTTTTTTTTTCCATCATGGTCCCTGATCAGAACATGTAAAAGGTATGAATGTCCTTTTTTGTTATCTCCCTTTAGTTAAAAACTCTTCAATCAATCTACCATTTTATTTTCGGGTAATAATGTCCTTTGTCAAATAAATCATAGTCACCAACGGAGTCTTGAAAGGAAATTCATTTTCACCAATTCTGTTTATAATCTCACTACGAACGTTAATAGATCTGTTGAAGGAAATTACATTCGGCATACAATAACCCAGCAAGGGTTGACATGCCGTAAAATCCAACCAACCAATGAGCCAACCAAAAATTGTTTATTAAGGATTATTAGTATTAGTTTCTTGAAACCATATTACTGTGTGCCAACAAATGATTATTATCAACTATTATTAGTTACTTCAAACCATATAGTTATTTACTAAGCTTAGCTTAGATGTGGCACAAGGCCAGAAGTATGGAGCGCTCAATGAAACTCACTAACAATGGTCTGCAAATCTAGCTTGCTAACCATTACACCATGTGTAGATCTGATGAAGGAAAATGCATTCGGCATAAAATAACACAGCAAGAGTTAACATGCCGTTAAATCCAACCAACCAACCAACCAACCAACCAAATATTATTTATTAACTAGCAAGAATATGTATCCACCGAGCGTTAGTATTTAAGTTTTAATATAATGAAATATATTAAATTAGAAACACTAACGAAATTAAATAAGAACGTATATAAAAAGATTACACTTATTTTGATTATATTTTAATCGGTTTCTATATAAAATCATTCATAGGATTGATTTTAATACGTCGTAGAACGAAACAATAATATTAGAGATCAATAAGACCGAGTAATTATTTATCGGTTAAAACCAGTATGCAAATTAACCACACCATATATTATGTAAACCTTTATTTCTTAGTGATATATATTGATCTAATGAAGGAAAGTGGTTTCACACTAAAAAAAAAAGTAAAAAAGCAGACGAATCCCGTATAAACTATTACGGATACAGACTACGCCGACGATCTAGCGCTTCTTGCAAATACACCTGCCTAAGACGAATCTATACTGAATAGCCTGAAACAGGCAGCAAGATGCATTGACCAATGCGTGTATTTAGATAAAACAGAGTTCATGTATTTGAAACAAGATGAGTCCATCTCCAAATTAAATTGCAAGAATCTGAAATTACTAGACCTGTTCATATACCTACGTAGCAATATCTCATCTACAGAAAGTGATGCCAAAATACGCATAGGAAAGGTATGGACTACAAAAGACAGGTTATCCATTATAAAAAATCTGATCTCTCTAATAAAATAAATCCAGAATTCTTCCAAACTTTAGTCGTATCAGTACTACTACTGTATGATCAATCGGTTTGTAACATCAAGCCTTAGCACCTATATGATTATCCCAACCTTATTGCTCTTATGGTTAGCCCCAACCCTTTTCATCATACGGGTGCTAGGTCGGGGCTGAGGGTCTTATAGTTCTGGGTATGACGTTAAACTTTATCTGATGGAGAAGTTCCAGTTCTGGAGCTCTGGGAAAGTACCCCTTAATCACCATTACTCTCAATTCCACTCGGACTCGGAGTGGTAGTACCTGTTAGGGTACCATGTTTGGGTTAAATAGAAAAAATGAGTTTAAAAATTGAGTATCTATGAAGAAAGAATAAAACATATGTCTTCGCGTAAAATGACACAATGGGCTGAGATACCGTAAAACCCAACCAACCAACCAACTACTGTACGGCTGTACCACCTGAACTTTAATAAAACGAAAAGGCAAGCGGAGAAACTACACAAGAATGTTGCCTACGGTTAGGATCACAAAACTAAATTAGCGCAAAGATCTTGTGTTATATACCCACGTGCTCATGTTGCGGGTATATAAACAATGTTTGTTATGTGATATGGAGAGTGAGAGAGGTAGACAGAGTATCAGAGAGATGAGATGCATAACTTTCTTTCTTTCTTTGGTTGGCCATTTGTGATCACCTAGTTGTCTTGCTTGTTGCTTCTTTCTATTTCTTCTCGCCATGTTGGATTCTATCATGTTGTTGGTTCCTCATCTCTTGGCCGTTTGTTGCAACAACCAACAACGCTATGTTACTTTTTAAAACTTTATTCTTAACTAAGTTTCTTTACTGTGGATATATCACAGTACAATAATTAGATTATTACAACGTTTGATATGTTTACCTAAGAGCTATTAAAATACTTCAATATGTAAAATGTATAATGATCTTGACCTCTCTCTCTCTCTCTCTCTCTCTCTCTCTCTCTCTCTCTCTCTCTCTCTCTCTCTCTCTCTCAAAAGGAGAGTTGTAAAATATTTACATTGATTTGCCGATAAAAAAATCTCTAGGGAGGCGTGTAAAATATCTACATTATTTGCTGACAAAAACACTCGGAAAATATCTAAGTTGGACCGGAAATTACCAAAATATATTCCGTATTTCAATATTACAAATAAAACAAACATGTAACTTCTTTTTTTTTTTTTTTTTTTTTTTTTTTTTCCATTCCTTTTAATTTAAGCGACGCAAGACAATTTGGAATATTTCATTTTAAAAAAATTGGGTGAAATAAAATGGGGACAAATACGAAATCAGCGTTTGAGCGAGCCCAGATAATCTGTATATATTTTTGCATTGCATCTTGAACAATTTGGACGGTCTCATTTTTAGAGGGTAGCAACACCCTCTAAAAATGAGACCGTCCAAATTGTTGCAGGACGATAAAGGACGAAAAATTTAGGAACAAGTGTATTGATATATAGATTCGTATGTTGTTGTTTTGTTGTTTTGTTTTTTTGTTTGTTTGTTTGTTTGTTTATTTGCTTTTGGTTTTTTTTATTTTTTTTTTTTTTTCAATCAAATGAACTTGACCAATTCATCAGTTCGTCTCGTGCAATCAACCCACCATAACTTTCCTTTGTTTGTCGTTTTATGCAAGACAGAAAAACCATTAGTCATACTACTACAACTACTACTACGCATGCGCACAGCAATGGAATCATTCTTCCAAAGATCCGACAGGCGTCAATGTGTATGTATAGGAAATTAAACAAATATATGTATGTATGTGCACACGTGTGTGTGTGTGTGTGCGTTGCGTGTGTGTATCTGTCTGTCTGTCTGTCTGTGTGCGCGCGCCCGAATCGGATGTCAGATTTATCAATACTTAAAAGAACGTTCAGCGCGTGCGCATGGATGAGTCACGTGCGTGTAATTCCCATTTCTTTCAACCCCTCTCATATGAATGATACGATCGTGACACATTGAGCTAGGGGGTTGTCGAGATATAATTATATATATATATATATATATATATATATATATATATATATATATATATATATAGTTCCTGATTCTTAACGGACGTAAATGACAGGCCAGAGCCCGCAGACCCACATCAAGCATCCAGAAGAAAACAAAGAAAACGTCGATGAATTATTAGTCGACATTTAGGAAAGAGAAAGCAACAAACCCCTGAAAAAGTCGAGGAAAAGTAGATAGAAATATATATAAAACTGAAAAACGAAAGAGAGAAATAGAAAATAGATACGAACAAACTGAGATAGATAAATAGATAGATAGATTTATATAGATAGCCCTCTCCCCCGAATAAGATGTGGACACAAGGTTGATTTCTTTAGCGGAGTTTTGCAGATTTTTCCTTCTCCTAGACGAGTTACCTAACCAAATTAAAGAGCCTACCCACCCAAGAATTTACCCAGAGATAGGTCGAAAGGGTCCTTAAGTCTCCTGTTTTCTTTTTTCGTTTTTTTTTTATCTCCTTTAACCCCCTTTTTATGTTTAATAGTTGATCTAACCTAATAAAATATTATACTATATATATATATATATATATATATATATATATATATATATATATATATATATATTATAAAAGAAGTAGGTCCGCCGCAAAATGTATTGTTCTCAGAAAATTTTTTTATTCTTTTTATTTTACATACGGAACACGTCTTTCAGATATTCTGGTATCTTCTTCAGGCTTTGATCAATACATATATATATATATATACACATATATATATATATATATATATATATATATATATATATATATATATATATATATATACATAGGTTGTGCGTGTTTCTGCAATTTTTCTGTTATGTATATATATGCACTTACCAATATATATATGTCTGCACTTACAATAAGAAAGAAAAACTTAAACCGTCATTTGGCTATTATAAATTTATTTTGGCCTGTAACTCATAAATGCGCCCAGTTTCGTCAGATAGCCATTACAAAGAACATTTTTTGTACTATTACTCTTGTCTATGATTTTATCTAGGAAGTAATTTTAAGCCTAAAGAATAATGGGTTGTCTTTCTGCTCTAGGGTTGCAAGAAAATGTTGTTTCTTGGTTGGATAAAGTACTCAAAGGTGGTGTAATTCTTCCCCCACCCTGTACGCCACACCCACCCCTTTTTATGTTGTTACCCGGTTACTATGTAATTGCTTTTCTTTTCTTTTTTTTTTTCTGGTAATTCATTGAAAATTTATTGGTTTCACGTCAGCTTTGTACCGAAACATCTAATAAAGTTAACGGCCTTTGATTAAGGGCATCGGTTTTTAAACGCTTTTTTCGAAGGACTTACGGGTAATATCTGTGAAAAAGATATCTTTTTTCGTGTAAGGGTGTTACTAACATCAAGTATTTTGTTGATAGATTTTTCTTTTTTCTTTTAAAGGGTTTTCTTAAGAGAAAAAGGGACAATAAATTAAATTTAAGGTCTGCAACTTTCATTTTATTGGTCATAAACTTTATCTTTGATTATCTATTTATCTCAATCTTTCAATATTTTATCTACATATTACTTTCTACCCCCCTTCCCCTCTCTCTCTCTCTCTCTCTCTCTCTCTCTCTCTCTCTTCTCTCTCTCTCTCTCTTATATATTATATATAATATATATATAGGCACGTTGTCCTGACGAAAAAGTGGCTAACATACTGATATATTATATATATATATATATATATATATTATATATATGTGGTGTGTGTGTGTGTGTGTGTGTGTGTGTGTGTGTTGAAAGAGAAATAAAAAATAAAGTATAGAATGGATAAAATAGGATAATTTAATCAATTTTAATTACACGTGTTTCGATCAGGAGTTTATCCATGTGTACATTATTCAATCTATTATTATTTTTAAATAACAAAATAAAATGAAATAATGATAATAGAAAAAATGTAGAAATGTTCCGCACACAAAGAAGTATCGACCTTCTTCAGAGTAAATCCTTATTTTTTTAAATAAAATTTGTTGGAAAGCAGAGAATTTTTTAAATGTTCTAAAAAAGAACTTTTTAAAAAATCACGTGAAGAGAGTGTTTAAACGCGGTCGAGAAAGACGGTTATAATGATGTCATGTCGCACATGCTTGTGTGTAACTATTTATAAAACCAATGGTAACAATTGCATCTTAAATGTATTGTACACCATAAGGAATAAATATATATATATTTATATATTAGATAGATAGTAAGGGTATAGTATATATACCAAAAAGGGACATAAGTGTTAATTGTAATGAATCAATTAAGAAATATATATATATATATATATATATATATATATATATACTTTATTTCTGTCTCTTTTCTCTCTCTCTCTCTCTATATATATATATATATATATATATATATATAGAGAGAGAGAGAGAGAGAGAGAGAGAGAGAGGGGGGGGAGAAAAAAAGAGACAGAAATAAAGTGAGAAAGGGAGAGAGAAAGAGGGGGATAGTGATACTTTTCTGCGTCACCTAAAAAGTGACATTATTAACACGGGGACATGCTCGCCACTACTCCAAGCGAACACGTGTCGTGTTAACTATAGCAATGGATTTTTTTAAAACTAAAAAATTACAAAATCAGAGAATTACTATTAAATGTAAGCAATCATAAAAACCAAATATATTGGATAACAGTAATATGTGGATACATGTGAATATCATATTTAATTTCTTTGCTTTGGCAAATCAAAAATAAATCCTCATCATACAGAAATTTAACAATAACCGTGAATGAGTAGCACAGGGATCTATGCGGTAAAAGAAGGAGCTGATGGTAGGTGTGGCGCTCTACCTCAGACACCAAAACGATCTCCTTGGTCTAGCGCTAATGAAAAGTGATTCCCTCGCTGTCCAGGCTGATACCGACTTTAAGCCACCGCGACGACGACTTTACTTTTTTTACTTATATTCAATTTTCTTCTTCTTTTTTCTATCTTTCTCCACACACGTATATAAATATACAAATATAATATATATATATATATATATATTATATATATAATATATACACGCACACACACACACAACATATATATATATATATATATATATATATATATATATAATATATATATATATAAGTAAAGAAATAACAAAAAGATTTAGAGATTTTGCTTTATAGTCTATTTCAGGGAGCTTAGACAAAGTGTCTAACTCTCCCGACTCACCATTCATCTGATGAGTAGGGAGAGTTAGACATTTGTCTAGGCTCCCTGAAATAGACTAAAGCAAAATCTCAAGTCTTTGTTATTTTTTACTTATAAATTTGCTCTGTGACTCCTAACATTAAGAAGCACCATTGAGCTCTCAAACTGCGACAGGTTTTTAAAAAAAGACTCTTGGTCCGTAAGGAAGATTGTTCGGTTTTGGATTATTATATATATATATTTATTATATATTTATATATATATATATATATATATATTATTGTCTGAAAAAGTAACAAAGTGATGATTCCATGTCCACTCTACAAATTAACTCAAAATAAAAATGGATGGTAATCTGGTTTTGGGCATTTGTATGAAACATTAAATAAATATCAGAAACCCTTTTTGTTTTTTAGTAAGTTTTTGTTAATTTAGTAGTAGTAAATTTTTTCAGATTTGTATAACTCCTTCTTTTCAAGACTGTGGAAGGACAGTAGTGTTGCTGGCTGCTGTTTTTTTCTTCCCACAAACGGAGACCTATACAAAATAATCTCAAATAATATACTTACGAAGCTAAGCGAAGATCCTTAGACAACACCATTATATATATATATATATATTATTTATATATATTTAATTATTTAATTTTTTTTTCTGAGCAATACAATGCGTATATCGACAACAATTCTATAACTATAGAAAATAATCATGAACAAGTTTAATCTCGGAAAGGGATAGCCCGGTGTGTAGAACATCGTGCAGATCTTTTTCGACTTTATAAGTCTCACAGCGATGTATACTAAGATTTTCCCTCCGACAATAATCGAAACCGGGAACATATTGCAGCCAGGCATATGTCAGAGACCATACTGGCCTTTTCGCGCCACAATATACGCATGTACAATTGCCTTCAAGCCAAAAAGTAAAATGATAATATATTTTATATTCAACAATATTCTAAAATAAAACATCCCAAAATCTTTATATAATAAATAATATATATTATATATATATATAATAATATATAATATAATATATATTCTGTAATCTATCTATTCTATCTAGCTAGTTTATCAAAGTCTGGTTTTTATTGTTTTAAAATCAGGCCAAATAAAATACATTTGAACACATAAGTCCTTTGAGCCTTTGGAACCTGAAATAGAGACAAAAAGGAAGTAAAAAGGGCCGGTTTTCACAATTAACTGACTATGAATATCTAGTAAAATATGATATGGCCTTGGGAAATCTTTTATATATAAGGTGAATATAGCTACTGTGATAAATACGCGGTATACATTCCTGTCACACAACACACACACAACATATATATATATATATATATTATTTTATATATATTATATATTATATATATTATATTTTGATGTTATTGTTTTTATTTGTTATCACTGTTTCTTCCATTCACTCACATATCATATATATATAATATAATATATATATATATATATATATACACTATAATATTTATATATTATATAATATATATATAATAATATATCTTTATTATATTATTTATATTATATTATATAAATATAAAAAATATATTTATTGAATTGGAAAATGTCATTGTTTCTATTTTGTTATCACTGTTTTCTTCGACTTTCACTCAATATATATATATATATATATATATATATATATATATATATTTGGGGAAGAATATGTGCTTATTGAAGTCGTACCTAATTTTTGAAAATTACTTTCTCATATTGTCGTGTAGTAAAAGTCACCATAAAGTGGATTACAACCTACTTCTAAAACAAACGAAAATTGGGAAGGGCCTGCTGGCTTGTAAGGTTAGACTCCCGGCCTTTCAGCTTGACAGTCAGGGTTTCGAATCACGCACAAAGCAGTCTTCCTGTATATAGCCTTGGCTGACGAAAGCCTAATAGCTGAAATGTAACTACAAAGATTGATTTTTTCCCTGATTTGTTTTAGCCTTACATTTGAATAGGTATTCCCACCTAATTTCGTCAATTATTAATTAATTAATTTTTCAAAAATTAGGTACGACTCAATTAAGCACATATTCTCCAAAAATTGTCGGCTAAAAAAGCCATATCAAAAACACATCCGTCCTGTTTGTTTTTACTTCTCTATATATATATTATATATATATAATATATGGATATACAACCACCCACAGACACGTGTTTCGACGTTTTACGTCTCTCCATCAGTGCGGCTCGACATGTTTTACCTGTTACCTCTAGCTGGGAGAAAATCTTGACAGAAAGTTTCGTCTGTCAAGCTCCTTACCCCACGCTATTGAGGCGAAGATCAATTGATCAAACTTACAGGTGTGTTGTTTTTACAATCACAGAGATTATATATAGTAATATATAACACATTACTCAGTAAAGTCCCGGTCCTTACATATAGATGGCGCACCTAAATAAACATCCCCAATGTAATTTTTATAAATAACACCTTCAATAGCACGTGTCAATATTTGAGGCACTCGGATCTGTTAAATTTGTAAAACAAATTACAGATATTAAGGAACCTCTGTTGCAAATTTCAAGAAACATGGAAAATCTGAATTTTGTGTGTTAATAAAGCATTGCTTTCTGATGGGAAAATACTGTTCAAAGTAAAGCAATGGTTGATAAGTGTTATTGGATCTGTTCCGTTGGAAACAACGGTTTAAAAGATAGTATGCTGAATTTAAACTGGGTCGTACAGCACAAATGACTTGAACGCTCAGGTCACCAATCCGGCAGTTTGTCCGGAAACCCAAAAATTCTAACAAATTCGTTTTGGCTGATCGTAAATTCAAGTATTAAAGATAGCAGAGGAGTGAAGATATTAAAGGCAGTATATCATCATTTTGCATGAATATTTGCAATGAGAATGCTGTGTTTTCAAAGTGGTTGTCGCGCGTTTGCTTCACGTCGTCCAAAACAACAAACCATCGGATTTGACTCGCGCGGTTGTTTTTTGCAATGTTCAACCGCAAAAAAAAGGGTTTTTTACATGAAATTGCACTTCGAATTGCTTCCGCACCCACCTATTTCTCCCACAATCTGACCCCCCAGCGGACCTTGGGCTGATTGCAGATCGTAAAAAGATGGCTCCAGGGAAAAGAGACACTTGTCCTTGCGAGGTGAAGAACTGATATCGGAAACTGAGGCGAATTTTGAGGCAAAATAAATCGTTCTACAAAAAAAAGGACCGATGTTGAGAGAATCGTTGAAATCAGTGTACACTATAGAAAGGAGGAATTATGTTGATGAATAAAGTCGGATTTTGTCTCAAAGTGTTAATGTTATTAGTTAGGGCTCAGGACATTGAGTGATGTATTATATATAATATATATATATATATATATAGTATTATAATATTATATAATATATATAATATATATATATATTCACTGGTCTTATAGAAGTGAAAGAAAAGAAAAAGATATTTTCTCTATGCTAGTTTTTTTTCTCAGTCATTATGTAGTAAGCTATCTGATGAGACTAGGCTTATATTAAGATCTGTTCGAAATAAATTTACAATAGCCAAATGACGGTTTGTTAAGTTTTTCTTTATTATCGAAAGTATAAAATTTGCTCTGTATATAATCAATTTGTTAGTTATACATTGAGCTCTCTTAGGGATTTGTAAAAATCCTTGTATAAAATCTTGGTTTGCATCACTGGTGAATGTATTTTTGGGGATATTTCTTTACGAAAATAGATAAAATCTACTTTTGCACAAAAGTAAGGTCTTGGTGATAGTGAATATAATTATATATATATATATAAATATATAACTTTGTTCGTTAATTTTTTATTTTCGTAGTTTCCTCCAGACATACACACATATATACATACATGCAACTGCCTTTTATATATGTACAAGAAGTGGTTACCCGGCGTCCTTTGGGTAGAAGCGAATGGGGCAAAAAGTCTTGCAGATCTGTTATCACTGAATCGTGAGTTAGATGACCCATTAAAATCCCTACGTAAAAAAGACCTTGCGTTTATCTGGCGTTATGTGACGTCAGAAAAAAGTCCACGGACAATTTTGAAAGAAAATTTAATGTCTCCTATTTAAAATCTTAAATGCAAAAAAATAAAAATAAATAAATCAAAAGTATACATGCTGTTACTCTTTAAATTTTATTTGTTGATTATCTTCATGAGATAAATAAAATCTTCGATTTATTTGATTGCACAAAAGTAAGCTCTGGTGATAGTGAATGTATACATATATTTACCTTGTAAATATTTATTAATTGTTTTATTTGAGTAGTTTCTTCCGGATACACACACATACATACATACACACAGCTGCTCTTTGAATATGTGCTAGAAGCAGCTACTCAGCATCCACTGGGTAGAGGGGTGGTAGCAAAACCCCTGGTGTATTGATTTGCTGACTTTTGAGATTTACAAATGATAGACATTTGTAAGTAGAATTTCAGTGCTTTTTCTATGATGGTTTTAATTTTTATATTTCTTCGAATATAAATCAAATCTTCATAATTTTTGCACAAAAAGCAAGAACTTGTTAATATTTTCTTGTATATATATATATATATATATATAATATATATATAATATATTAATATGAGGGGAGGGAAATGAAGAACAAACATGGGATTTTACAAATGGATGGGAATTTATTTGTCGATGTTCGACATTTCGTTTATAAAGGAAACCTTTTTCAGGACAATGAAATTATTCAAGGAGAAAAAAGGATTTATTGTGTTAAAAGATTATGGATGTTTTGAATGTGTTGAAGTTTCGAAATATGTAGAAAATGGTCGTTACCTTTCGTATGATTAGCGTTTATAGTTGAATGTTGGATGCTACATGTGTGAAATCATAAATATCAATGTGATAGGAAACATTGTGGAAGAGCTCGAAAGACCCATTTCCTCATCTAACTGCACAATATATATATATATATATAGTATAATGATATATAGCTATATAGTATAGATGAAATGATGACGATGATTTAATTATTGAATGGAATAAGTTAGATTTAGTGGAGACAGCGCAAAAAAATATTTTTAGGACAATATAGACACACACTAAAATAATTCTAAAGCTATTCCAGGCAAGTATATGATAATATTAGCTACCTAATTTTTTAGTTCCTCTGAGGAGGGTGTACCTTGATGCTAAAAACCGTGGTAGAGAGAAAAACTATTCTAGACTATATTATATATATATATATATATATATTTTATATATATATATATACACTTTGTTGTTAATTGTTGTTATTTCCGTACCTTTTATCCGAAACATACATACAACATAGCACATAAACAGCCAACAAGGTTTACATCTCGCACTGTATAATACTACGTAGTGTTAAATCTACTGATGATGTATGTTAAGCTACTTACACTAGTATGTAGGTAGACGCTGATTAGTATTATTATCAGGTGATATAAATATATATATATATATTATATTATTTATATATATGATGGAGTATAGAATAGAATAGATAGATAGATAGAGAGATAGATTGTAGATAGATAGATTGTTATCAGATAAGTCTAAATCCAAATAAGTCTTTTGTAATATTCATAGATATATTTTTATTTCGTTTTGCCTTCTATATAATATCTGCTTTATTGATTTTTCCTCTCTGCACCTTAATAACTGCGGTTTTTACCATTGCCTTGTCGATTTGCCAAACTGTTTCAAACGGACCTTTTGTCTGTCCACTTCAGAATTCTCATTTCCAGTGCAATTAAATCCACTTATCCGAATGGCTTTCTCACCATGGGCATCTCTTTCTCTTCTTTTTTTTTTCCTTTTTTTTAAATCAACGTCGGGTGAGAGTTTCCACAGTAAATCCCTAGGGAGAATGTACTGGTATCATTTGTCCCCAGCGGCCTTTACCTAATGATGTCATCTCCAGTGGGAGGATATTGGGTCTGGGTTAGACAGTCTGAGTCAGTTTATGACACATCTGCCTCCATAACAGATTTCTATTTCCTTTTACATAAGCGTTATCTATCTATCGCAGTGTGCTCATATCTCTCTCTCTCGCTCTCTGTCTCTCTCATCTCGACATGTCTCTCTCTCTCTCCTCTCTCCTCTCTCTCTCTCTCTCTCTGTAATGTATGTATGTATGTATTTCAGTCCGCGTTCAAATCTATCTCAGTCTGTTCAATCTCTAATATTCTATCGCAGTCCGTTCTATATCTATCTATCTAATCTATCTATCTATCTCAGTTCTGTTCATATCTATCTATCTAGCCTATCTATCGCAGTGTGCTCATATCTATCTAGTCTATCTATCTCTCTATATATCTATATATCAATCTATCTATCGTATCTAAGTATGTCATAGTCTATTCTAGTTCTATTCTATCTATGCTACCTATCTATCTGAGTCCTGGTTCATTCTATCAATCAATCAGTCCTAAATCTCAGTCTGTTCATATCTATCATGCAATTATTATCTATCCGGTCCATGCCATCTCTCTCTCTCTGCTCGTCTCTCTCCTCTCTCTCTGTCTCTCTCTCTCTCGCACTCTGGTCTCAATCTCTCTCTCTTCCTCCATGCATTTCATATCTGTTAAATATCTAATCTATCTCTGTTCAATCTCTATATATCTAGTCGCGTCAGTTCATATCTTCTATCTATCTATCTATCTATTGGAGTTTTCTTTCAATATCTATTTGTTCTATACTAGTTTGTTGCTTATATATCTATCTACTATCTCTCCTCTCTCTCTCTCTCTCTCTCTCTCTCTCCCCTCTCTCTCTCTCTCTCTCTGTATATATATAGTATATATAATATTATATATATATATATAGGCCGAAATGTAGCATACGAGATTGATTTTTCTCCGATTTGTTTTTAGCCATACATTTATAGGTATTCCCGCCAAATTCATTATTTGAATAATTAATTTTCAATTAGGTAGCGACTTCCAAATTAAACCTTATTCTCCAAAAAATTATGCGGCAAAAGCCATTCTAAACAAACCTTGTTTAACAACTTACCACATGACGTCGTGTAATAAAAGTCACGTAGAAAGAGGAATGTTAACCTACTCTTAAACAAATCATAAAATCTAAGAAGTTCGTGTTGGGGTGTTTGGGGGTTACGAGATTCGGCTGTCAGCTTGGACAGTCCGGTTTTCAAAATCACGCACAGGGCGGTCTTACCGATCTATAGCTCTGGCTGATGAGGCCTAATAGGCCGAAATGTACATAACAGAGATTGATTTTTCCTCGATTTTGTTTGCCATACTTTTAATTAGGTATTCCCGCCTATATTCATTATTATTAATTAATTTTCAAAAATTATGGTACGACTACAATTAAACACTTATTCTTCCAAAATATCGGCAAAAGCGCATTCTAAACAAACCTTGTTTACACTTACCACGAGACGTCGTGTAATAAAAGTCACTAGAAAGGAAGTGTTAAGACACTCTCTCTAAAACTAAAATGCATAAAATACTAAGAAGTTCGTGTTTGGTGTTGAGGTGTTATGGAGATCGCCTGTCAGCTTGGCAGTCGGTTGCAAAATCACCTACAGGGCGGTCTTCGATCTAGTAGCTCTGGGCTGATGAAGGCCTAATATGCCGAAATTACATACAGAGATTGATTTTTTCTGCCGATTTGTTTTAGCCATACATTTAATAGGTATTCCCGCCTAATTCATTATTTAATTAATTAATTTTCAAAAATAGGTACGACTCCAATTAAAACACTTTATATATATATATATATATATATATATATATTATATATTAGGGTGTTCATAGCTGTCTGTCTATCTATCTATCTCTGTGTGTTCATATCTATCTGTCTATTTTTTATCTAAGTCTGTTAATATCTATCTACCTATCGACCTTTCTATATATATACCAATCTATCTATCTATCTATCTATCTATATTAGTCTGTTTATATCTATATATCTATCTATTTATGTTAGTCTTATTTATCTATTTATCTATTTATCTATAACAGTGTGTTCATATCTATGTATCTATTTATCTGTCTATTTACTTATCTATCTATATATCTATTCATATCTATCTGTCTATCTATCTATTTATCTATCTCGGTTTGTTCGTATCTATCTATCAATCTCTCTCTCTCTCTCTCTCTTCTATATATATATATATATATAATATATATATATATATATATATATATATATATATCACTGTTCGTTTCTATCTTTCTATTTATCTATATATCGATAATAGTGCATTCATATCTATAACACAGATAGATTTAATGATAAGCGAGATAGATAGATAGATAGATAGATACCCGTGTGTGTGTGTGTGTGTGTGTGTGTGTGTGTGTGTGTTTCTGTGTGTGTGTGTGTCTGTGTGTGTGTGGCTTAGCGTGTGTGGGAACATTGTAGCATTTGCCGCTTGCGTCGGATTCTAGAGAATGACAATTTTAATTCACTCGCTTAACCCCGCCATGTTGAGAGGTCAGTCTATTTGCCAAAAAATAAGGCATTGTATGGTTGCAGACATTTTCAAAATATTACAATGCCAGTCTGAAATTATCAATTGTCCAATAAATTGTCTCACCCAAAGATGACTCTTGGGGATTTGAAAGAATCCTTGTATAAATCTATTGGTGTCTATCAGCATGGGCATGCATTGTCAATTTACTGAGGATAGAAATAGAATCATCCCTAACATAACTGTCTATTGGATACCTATATATATATATATGGAAGCGCGTTGGCTAGTGGTTAGATTCATGGGAAATGGACTCGTCGATTCGAGTTCAATTCCTAGACGAAGCTGTTGGCATTTCACATAGCGCTAATACTCTTGGGAAAGGTATGAATCCATATATTCTCCCTCCAGCTATGGGTTAAATAGTAGGGCAGACTGGACCCTTCAGCCTCGAGTAGGTAACCAGTCTATGAGAGGGATAACTCTGAATTCAAAATTCCTGAGATCGGTCGTTGATTGGGTTTGTGGCAACCCTTGATGCACCAATTCTTTCCTATCGACTGTGCCAAAAAGTGTGGATGGTCCAACACAAGCCTTCACAACTATAAACAAATCACGGTGTGGGTGTTCATTGTGTGTGTGAACCCTCATGCGTCGAAAATCGACGAGAGAGTCCATAATATATATATATATATATATAATATATATATATATATATATATAATTAACGGTTGCATGAACACAGAGTTAAAAACTGGTTAGTTTATTGCTTATGCAATCTTCAGACCAAATGGCATAGACCAGAAACTCTCAGTAATCAGGTTTTGACTCCATGCCCACGCTACCTTAACTCTATGGATAGTAATTGAGCACTATCTACTTCCAAATATAACACCCGTATTACCTGCAATATATATAATATTATATATATATATATAATATATATATATATATATATATATATATATATCATATGCATATATATATATATGCACTGTTTTATCAAAGAATTCCAAGATAAAGGTCATAATTATCTTAAAGATCCTATCTGTGAAACCTGGTAGTCAGTTTCCTCACTGATTCAGTTCCCTAAACCGGCTTCACAAGAACTTTCCAATTTATTATCTTGGCTCATTTGGTTTTTTTTCTTTTCCAACAGTCAAAAATTGTGACTCATTCGGTTTCCCCTTTTTTTTGTTCCGTCGAGTTCCCATTAAAACTAATATATATATATATATATATATATATATATATATATATATATATATATGCTAACTTTTTGAAATCTGAACGTATGAGAAAAAGAAGACAATATGGGAAATATATTGTCGTGTTTCCCTAAGTATAAACATTAGAGGAAGTGGGGAGACACGTGTCGATTTTGGTATTATTTGGATTATTCGCACTATTGTCCTCGTCTTTATTGTTACCTGCACAATGCACGGACCTCCTTCCGGTATTTCTTGTCGGACTCAGTAATTTTCTTGGACTCAGGAACCCCCTTCTCGAACTTGGAACCTTCTCTTCCAACTCGAGAGCTTTCTAAGTTACCCAAACACTCCACAAAGTGATAAACCCTGTTTGTAAAAAGAAATGGTGTGTTGCCTTCAATATTTTGTCTCTTAAAAACAGTTCAGAACACGCACATCAGATGTCACCCTATTGGTGAGGCTTAGAATGTGCCTACAGTACCCCCTGCAGAGAGTTAAGACCTCTCCCTCCTAAAAAATCTTTGTCCTGGATATGACTCTAAGCTGTGTCTGATGATAAGGCTCCAGTTCTGGAGATCTGGGGAGAGTAGAGTACTCTTTTATTGCTATTCTCGCTGACAATTTAAAGCGACAATTCTTTCAAGCCGTAGTTGTATCAGTGCTATTGTATGGCTGCACGACTTGGACCTTAATGAAGCGCCTAGAGAATAAGCTAGATCAGGGTTGTACAAGAATGCTGCTTAAATACCATGGAAACAATACCCCACAAGGACACAACTGTACGGACACCTGGTCTCCATCTCACAAACCATCTGTGTGAGACCAACAAGACATGCTGGACACTGTTGCAAAAACAAGAACGAACTCATAAGCGATGTTCTCCAATGGAAACCAGCACATGGACATGCCAGTGCATGCTGTTCAGTAAAGACCTACATAGACCAGCTCTGTGCGGATACTGGATGTTGCGCAGAGGATCTCCAGAGGACAATAAATGATAGGAACGGTTAGTGAGAGATTGTTATGTATATCCGTGCTATTCACGTGACATCATGATGACTCCCAGGTCCAATCTGACCCGGATTGGTAGTATCTGTTAAGTTCCCATTTATGGGTCAAATAGATCTGTTTAAAAATTATTCGTATTTGATTGGAACACTTGATGCCATATGACTGCATATTATTTGTATTGAAGCTATAACTGTTTCCAGGAATTATCATCATTAGTTACTTAAAACCATGCAAATATCTGCAAACAAATGACGTATTAAATAGAAATAATTACTTGAATCCATATAATCATTAGTATTAGACAGGAACGCTTGAGACTATACAATTGCTTGCAAATAATTTGTATTAGATAGGAACATATGATATCTAATTTCTGTAAATTCATTGTTTTACGAATAGTTACTTAAAGGTATGATTGTTTACTAAGAATTATTATTAGTTACCTGAAAGCGTATAACTGTGTGCAAATAAATGACCACCATTAAATAGAAATAATTGCTTGAAATCATATAATTGTATCAGGACCTGTAGATATACTTCAGTATGATAATTTAATTATTACAACGTTTGATAGATTTACTTAAGAGCTATTGCAAAATAAATTAATTATTCAATCAATCAAACTAAATCCATATAATCATGATGCACATAGAGTAATGGTTAGACCCGTAGGAAATGGACTCGTCGACCTGGGTTCAAATCCTGGACGAGACTGTTTGCATTTCACATAGAGCGAATACCCTTGGGAAAGGTATGAATCCAACTGTGGGTATAAAGTAGGTCAGACCGGGCTCTTTAACATTGAGTAGAATTCTGAACTTAAACCAGGTTAAACTCTGAATAAGAAATTGACCTTGTGTCACATCCTCTTCATGCGGAAATGTCGGTATATATATATATATATATATATATATATGTGTGTGTGTGTGTGTGTGTGTGTGTGTGCTATATTTATAAGTAAATAGTGGTCAATATCGTCGATAGAGTATATATATCATAGTTTGGGAATGTGTGTGTGTATGTGTGTGTGTGTGTGTGTGTGGTTGACTATATATGGATGACTATATGTGTTCCCCATCCCCCTGGGGTTGAGCACTTTGGAGGGGATTTCGCTGATGACCGCCAACTAAAGCATAAACGCAACGCTCTCCTATAAAAGGAATGGAACACTCTATGGCGGCCTTTACATACATACAGATGTGTGTATTAAAACAGCTAAAATCCCCTTCGATAACCAAGCAGTTAAGCTGTCCGACTACTGCTGAATCGATCGGTGTTCTATCCCGGCTGTAGGTAGCTCACTAAATGTCTAGCCACATTGAAGAGACTTGATAAGTCGAAACACGTGTCTGTGGATGACTATATATATATATATATATATATGTGGGGGGGATCAGGATGCCACCTGTATTTTCATCATTATGAATAAAATCTAAAAACTGAAAAATACCCATCCAGTGATAGGCCAGTGATAGGTAAGGGGTCAGTGTATCTTGGAATCCCAAGGTTCTAAGTTCGATACCGGTCCCCGCCAACTCAGCGTATGAGTAGCACAGATTGGGTAATCTGATCTGTGCCGTGAAGTGGGAAGCTGTCGGTAGGTGTGACTTTCCACCTTAGCAAAACAATCTCCCTGGTATAGCGCTATCGAAAAGGGGATAGACTTCTTCGCTGTCCCGGCTGATACCGACAATAGGCTACTCTGTAAACTTTACAACTTTATTTACAAATACGTAATAGAGAAATTAGATGGCAAGGATTGGGATGAGCTGAATATTTTGTCTCTCGTAATAAACTTGATGAACACCTAAAAAGAAAGTTAAATCGTAACAAAGTGTCACTGAGTTGGCAGGAAGTTTAATTATTATGAGATTGCTAATAAAAACGTCATATTATTTATTCAAGCTTTTCGAAATGTTTCTCAGGGCGCCGTCGGCTCGTTCGCACGTGTTTATAAATATCTGGGATTCGTTAAATGAAGAGTAATAAAAAGACAACCATTAAATAGGCATTCATTATTCCTTCCTGGAACACTAATCATTTTTCATTGGTTAATCTAAGAAGTTGGCTGTCTTGAATGAAAAAAAACCCTTGACCCCTAACTAAATAGGTGGGGGGGGTGTTTTAATTCGAGATGACATATATGAAAAGGTTAAAGTGAACGGTCGCGAGTATTTATATATACTAGCAGGACCTGTGGATATACTACAGTATGATAATTTAATTATTACAACGTTTGATATGTTTACTTTAGAGCTATTGCTAAATAGTTCAATATGTAAAAAGTATAATAATCTTCATTTAACCCCCTTTCCCTCTTTTTTCCTTCTTTTCATTATATTTGATTGAAACAGATTAGCGTTATCACTTTCACACGCTCACCCTCTCTCTCTATATTTCCCATACAATCTTTCTTTCTTTCTTTCTTTCTTTCTTATAACACTATTCTGTGCAGTATGTCATTTTTCATACCTTTCTTTCTTTATTATAAAACCGCAATGATGACGTCACAAATAACAAATGAGAATTCGTGATTAAGCGACACCAGATAATAAAAAATTACATTTTTGCATTTCATCTGAGGTGATTTGAACGATCTCATTTTAAACCAGAGGGTGTTGCAGGATGATAACAGATGGATGATTAAGGAACACGCGTATTAATATATAGATATATATTTACCAACCCTTCTGCACGAGCAGGATGTGACACAAAATCAGTTTCTTAAGCAGAGTTTAACAGGTTTGAATTCAGAGTTTTCCTTCAAGATTATCATACTTTTTACTTATTGAACTATTTAGCAATAGCTCTTAAGTAAATATATCAAATTTTGTAATAATTAGATTATCATGATGTGGTATATCCAATTTCTATTCTTAGTTTAACTTAGTGTGAATCAAATGCAGAGACAAGTTTAAAATTCTAACCTAAACTATTAATGTGACCCACATTTTATCGAATTGTCATTGTTTTCTTATTAAGCGTTATAACAAAGGCAATATTAGGTCTAGGGTCCGGATTAATAAAGTATCTAATCAATTTTATTAACATTCCATTAAGGATTCCCCAAAAGGATAATCCAGATTAAGTTAATCACTTCTGAAGAGCCTTTCTATTGGTTTAATTTTGAAAAAAGGTAAAGAGGGGGGTAACTTAATTGTCCTCGATAATCATGTCTCCTGATTATAGGATATCGAGCTGGGCTTAAGACAACAACAACAAAAAACTTCATGAATGCTGATAGAACTGATATAGTTATTTACTAAGCTTAGTTAAGTTGTGGCACAAGGCCAGATGTATAGGACGGCCAGAGAGAATCGAACTCACTAACAATGCTTTGCTAATATAGCTTGCTAACCATTACACCACATGAGGTGCCTTGATGGAACTGATATATATATAGCGTACCTAACGTGGTGTAATGGTTAGCAAGCTATATTAGCAGACGATTAGTAGCGAGTTCGATCCTAACTGGGCGCTCCATTCTTCTGGCCTTGTGCCACATCTAAGCAAAACTTAGTAAATATATTATAGGTGCTACAATTCCAGATGGTGTTAGTTAGAAAGAGACTGACCAATGGCGGTGGTTTGGTGCCACACCTTAAGATTATAGTTTTCAGATATAGGCTGAAGAAGTCACAAAGATGTGTGTGTGTGTGTGTGTGAGAGAGAGAGAGAGAAGAGAGGGGGGGGGAAGAAAAGAGAAGGAAAGAAAGAGAATTAAATGGAAAGAAAATGCATTAAGAATGTGAACACAGTGTTTCTCTCTAGATTGGCCTACGTGACAATAGATAGATAGATAGATAGATAGAGAGAGAGAGAGAGAGAGAGAGAGAGAGAGAGAGGAGAGAGAGAAGAGGGGGGTGAGAGAATTAAATGGAAAAGAAATGTAATAAGAATGTGAAAACAATGTTTCTCTCTCGACCGGCCTGCGTGACAGAAGTAGATAGATAGATAGATAGATAGATAGATAGGAACGGTCTATGATGCATAGATAGGGAGATCTTAACGGTATGCCATACCGTCTGGGATCATTTTATACCTTGGGGTTAGGAAATTGCATATATAGTCAAGTATGCCCTACGAGTTCCCCATAAATGGATTTTTTTAAAAATGTGTTTAATAAATAATTAGTTAGTTATTGTTTTCTAATTTTATTGTTTTCTAATTTTATTGTTTTACTGTTCAAACGTATCAAATCAATCCTATTTATGATTTTATATTGAAATCAATTAGAATTAAGTAAAAATAATTGTAATCTTTTTAGTGTTCTTATTTAATTTCATTAGTCTTTCTAATCTAATATGATATTTGATAATAGCAAAACTTTAATAATTGTGTCCGTATAGTGCATTTTTTTTTTGGCTAGTTTATTTAAAATTAGTTATAATCTTATCTATAAAATTTATTTTATAGATAAAATAATCGGTTGAATATAAGATAATCCTCTGGGTATTAAATTATTGTTAATCTTAATCTCTTAGAAAAAAAGATTATATAACTTGTACGGCTTTTCTCTGTCCTTGAACAACCGAAACGAAAACTGACATGAACAGGGTTAATGTTGAAATTAGATTGGTTTGGTTTGTTTTGTTTTACGGCATATCAACCTCAGTGGGTCATTTAATGCCGACAAAGTTGTGAAATAAATTCATTCTTAATGCATAATACAATTTTGTTTATCAACTCATGTTTTTCTATTTAACCCATAGGTGGGTTGAAATTAGAGTGAAATGTTTGTCGGTGGAACAATTCCCGTAGCTAGGTAGCCATATCTCATCCACAGAAAGCGATGTTAATGAACGCATAGGGAAGGCATAGTCTGCTGTAGAAAGATTATCAATCGTATAGAAATCTGATCTCACGGATAAGCTAAAGCGAAAATACTTCCAAGTTGTAGTTGTATCAGTGCTACTGTACGGCTGCACCACTTGGACCCTAACGAAGCGCTGGTGTTTTTCTCACATCAGAAACCGTTATTTTAAAGCAATCAATATGAAAGATTTATTTGAAAATATCAACATAGAGGATATTCTCTCCTTTTTTAGGGAAATAAACATTATACCATAAAATATAGACATGAAACTAATCAATACCATACAACATAATTCCCAATAATGCTAACACATTGTTCGAACCAATTACTAAAAAGTATAAATATAAATACACGATATGTATTACTTTCTAACCGTTAGGCATGACATGACCCCAGACGGGTTGATATGCCGTTAAAATCAATAAACCAGCCAATCAACCTAACGAAGATGGGAGTTAAACAAGAATATTCACTGGGATTTTAAATAAATCGTTGAAATAGTTATATCGTAGTCCGACAGTAAGGAATGAATAAACACGGGAGACAATATTAGAAGTCAACTATATGTATTTCATGTTGATTAAAAATAATTACACTATTTATAGTCTTTTCAGACAAGTCCATTGTGTCAGTGAGGGGTGTTTTATCAATCTACAACAGAAACAACACACAACAGGAAGGCAGCTGTACGGCCACTCATCCCCCCATCATACAAACCATCCGAGTGAGACGAACAAGACATACTGGATACTGTTGGAGAAGCAAGGATGAACGTGAGGTTCTCCTGTGGAAACCTGCACATGGGCACGTCAATGTGAGCAAGGTCCAGCAAAAGACCTATATCGACCAGCTCTGTGCGGATACTGAATACCTGTAATCTGAGCATATTTATGAATACTAACAAGACCTGTAGATAGACCACAATATGATAATTTAGTTTGCTTGGCGCTAGTAAAAACGAGATAGACTCCCTCGCTGTCCTGCTGATATCTACAATAGGTCACTCCGTCCATATTACATTACTTTATACTTTTAGCCCAGTGCGCCAAATATGACACTATATGAGGTGGTCGTTGAGACCATATTAGTATAGAATAAATTTCAGTGTGGTTTTCCCAACTTTTTTATTTATAGATCAAAGTATTTTGATTTCCTGACCTTGCAGCGCTGTCAATCAGGTAGTCGCTTCGTCACATAAAGAAGATCTGAAGAAATTAGCGCTCAAATCGCTGGAGGAAACGTCGTCTATTTTCGATCAAACTGATGACTATTTCTTCTTCTTCTTTTTCAAAGCGTGCAGCCTACATGATCAATGACTCTTCACACATTCCTCTTTCTTTAAGGAAGAAACGTTTTAAAATTGCTGATTGATGTCTGCTTGTTTGGTTTGGTTTGTTTTGTTTTGTTTTACGGCATATCAACCTCAGTGGGTCATTTAATGCCGATAAAGTTTTGAAATAAATCAAATCTTAATGGATAATAAAAAATTTTTATAAATATATTTTTCTATTTAACCCATAGATGGGACCCTAACAGGTATTACCACCCCGGGTCAGAGTAGACCAGGGAGCAATGGTGATAAAGGGGTGCTCCACATTCCCCAAACCTCCAAAACTGGAACCTCACCATCAGATAGAGTTTAACGTCATTCCCAGGACATGTAGACCCTCAGCCACCGCCTTCTAGCACCCATATGATAAAAAGGATTGGGGCTTGCCATAAGGGCAATAGTGTTGGGAAAATCATATAGGTGCTAGGGCTTGACGTGACCAGCCGATTGATCGGAGGGGGCCTCTCCGACCGACCGTCTAGCCCAAGATAGGGCCAAAGTGGAGTATTGCATGTCATGAACTGCTCATCCACCTGGGCTCTATCCTTAGGCATCACGGGTCGCCACCCATGGCCAACAGGTGGCCCCATTGGGAGAGTCTTACCCCTCTGCAGAGGTGCAGTCGGTGCATTCTAACGCCCCACCGACAGGGCGGTGATGTCTGCGTGTGTAAGTTCATTCACAAAAGGCAAAACGTTAAGTAAACTTCGAAGACATATAGGAAGCATACTCCTCCTATTCCCCCTCCTAGTCCCCACCATCATCATCATCATCATCATCATCATCAAAGGCGTACCAACAGCACGGTTTCCATTGACTTTGTCCGTGGTCTCTCTCTCTCTCTCTCTCTCTCTCTCTCTCTCTCTCTCTCTCTCTCTCTCTCTCTCTATATATATATATATATACATACACACACACACACACACACACACACACACATATATATATATATATATATATATATATATATATATACATATATACAAGGTGTGTCAAGAAA
>CM042147.1:53305506-53373006 GCA_023376005.1 Doryteuthis pealeii | reverse complement strand
TTGTTTTGATTTTTTTAACTGTCACTCCAGCTGTTTGTTTTTAAATACCAAACGCCATTTATATTTCTGTCTACATACGTTCAAAATTTCCGATCTTTGGTTTAATAATTCTTTGGAATTGAAATAGGTTGCGATAGTTAATTTCTCCACGGGGCATTCGCTTTTGTAATTGAGAGTACAGGGATTGTTACTTAAAAAAGACATCATTTATTACCCGCTCTATAATTATGTGATCTTTTAACAATTTTCCACTTTATAATAGGGTATATACCGTATTTGTTTTTAATGACATAAATATATTTAGAAAGGGCTGTACTATGAAAAAGATTTTCAACATCAAGTGAAACTATAAAAAAGCTGATAAAACCAATATTTTCGCTGTGCTTAACAAAACAGTCTACAGCTCTAAATTACAAAAAATACTAGATAATCATACAAAGTTTTTTACAAAGTTTTTAAAAAATCTACAAAAACCCCATAAACCAACGGAAAACAAAAATAAACAAACTAATCCCGGCTAATAATGCCCAACTGGACAGTTTAAAACTCAATAATTATTGGTGATTAAAAACCTGGATACATATAAGGAACAGTAAAAGTCCATAAACAACAACACTCCCTCCGTCCTATCATTTCTCAAGTTACTAACCTATATAACAAAATAAATCAACCAACTGATTACACCATATATGACCACCAAATCTGAAATCCACATACGAACTAATTCAAATTCTTCAAACCTCAAAACCAAATAACCAAATCATAACTTCACTTGATGTTGAAAATCTTTTTACAAATGTTCCAGTAAAATAAACCATCGACGTCATCATACAAAATATGTGTACAATAACCCAGAATATCCACCACTCAAAATCAACCCTAACATTCTTTAAAAAAAACTCCTCCCCTGCTGCACAACAGAAATTCTATTTTATTATCACCAAGGCAATCTGTATATCCAGCAAGACGGTATATCGATAGGCTCGGTTCTTGGCTCCACATTCAGCAATTTATACAAAACAAAGTTTTCAATATCATTTAAAAACTCACCATCTATATTCGTTACGTCGATAATATTCTCCTCCTCGTCAATAGCATAAACAAACTCCATGAACTCCAAAGAACATTTCAACAAAACTCCGTCGTTAACTTTACATATGAACTCAACAATAACAATCAACTTCCATTCCTCGACGTAATGATAGACACTAACAACATATTCACCACTTACCCATATAAAAACCGACAAGTAACAATTCCTGTACTCTCAATTACAAAAGCGAATTCCCCGTACAGTACAAAAGAGCTATCATAAAAAAAAAACTTAATAAATTGTGCAAAATTCATTTCCTCATTAAAAACAATATTCTTTTCGGAACTCAAAGATATTAAACAAACTCTCATCAACAATGAATTACATTGTTGACGAACAAATCTGACAGACCATTCATAACATTAACCACAACGAAAAAGAAACTACAGTCAATAGCTCCACTCACAACATATATTATCGAAATCAGATGCACTGAAACTATAAACTGCAAGAAATAATAATAATAATAATAATAATAATAATAATAATAATAATGTTTCTTCCACTGACCCTAACAACAAAGTTAAACTAATTATCTATTACCCAAAGTTAAAAACCACCAACCTTGTCACATGCAACAACTCATCCAAAAAACTTGTCGTCTTAACGAGACCAATCTTGTGTATAAATTTAAATCTCCAGTAAGAGACTGACTCTCCAAAATGGAAAGCACATACATTGGTCACACAACGACGACATTGTCACGCAAGTTACCCCTACATGTAACAGATACAAGCTCCATCATGCAACACTTAAAATCACATTCGTGCCTCTCTCTAGTTACCGGAAGATTCTAAATGAAAACACCCTTATACTACACAAAAAAATTCAAATACTCGTGGTCCTATACATTAAACAAAGAAAAAACACCTTAAACATGATAAACTTCGAAACTAGTCAACATGTTTTCAAATGCCTATGATTTCCCGCCAATTCTCCTCCCATCATTACCCATAACATTCTTATAAACTTGTGAGCCCCTTCTCCTACATATTCATACAGCTAATTTGTTTAAAAATAAGCAATGGAAACATCTTACCAGTTGCCTACCTGACGATAGCACTTAGTAGTGCGGAAAGTACTCGTATTGCAAGTGAATGTGACCTTTCCTTCTCTGGCTGAATGTCAGTGCCTGGCCATCAATCAATCTGTCTCTTCTTTATGTTGATATATATATATATAATATATATATATAATATATATATATATATATATATATATATATATATATATTATCCTATTTGTATCTATCTCAGTCTGCTTGAATTTATGTACCACCTTCTGTTCATGCAGACTAAGATAGATAGATGCAAATAGGAGATATACATATACATATATATATACCCTGCGGATAAATAGATAGATAGATAGATATGAACAGAGGAGATAGATAAGTAGATATGAATAGAGGAAATAAATTGATAGATATGAACTGAGGAATAGATAGATAGATAGATAGATAGTCTAAGTTTGCATACTCAAATTTTGAGTGCATACAATATGAGATAGTTCTTTATTCAATCTATTGACGATCTTAGGTAATGTGACGTAAGCAGTGATATTTTTCGGTTACAGTCAAATTCAGACCGAATCTCCATTATTAATAAGATATTGCGTTTTCATAGAAAATTATAGATAGTTCATTACCTATTCTCACACCTTATCCCAAAATACTTTAGTAATTATTCAATCCCTTTAAAGGCAAAATTTTCTAAGCTGATTTTCATGGTAAGCAGACCTTTCCAACTTGAATTGGCACACACTCCTATACTATCCCTCACCTTGCCTTTGTGCCATACTAAGTTAAGTTTAATAAAATACTTTTCACACATCAGTTTCTTCTTTTGTTTATTAATATAAATAAATATAATTATTGCTCCTCGTTTAAATTGTGTTACCCTCACCTCCCTAACTCTATTCCTGATTTCTGACAGATGGACCCATGTGTCAGTTAAACTGCACCTCATTTGAAAGCATCTGTTTCCATTTGATAAGCGAGCCAATTGTTAGCGGTTAAATCGTGGTGCTGTTGGGTGAACGAACTTGGTTACTCTCCAAAGGTTTGATTGAATTAAGGGAATGCTTAAACTTAATTACAACAGCAGCATCAGAAGAAGAAGAGGAGGAAGAAGAAGAATTTGGAAATATTGAAGAAGAAGAAGAAGAAGAAGAAGAAGAAGAAGAAGAAGAAGAAGAAGAAGAAGAAGAAGAAGAAGAAGAAGAAGAAAGTAATAAAATACCATAGCTTATAAGTCGATTTTAAAGCATTTTTTTAAAGATAGATTTTAACGGTACATCAATCCATCTAGGGGTATCTTATGCCAAGATGTTAGAGAATCACGTTCACTGTACGTTCATATGTACATTTTTTATAGTTGTTTCTTAAGAAGTAGTATTTTTCACGTGGTTCTATCGAATACTATAATTTTTTTAACCGATCTATTGGACCCATAGATGGTACCCTAACAGGTCTACTCCCAGATTTACTCCGACCCATAGTAGTAACTGTTAGTGTACCTACAGTAGTACCGACACGGATACAGCTTGGATGAATTCTCGTTTTATTTATATTATTATTTACAGTCATTACCTATCAATAGTTGTTCATGGTATCTTTCTTCTGTCAGTCTTAATTTAGTCTACCATTAATATGAGGCCACGATGAAAGAACAGTCTCTCGCATTATCTATCCACGTAGTTGTTCAAGTTGCATTTCGTAGAGGAAAGTGTAAAAAAAAGAGTATATCGTTTGATGTTTCGGACTGTTGTCTTCATCTTTATTGTGGTATGTAAAATCACAACCTTTCGGCCGCTGTATTCTCAGTCCTTCCTCAGGTTATTCCTTTGTACCGGAACATAGTAACGACCCAACTGGGAAATTATTTGCTGTTGATTAAACAAGGCGTTGAAGAACATCTAAAAAATCCGATAAATTATTTCGTTTGATGTTTTTTTTGTTTTGTTTTTTTACATTAACTAGATAATCCGACTTTAGCCGTATCCAATTAATCTCCGAGATAATTGTTATTTGATTAATTCGTAACAGATTAAATGAGATAATTATTCACTTTTTGGTGGCCTTGATGAATTTCGTTAGATCCATTTTAGTCTGAAGATGAAGATGGCTAAGAAGGGGGAGAAAGTAGTGAAAAAAGAGAGACAGTATCTGAATTTTTGAGACGAGGCTTCATAATTTGTATTATTTCTATTATTATCATCATATACACTACGTTTCGGCCGATGTACCCTCTGGTTTTTTTTTTGTCGAACTCGGGAACTTTCCTTCCCGACAATGGTACGGGATAAGTAAGTAGCAGATCCCTCGCTGGAAGAACACACCAGTGTCCTAACAGATAATCTGACGGAGATTTTCTGTGTGGAAACAACCTACTTCGGGATGGGGTCTGCTCTCTCTCTCTCTCTCTCTCTCTCTCTCTCTCTCTCTCTCTCTCTCTCTCTCTCTCACTCACTCACACACACACACACACACACACACACTTATTCACTCTAAACTTTCTTTCCTTCTTTTCATCTTTTCGTTATGGTCGTTTGAAACAGATTAGTCTTATCGCTTCTGGGTGCTCACCCCTTCTCTATATTTCCCCTATACTCTTTCTTACTTTTTTCTTTCTTGCGTTCTTTCTTATTTTTTCTATGTAGCATTTTTTCTATGTAGCATATCCTTTTTCTTCCCTTTATTTCTTTATAATAAAAACGGAATGGTCAGAGTTAGCAGAGGGAACAACACTCATAACGAAATAATTCGGTGGATAAGCAACACCAAATTATCATGATTTATATTTTTGTATTGCATCTTTGTACGGTCTCATTTTTAACCAGAGGGTGTTGTAAGATGGTAACGGTCGTATAATTAAGGAACACGATTATTAGTATATACTTATTACAGCTGGTTATGCTTAGCTTGCTACCGAATATTACCTAATCCGTTGAGTTCAAAACATAAATTCTCTCCTGAGTATAACATTAAAGTGTATCTAATGATGAGGCTCCAATTTGGAGCTTTGGGAATGTGGAGAACCCCTTCATTGCCATCACTCCACCCTGACCCGAAATGGTAGTACCTGTCAGGGTTGAATAAATCAAAAATGAGTTTACAAAAATATGTTTAAAATATTGAGTTTAAAAAGAAAATTAAGTACCCATAAAAAATGAATCAAACTAAACGTCTTTGGCATAAAATAATCCAATAAGGGTTGACATACCGTAGATTCCAACCAACCAACCAGCCTAATCCGTTCAGTTCAAATCATAAATGTTCAGTTTTGACGCGTGTGAATCACGTGAAGGAAGACTTGAATGTTGTAATCATATTGGCAAACAATTCTCTCTTAAACATATTCAAATAATTCGCAGTGTTATTGTGGCCTCCCGTCCTCTATCCCCGCCATCGTCAGGTTAAAGATGGCGTCCGAACGCCGTTTCCCGTTTCGCAGGAAGCGGACGCCAAAGGGGCGGTAGAAAATAGACGCACAAGAATCAATCTAGTGAAAATCGATCAGACCTTTCCAAGGGTAAGAAAGAAAGAAAGAGAAGTTTACAGTGTACTGCAGGTGTCACGTTGGACATTACAGTGTTCATAAAATCAATAGTGTCTTCAGTTAAATGCTTATGGATATTTATTCATTACCGACAAGAATTGAATGAGAAGGAGGAGGGGACGGAGGGGGCGGAGGGGAAGAGGAGGAAGAGGATGAATTGTCTGGGTGGACCCGCTGACGGTGTTTGTGGAGATTTTACCTTCACAGCCTCCCACGGGACAGGAAATTGATTATTCATATATTCCCATCATGGTGCATTCCGTCCTTCATTCGATTATTCTATTGGGTCGCCGGGTCGGATGTCGGAGTCTTGATATTGTACGTGTAAAAGTGAAGAATAATGATGGAATTGAAGAGAAGCGTCAATAAATTCAAATCTCTCTCTCTCTCTCTCTCTCTCACACTATATACTATATATATATATATATATATATATATATATATATATATATACTATATATATATATATATATATATATAATATCATCTTCAATGTGCATGGTTGGCACTATTATACGTGAAAAAGCTGTAGTAATCCAACGTGCAGTGTTATTAGAATAGTGCTCAATATCTGTGATAGAGCGTTAATAGATAAATAAATAAATAATTGTTTTAGTTTATATTCATTTGCATTGGAACAATTTTGCTACCATTTGTTTCTTGCTACCATTGGTTTCGGGCAAGAAACCAATGCTAGCAAAACTGTTCCAATGCAAATGAATATAAACTAAAACAATTATTATATAAACTAGCAAATATATGCACCCCCCGGGTGCAAGTATTTAAGTTTTAATATAATAAAATATCATGTTAAATTAGAAAGGCTAATGAAACTGAATAAAAATGCAGATAACATGATTTGGAACAGAGGGGTATGATTGAAAAATAGAACAACTTTGAAACTAACTCTTCCATTATTTTCAATTACTCCTATTCCTAATTTAACTATTTAGTTAAAATAGGAAGTAAAGAATAATATTACAGTTATTTCTTTTTGTTAAGGGATTTCTTTTAAGATTTATTGAAGATAATTTTGCTCATATTCAATAAGATAAAACTAAACAATTAGAAATCAATAATATTAAGCACATATTTATTAAAATCAAATTTTTTAAGATCAATATGCAAATTAGCCTTCCCATTCACACTGTAAACCGCTGTTTTGTTGTATATATAAATACAACTGCATGTTATTTGTATGTAGATATAGTCAACAGTCTTAATGATGTAAAACAATTTTATTAATAATTGAGGTTTAAATAAAAATAAAATCATGGAGAATGGGATGCAGATAACAAAGGGAATTGTGATTTGTATAGTAATATAGTTTCGGTTACAGACAGAAAAACATACTATCTCCATTATAATAAGATATAAACTAAAACATTTATTTATTTATCTATATATATATATATATATATATATATATATTATTATTATATACTTAAGTAAAGCGAATCAATGTTTGTCTCCTAAAGTCATTTTTCCTATTAAGTTTAATGGCACAAACTTCATATCAAAATATTCCTTACTTTTAGGATTGAGTTGTGTTCGAAAAAATCCATTTTAATTGATTCTAATTCGTCATAATTTGCAATTAAGTCAACATCTGATCTGTCTCTTACTTCACATTCTGCATATCACTTTCCCCCTCTCTATGTATATCTTGATTACCTCCTCGTTATATATATCATTTTCCCTGCGAGATTAAAGACAGTGATTAAGAGAGTGCGAAATGTATTTGTACGTTAAGTTTTATAAGCAGCTATCCCGGCCAACATCTTTTCTCTTAATGAATTTAAATTAGGTCAAATGTTCCTTTTCTTAGAAATCTTACAAAATCATTTTAACGTTTGTTTTAGTAATTCTCTGGTCGTATCTTTTTTTAAATCATTTTTTTGCTTTGCAAACTCTCTTTTCCCTAATCCCAATTATCTATTTATAGTTCGATGGGTGACCCAACAGGTCACGTTTTTTCTAATATATATATATATATATATATATATATATATATATATATATATATATATACTAGAAAAGACGTAAACTGTTGGGTCACCGGGGTAGATTGTTGAAAAAAAATCACCATAATGTAATTTATTTTTAATACATTTTAAACTATTTATCGGTCAATTTTGCTCAAATTTATCGTAAACATGACCGTCAACTCTGTCTAAGATGACGTAAAATCTGTATTTTACAAAATAAATTTACCCCACCCCCACTGAAAATTTCATTAAAATCGGATAATTCCCTGATTTTTGGTAATTTTTTTTTCAATTAATTTGCAAAATATGGATTTTACGCCAACTTTGCCAGTGCTAAATATTTTTCATTTAGATGAATTTTTATATATTTATCCTTCCCAAAATATGAATATAAATGAATATAAATAAACTTTTGTGTTAAATCTGTGTTTTTATTTTAACATTACTTGCATTCACAAGAAAGAATATTTACAGGGCCGGTAAAATAAGCATAAAAGTAGGTTTGTCTTAATAATAACCTCTTCTTTCTTTTTACTCAGTTATTTTATTTGTTTCGTCTTTGACCCTATAAATTTTTAAAACTAATAATTAAAGTAATTTTTTTTTTAATTTAAAACATGACATCAATTTTATTTATTCATTTATTTTTTTTTACAACCAAGAAAACAATTTTAAGTCAAATTATGTACGAATCTTATTTACATTTTTTAATAAATCAAACAATTATCTTATGTTTACCTTCCTTCGATAAATTTTAAGTAGAGCTTTGTAAAAAAAACTGAGAGAGAGAGAGAGAGAGAGAGAGAGAGAGAGAGAGAGAGTCAGTCAACAGCAGTCAGCTAGTCAATTTGCATTGCCTTCTTGAACCGGAACTAATTTCTCTCTCACACACACTTGGAGCAATTAGCGAAAGTAACACATATACCAAGTAGGTATTCTAGATGTATTGAGAGAGGGGGAGATAAATTGGCTATAAGTATAGACAGAGAATGGTGGATTTTTTACTTAATTGCAAATTACGACTAATTAGAACTAAATGAAATGGAATTTTTTCAAACATTAATTAGATATAGGATTAAATTATATTCTGGGATGTGTTTTGAGTCATTAAACTATTTAGGAAAAAAACTTTTAGGTGGCAAAAGTTGATTGTCAGCTTTAGTATATATATATATATATATATATAATATATATATATATATATATATAGAGAGAGAGAGAGAGAGAGAGAGAGAGAGAGAGAGAGTTAGTGACAGAGAGAGTAAGGACCGGTTTAGCTCAGTCGGTAGAGCGTTCAGCTAGGAATCATACGGTTCTTGGTTCGATACCTGCCCTCGCCAACTCAGCGTAAGAGTAGCACAGGGATGTGCGCGGTAAAGTGAGGAGCTGATGGTAGGTGTGGCGCTCCACCTCAGATGCTAAAATAATCTCCTTCGTCTAGCGCTATTAAAAGGGGATAGACTCCCTCGTTGTCTGGCTGATACCGACATTAGGCCGCCCCGACGACTTTACTTACTTTATATATATATATATATATATATATATATATATATATATATATATATATAATATATACCAACCCATCTGCATGATTTGTTTAAATTCATATTTTTTAATAAATACTACTGGTTGACGCTCAGCCATCGCTGATAACAGTATGGGTGTTTGATATAAGAGTAATTTGAAGAATATGATCGAGACAATCATATAATTCATAGGGCTTGACATGATCAGCCGTTTAATAGGCTCGGGCCTCTCCGGTTGCCCGTCTAACTCAAGTAAGGACTGAAGCGTAATGTTGTATAACATGCGACCATTTAGTGAATGCGTAAAATCCAACCAACCAACCAACCAATCAACCAACAACAGAACAGAAGAGAGAGGAGGAATAAAGTAATTCAGTTAAAAATGATTTTGTAAAATTTCTAAGAAATGGAACGTTTGACCTAATTTAAATTCATTAAGAGCAAAGATGTTGGCCGGGCTAGCTGTTTGTGAAACTTAACATACAAATACATTTCGCACTCTCTTAATCACTGTCTTTAATCACAGGGAAAATAATATATATAACGAGGAGGTAATCAAGATATACATAGAGAGGGGCAAAGTGATATGCAGAATGTGAGTTAGAGACGGATCAAAATTTGACTTAATTGCAAATCACGACTAATTAGAATCAATTAAAATGGATTTTTTTTTTCAGATAAAAATTTAATCTTGAATTTTTTGTAAAGTTACGGAATGCAAAAGACACCAGCAGATTGGTTGATTGATTTTAACGGCCTCTCAACCCGTCTAGGAATATTTTATGCCTAGATGTTAGGAATCACGTTCATTGCACATTTATATTTACATATTTTGTGTAGTGTAGTTTTTTATACACAGTTATATGACATTAAGTATTTCAATGTAATAAATATTAATTAAGAAGCATTTCTATCTAATCTATATATTAATACCTGTTCCTTATTTGTACGACCGTTATCATCTTGCACCTTTCTCTGGTTAAAAATAAGACTGTCCAAATCGTCCAAGATTAAATGCAAGAATGTAATTGCTTGTTATCTGGTGTTGCTTATCCGCCAAATACTTTGAAGATTGAACAGGAAAAGCGGTTTATAAGAATGATTTTAAGAGGTTTTTTTTTGTCTTATTTTCATTTCCTTCATAAAGTCGTCGGCGTGCCCTAAAGTCGGTATCAGCCAATCAGCGAGGGAGTTTTTCACTAGCGCTAGACCAAGGAGAGTACTTTTGCGTCTGATGTGGAGCACCACACCTACCATCAGCTCCTTACTTTACCGCACAGATCACTGTGCTACTCATACGCTGAGTTGGCAAGGGCCGGTATCGAACCAGGAACCTTGTGGTTTCTAGCCGAAAGCTCTACCGACTGAGCTAACCCGGCCCTACATGTAAGTGGGTAAAGAAGTTTATAAAGGGCCAAACAATTTCTTCATAATTATGTTTTATTTACATATTTTTGTTTTGTTTGTGAAATATTCTATTTTCAATAACCGACCTGTTTATTTGGTTATGCGCAGGTGGATTAACGCTGCTATAATTTGATTCTAAATCTACAAAGAGATAATCCTTAAAACTAGGCATTACTTATCCCCCCCTCTCTCTCTCTCTCTCTCTCTCTCTCTCTCTCTCTCTCTCTCTCTCTCTCTCTCTCTAGATTTCTATAAGAATTTATTAAATCGGATAATTTCATCTCGTTATATTTTTTTAATAATCGATTCTCCACTATTCTTGGGTATCAGAATTGCCCATAGCTAAAACCCAGCGGCTAGAAAACTTAATCCGAGAGATAATCACAATTCGCAAAAGCATTCTTCTAGCAAGAATACACGGTGATGCCTGGGAAAAATAAACCAAACTTAAAGATCATTGAGTGAATTTTGACATATCAAAAAATAAATTAAAGATTGAAAAACGTAAGCACGTACATTTCTGATATGAACCTCTGATAATGAAGTTTATACTTCGAAATCGATAAGACAAAAATAACATCTTTTTGTTTTTATTTTTTATACGCATTGTAATTGCCTTCAAATTATTAATATATTAAAAGATTGATTGATTTTAATGGCTTGTCAATCCGTCTAGGGTTATTTCATACTTACTGGTAAGGGAATCGCATTCATTATCAGTTTATATTTACATGTTTTGTAGTTATTTCTTATGAGGTTTTTTTTTTTTTTTTCACTCAGTTGTATAATATCAAGTATTTCCATCTTATTTCAATATCAATACTCGTGTTCCTTTGTTGTACGACCGTTATCATCTTAAAACACCTCCTGGTTTAAACTGACACCGTCCAAATCGTTAAGATGAAATGCAAAAATATAAATTCTGATTATCTAGAATTGCTGAATTCTTATTTCTTATGACTGTCGCCACCCCAGCTAAATAATGAACCATTCCGTTTTTATTAAAAATAAAGAAAGGGAAAAAAAGGAAATTCTACAAGAAAAATATAATAAGAAAGAAAGAAAGAAAGAAAGAAGGGGAAAGACAGAGAGAGGTGGTGAGCGCGCAGAAGCGATTATGTTAATCTGTCTCAATTCAACACATTGAAAAGATGATAAGAAGGAACGAAAGAAAAATAGTGAGAGCGAATTAAATCAAGATTTTTATACTTTTTAGATATTAAATTATTTTTCAATAACTCTTAATGAAAATTATTGGCATTTCAGTCTCGGAAGACTATAATATATATTTTTGTACCCCTGAAGTTACAGTGCCCCCTGTGACTGAGGAGTCCAAAGTTTGGACTCCACAGTCACAGGAGGCGCATATCAACAGTTGATATAATTAAATCATCATACTGTGGTATATCCACTGGTCCTGCTAGTATTTATATATTCTTCAAGTGAGAATACTCTGTGATGCCCGGGAAAAATAATCCAAACTTGAAGATCATTTGAGTGAATTTTAATATATTAAAAATAAATTAAACAGATTGATTTCAATGGCTTGTCAACCCGTCTAGGGTTATTTCATACTTACTGGTAAGGAAATGGCATTCAATATAAGTTTATATTTACATGCTTTTATGTAGTTGTTTCTTAAAAGTTTTTTTTTAAAGCAGTTGTCTGATATCAAGTACATCTATTAATATAATGGAGATTCGGTGTCTGTCAGACCGTAACTGAAACTACGTCTCCTGCCTACGTCTGAATCCAAACAATGTCGCTGCTTATGTTACAATACCATCACAAGTTGCCAAAGTTTATCAATGAGTATTTAATTTATTATCAAAGTCATTAATACATGGAATAAATCTATTTATTAACGATGCCCCGTTTAGCTCAGTCGATAGAGTGTTCGGCTAGGAGCCACAAGGTTCCCGGATCGATACCGGCCCCCGCCAACTCAGTGTATGAGTAGCACAGAGATCTGTGCGGCAATGAGGAGCTGATGGTAGGTGTGGCGCTCCACCTCAGATACAAAAATAATATCCTTGGTCTAGCGCTATTGAAAAGGGGATAGACTCCCTCGCTGTCTGGCTGATACTGACATTAGGCCACCCCGACGATTTTTTTACTTTATTAACGAAGACTCTACTATGAAAATATGAATTAGATTTGCTTTAAAACAGCCCATGTTATTAGTGCATTTAAAATCCTGCAATGTGTCTTATATATCACTAAGAAATAAAGGTTTACATAATATATGTTGTGCTTAATTTACATACTGGTTTTAACAAAACCGGGTTTAATAAATAATTTACTTGGTGTTATTGATCACTAATATTATTGTTTTATTCTCCAACGTATCAAAATCAATCCTATGTATGATTATATATTGAAGCCAATTAAAATATAATCAAAATAAGTGTAATCTTTTTATTTGCGTTGTTATTTATTTTCGTTATTCTTTCTAATTTAAATATTCGAAATGTTCAGCTACTCACAAAAATAGTTTTGTGTCATATTTGTAATTTGTTTATTTACAACGAAGCGAAATAAAAAGCAAGGTGCGTTAGTGCCACCATTTTCATGGGGAATTGTACACACACATATCTCATAGTCATATATGAACTGATAGACACAGACATATAAAGAAACACACACACACACACACACACACACACACACACACACACACACACACACATACACGTGTGCGGGCATGCACATAGCGTTTGGCGTAATCTGTATAGAATTCTGAAGTATATAATTAATATAGGCTGATATTAAGTAAGTAAACAAAAGATTGGTCAATTTGGAAAGAAAATAAGAATATGCGAATATCGCCCATTGTTGATTTTTTTTTTTTTTTTGGTCTTTTATTTTTATGGGAAATAAAAAGCGGAGAGAAAGAAAAAATGAAAAAGAAAATAAAAGTTAAAGCAATTGAGAGCGAAAAGAAAAAAAGAAGGAAAGGAGGAAGGTGTGGGGGGGGAGGAAGAAAGAAAGAAAAGGAAAAAAGTAAGGAAAAGAAATGGAGAAAGAAAGAAAAAAGAGAGTCAGAATGTAAAGAAACAAAATAAAGAAAAGGAAAAACTTTTTGAAAAAACAGAAGAAAAGAAAAAAAAAAAATGAAAGAATGAAAATGAAAGAAGGAATAATATAAGGAAAAGAAGTGAAAGAAAGAAAGAAAGAAAGAAAGAAAGAGAGTCAGAAAAATAAAGAAACAAAATAAAGTAATGGGAAAACTTTTTTTTCAAAGAAGAAAAGAAAGAAAACAAGAAAGAAAAAAGAAAAAGAAAGAAGAAAGAAAAATGTAAAGAAAAAAGTGAAAGAGAGAATTATATATTATATATATATATATATATATATATATAGATAGAGAGAGAGAGAGAGAGAGAGAGAGAGAGAGAGAGAGAGAGAGTCAGAAAGTAGAGTATCAAAATAAAATGCGGGGGAACTTTAGAATAAAGAAAGAAAGAAAGAAAGAAAGAAAATGTAGGGGAAAGAAAGAAAGAAACAAACAAACAAACAAAGTGAGCCACAAAGTAGAGAAACAAAATAAAAAAGGGAACACTTTAAAAAAAAGAAAGAAAGAAAGAAAGAAAGAAAGAAAGAAAGAAAAAATGGATTTGCTTCTGATAGAATTTCTTTTAGGATATACACATTTCAAGATCATTCCATATTTTTTTCAACATTCGGTTATTCCATAATATTTTTCTGTATGTCGATTGAAAAAAATCGGCCATTAATTTGAATAATCTAATTTAGTTGATTTTTTTTAAAGATTAATCTTGTGAAGACAGAATATTTTGCATCTTATTTGTTATTAGTTTATTTACTGCTAAATACAAAACCAAAGTGAACATTCATTTTTGCAGTGGTAATCTATATATTGATACTTGTGTTCCTTAATTCTGCCACCGTTATCATCTTCCAACACCCTCTGCTTAAAAATATATAAATTTTAAATCGTCCAAGATGAAATGCAGAAATGTAAATCCTGATTATCTGATGTTGCTTATTCACCGAATTCTTATTTCTTATTAGTGTCGTCACCTCATGGACTATTCTAATTTCATTATAAAGAAAGAAAGAAGGAGAAAAAAGGACATACTACACAGAAAACATATAATAAGAATGAGAGAAAGGAAGAAAGAGAGTAGGAGAAAGATAAAGAGAGGGGTGAGTGGACGGAAACAATAATGCTGAGCTGTTTCAATCGAACATAATGAAAAGAAGAAAAGAACGAAAGAAAGTGAGTTAAATAAAAATTATTATACTTTTTACATATTGAACTATTTTGGAATAGCTCTTAAGTAAATATATAGAACGTTGTAATAATTATATTATCATACTGTAGTATATCCACGGTTCCTGCTAGTATACATATATTGAATCTACTCGCTGGGTTCTCCTATACTTTCGACCTTGTGTCACATCCTAATCGAGGTGAACGGGTTGGGTAAATATCTACATAGATTGCAACCCCTAAAATACTGATTAACAAAAAAGCTTAATATGAAACAATGCCAGGTAAGTTAAGAAGGGTATGTTGCGCCAGTCTTAGAGACTGGAGGACAGTCTGCCTGACTTGAAAATTGGTATTCGAAATCTTGGCTTTTGTCCGAGTTCGGACCCTAAGCCCTAATACCAAGAAAATAGGTAACTATCTTACCCCATAAGTAATTACATATTCCAGCGTGGTGTAATGATTAGAGAAGGAAAATACTGAATTCAAAGCTTTTAAACTCCGATTAAGAAATTGACCTTGTGTCACATCCTGCTCGTTGGTAAATAAATATGGGACCATATGACCTTTAGGCACCTCTTTTTGATCTCGATTCAGAAGGACATGTTTTTCATTTACACCGTCAATATCCGGTAGTTTGTTAAGGGTTAGAGGCTAGAGTTAGGGATTGGGGTTAGGGTTAGACTTAGGGTTAGGGTTAGAGGTTAGGGTTAGGGGTTAGTTTTATAATTTAAAAAACTCAAAAAATCGTCTGTTAACAAACGACCGGATATGATGGTGTAAATGAAAAACATGTCCTTCTGAATCGAGATCAAAAAGGGGTGCCTAAAGGTCATATGGTCCTAAATATGTATATAGATAACTGTCTGCTTTAAGCTCTAACACTAACAAAATAGGCGACTATCTCAGCCACTAAGTACTTAATATAGATATTCATCAACCCCTCCGCACGAGCAGGATACGACACAAGGTCAATTTCTTAAGCGGAGTTCAACAGGTTTGAATTCAGAGTTTTCCTTCTCCTAGACTGGTTACCTAGCCATGGTTAAAGAACCCAGTCTGCGCTGCTATTTACCATAGCTGGATGGAGAGTAGGATTCATACCTTTCCCAAGGGTATTAGCACTAAGTGAAATGCAATTAACACGTCCAGGGTTTGAACTCGGGGCGACGAGTCCATTTCCCATGACTTTAACCATTACACCACGGGCTTCCTACACTAAGTACTTAATATAGATATTGATCAACCCCTCCACACGAGTAGGACGTAAAACAAGTTCAGTTTCTAAAGCGGAGTTTAACAGGTTTTCCTTCGCCTAGATTAGTTGCCTTACTAAGTTTAAAGAGCAAGTCAGCCCTACTATTTACCCATAGCTGGAGGTTGAATAGTTGGACATACCTTTCCCAAGGGTATTAGCGTAATGTGAAATGCAAACAGCCTTTCGAAGATTTAAACTCTTCTCGTCGTGTCTATTTCCCAGGATGGTAACTATTACAACAGGCGCCCCCAACAAAATAGTTACCAACCACCAGGAATAAACCGATTATTTGATAGCATGATATTTATCTCTCCCCCCCACACACACACACGCCCCCCCCCCCCGACGCGACCCTCCCCCGACGCGACCCTCCCCTCAACCAGAGAGAGGATGCCTGCTCAGTTGTTTCCGCCCTTAAAATGCTTGTTATTTTAATCAGACTCCCCTAAATTTACTTATCACCTTCTCCATGGTGGATCTTGTTTTCTTTTTTCTGTCTTTTCTTTTCCTATCAATAACACGACAGATGCAGAGACAAGTCTCACCCATCTGTCTTGTTTGGTGATTACGATTGATAGAGAGAGGGAGAGAGAGAGAATGTAAGTCTGTTTCCCCCGACTCTGAAAGGGGACAATGTCAAACTCTATTGTATCAGTCACGCATCTGTGGGTACCACCTGCCCCTGGTGTAGACCAGGAGGGTAAACTTGGCAAGCGCATCAACCCCCGTCCAAAGAAAAGGAGAAAAAAAAAAGAATTAAAAAAATTAAGATTCTTTTCAATACTGTTTGCTGACACGATATATATATATATATATATATATATATATATATATATATATATATATAATGATATATATATATATATATATATATATATATATATATATATATGTTCACACACACACACACACACACACACACACACACACATATATATATATATATATATATATATATATATATATATATATAAACACGTGTCTTCAAATATATATATATAAATTACTTCTGAAGAAAGTGTGCCTTGATCACCGAGACCGTGGTATAACTTTTTTGTACAACAATAAATGGTCTATATTTTACGAAATATATTGAGCACTTTTTTAGTTAACTACGCATGCTACTACAATGAAAATGTCGTAGCCACAATTGATGATATATATATATATATATATATATATATATATATATATATATACAGGATGTTCGGGATAAATTTGACATATTTATATTTGGTTATTTTTCTCCGTAGGCTGGAGGTATTGACGCACACTACGCATCATTTAAAAGCTTATACGTCATGACAGATATAATGGATGACTTGAACCCATCTGAATCATGGAAGAGAGTATCTTGTATCATGATGATCTGCGCCAGTCATCAAAATAACGAGATTGTGGTTGCTGCCCAATGCACCCTGGACACTGTAAAAACAATCAGGCATAAACTTGAGAATTGCAATGGAGACCACGAGGCTGTAGATTGAAGAAAGCAACATAATAGACGATCTGATCGCGTTCGCACAGCAGAATTCCTTGAATATCTATAGAAAAAAGTGTTGGAGGACCCTGGCATTGGAATCCGGGCTTTGTCACGTGAATTGAATGTTTCAGCCTCTACCATGAAGCTTGCACTCAATGAAGACCTTCGCTACTACTCATACAGGCGTCGCAAAGGTAAACTGCTCTAGAAAAGGCCCGTGAAAATCGTCTGACAAAGGCGAAGAAACTTCTCAGCAAAGTAAAACACCCTTTTGGGTTAAATCATACTTATCGGACCTAAATTCCACCATCGTATGTCACCCCGCCGAAAAGAAAAATACTAAAAATTTAGGAATTAACCGAATTTAATGAAATTTTAAGTGTTGATACATTAATGAATAAGAGATCACCAGTTATTTTATTTGAAAACTCTTACATTTTGTCAGGTCAGTTAACTTTGAATCACGTATGTTTGTGAATCTGTGTTACGCATCAAAGATACGTGGTTCAAAGTTAACTGACCTGAAAAAGTGTAAGAGCTTTCTAATAAAATAACTAATGCATTATATATTTTATTCATTAATGTATCAACAGTGAACATTTCATTAAATTCGGTTAATTCCTTGATTTTTAGTATTTTTTTTCTTTCAGCGGGGTGACATCCGATGGTGGAATTTATGTCCGTTAAATAGGATTTAACCCAGTTTTGTATAAGTTTTGAATCAGGTCAGACATAGGAAGATTGAGGAACACGAGTATCGATCCCTTGCTAATGGATCTGGTTTTAGTTGTGTTCTTGTAAGTGTATAAACATTAGAAGTTGCTCGACTTGTTTCTCGTTGTTCACATAGTAATTAATTAAGCTGTAAATATTGTTCAGCTTGAAAATGATTTCTGCTGTTTCTATTTTCTATTTTGCGTCTATTTTCTCACACTATTTTAGAAACGGTGAAGGAATATTTATGCTGGGTGTATCCATCTCATAAGTTGGGGAGACTTGCTAAATATATTTCTAGGCCAAACTGCACGACTGTCCTTCTCAACAATATTCCCACTGCTATAAGAGTCACGACCTTCCAAATGTTTGACCATAATAACAACAATCTTATTATAATGTAGTTTCGGTGTCTGTCTGTCATTAATATTTAGAATAGAATACATTTTATATATTAACGAGGTCTTTATGAAAATCTGAGTTGGATTTGCCCCAAAATAGGCCATGAGGGCGTTCATACTTTTATAAGGACAAATTCATCCTTTGAATTCGGATCGCCGTATCTATTTTCCACGACGGTAACCATTATGCCACTAGCGCCTTTTTTTTAGTTAAGATCTTATTATAATGGAGATTTGGTGTTTGTCTGTATTCTAAACTACGTCAGTGCTTACGGCATAATACCCTCAAAATTGCGTAAGTTTATCAATGAGTATTTAATTTATAGTCAAAATCTTTGATACATAGAATAAATCTTATATATAAACGAGGTCTCTATGAAAATCTGAGTTAGATTTACCTAAAAACAACCAATGTTATTCGTGCTTTTAAAATTCTGCAACGTGTCTTATTATATCACTAAGAAATAAAGATTTACATAATATATGGTGTGGTTAATTTGCAAACTGGTTTTTAACAAAATCGTGTTTAATAAATAACAACTTAGTGCTATTGATCTCTAATATTATTGTTTTATTCTCCAACATATTAAAAGCAATTCTATGAATGATTTTATATCGAAACCAATTAGAATATAATCAAAATAAGTGTAATGTTTTTGTTTGCATTCCTATTTAATTTCGTTCGTCAATAATAATGACAAAAGAACGATTGAAATATATGAATGGATATTAGGATGAAAAGAACAAAAGGAAGATATAAGCAAAAGAGAGGGAGATATGATTGGTTGGTTGGTTGGTTGGTTGGTTGGATTTTACTGCATGTGAACTCTTGTTGGGTTATTTTATGCCGAAGACATTTTGTTTTATTCATTCGTGATAGGTATTCAACATTTTTTAACTGAATTTTCTTTAAATTCACTTTCTTAAAATTTATTTTCTATATAACCCACGTATTAGACCCAAACAGTTACTACCACTTCGAATCAGAGTGGACCTGAGAGTAGTGTTGATAAAGGCGTACTTTAGACTCCCTAGAGCTTCAAAATTGGAACCTCACCACTAGACGAAGTTTAACGTCATACTCAGGTCACTAAAACCCTCAGCCACAGCCTTCTAGCATATATATATAATACAAAAGGTTGGGGGTTTGCCATAAACGCAATAGGGTCGGTACAATCATATAGGTGCTCGGGCTGGACGTGACCAGCCGATTGATCGGGGGGGGTCGTCTTCGCCCTCCCGTCTAGCCTAAGTAAGAGCAAAAATAGAGTCACTAAGATTCCGTCCTTAAGCATCACAGGTCACCATCTACGGCCAATAGGTAGCCCCTTTGGGGAGCTTATCCCTCGACAGAGTTGCAGTCAGCGCTATTCTACAGCACCACCCGACAGGGCTTGAGGGGGATAGAAAAGAATAAGGAAAGAATGATGCAATGAAGAAATAAGGAAAACGGTACTAATGCAGAATAGCGCACAAGAGATGTTATTATTAGATTACGTATAAAAAGCATTACATTTCACCAAAATACCCGAAACCTTTGAGACGCTAGGATTAGCGTTAGGGTAAGTGTTAGGGTTAGTTTTTTGGGTTAGTGTTGGTGTTAGGGTTAGGGTTAGGGTTAGGATTTGGGGTTAGGACACTTCGAAATTTTCCGTAATCTAATACTATACGTTAAATGCAATTCTAATGATATTATCTCTTGCGCCCTATTCTGCATTTGTACCATGAAGACTAACAGAAAGACAAAATAGATACTTGAAGAGAAAAGTGAAAGAATGAGAGAATGAAAAAAGATAGAAAGCGTGTGAGTAGCACAGGGATCTGCGCGGTAAAGTAAAGAGCTGATGGTAGGTGTGGCGCTCCACCCCAGATGCTAAAATAATTTCCTTGGTCTAGTGCTAATGAAAAGGCAATAGACTCCCTCGCTATCTGGCTGATACCGACTTTAGGCCGCCCCGTCGACTTTACTTTACTTACTTTATATAGAGATAGATTTGGAGGCGTCTTGTGAAATGATTATCGTCTTGGAAAATAGATTCGGTGATTCGTCGATAACCGTTACGATACGAAGCCCCCCTCCTTTTTTCACAATTAAAATGAAAATAAGATATTGATAAACAAAACAGAGAGATATTTGATGGTCGACAATAAAATCTAAAAATAATTTCTTTACAGCAGATGTTTCTTACACTTTGGGGTGTTCATTATAAAATTCGCTGGGCAGGTGGGAAAGGTGGCTTTTCAGGTTTGGTTTGCTTTGATTGTTTTACAGAAAAGCCGGTTTAGCTCAGTCGGTAGAGTGTTCGATTAGGAACTATAAGGTTCTGGGTTCGATACCGGACCACGCCAACTCAGCGTATGATCTGTGCGGTAAAGTGAGGAGCTGATGGTACATGTGGCGCTCTACTTCAGACGCCAAAACAGTTCCATTGGTCCAGCGATATTGAAAAAGAGATATATTCCCTCGCTGTCTGGCTGATACCGACTTCAAGCCACCCCGACAACTTTGTATATATATATATATATTATATATATATATATATATATATATTCTTTGTTGTGGTACCAAGTTTCTTGGTACAAGGGTGATTCTAGGCAGGTCCTATTCCCTACCAGTAGTTTGTTGTAGAGTTCAGATTCTGTATGAGAGCTCAATGTTTAATTATTGTAAACAGAGCAAATTTATTTGGGAATAAAAAGGCCTTAAATACCATGGGTATCGTGATTATGGCCCATTTCCACTCGTGGGTATCTGGGGCCCACAGAGCTTCTTCAGACCACGTATATCTTTTATTTAAACAACTGTCTAAATAAAAGATATACGTGGTCTGAAGAAGCTCAGTGGGCCCCAGATACCCACGAGTGGAAATGGTCCATAATCACGATACCCATGGTATTTAAGGCCTTTTATATTCACAAATATATATATATATATATATATATATATATACTTGAGGAGTAACAGATTGGGTAAAATCCAACAAAATGTGATTAAAAATTAATCACACACACACACACACACACACACACACACACACATATATATATATATATAGAGAGAGAGAGACAGACAGACAGACAGACAGACAGACAGAGACAGAGAGAAAGTTCACCTTGGTTTCTCGACTAGGTTCAAGTTCACACACAGGCACACACACAGACACACACACACACGCGCGTACACACACACACATACACACACACGCACACACATACATTTATATATATATATATATATATATATATATATATATATATATATATATATAATATGCTGAGAAGAAAACAAAATCTTGAAGCTGGTCAAGTCTCCAACCTGATCTATCTTTACTTGTGTTTGTGAATATTTAAAATTGATTTGACATATAAGCGAGATTCCAACCATGTATTTCGTACTTCTGTCACGTTGAGCTTATTTGCATAAATTGTCCCCACCCCTCTGATTTTCTTTCTACCCGGCTGAAAGATGGGATAACTGATATGATTGTCTGTGGCCGACAAGTGACGTATGCAGGGCCAGTGATTCATTCGTTTTATTTGGACACGAGTTTATCACACCATTTGACCGTCGACTGACAACATTAATACAAACATCAGTGAATGAAAGAAAGGAAGAAAGGAATCAACTATCAAAGCATTGGAATTTTTGCAAAATGAAAAAAGAAAGGGAATAGTGAAGAGAGGAGAAAAAGAAAGAAAGAAAAAAAGAAAGAAAGAAAGAAAGAAAGAAAGAAAGAAAGAAAGAAAAAATATAAAAAGGAAGAATTACAAATTGGTAGAGATTAGTAAAATAAACGAGAAAGAAAGAAAGAAAGTAAGAAAGAAAGAAAGATAGAAAGATAAAAAGAAAGAAAGGATTACAAATAGGTAGATATTGATAAATGAACGATACAGAAAGTAAGAAAAAAGAAGGAAATAAAAACAGAAAGAAAGAAAGAAAGAAAAAAGATGGAAAGAAAGAGACAAAGTAAAAGAAAGAAGGAAATATAAAAAGAAAAAATTACAAATAGATAGAGATCGATAAAATAAACGATAAAGAAAGAAAGGCAGAAGGAAAGAAGGAAAAAGATAGATATATATATATATATATATATATATATATATATATAGAGAGAGAGAGAGAGAGAGAGAGAGAGAGAGAGAGGCGCGTGGGCTAGTGGTTAGAGTCGTGGAAAATGGACTCGTCGATTCGAGTTCAATTCCTAGACGGAGCTGTTGGCATTTCACATAGCGCTAATACCCTTGGGAAAGGTATGAATCCATATATTCTCCCTCCAGCTATGGGTTAAATAGTAGGGCAGACTGGGCCCTTCAGCCTTGGGTAGGCAACCATTCTAGGAGAGGGATAACTCTGAATTCAAAATTCCTGAGGTCGGTCGTTGATTGGGTTTGTGGCAACCCCTGATGCACGAATTCTTTCCTATCGACTGTGCCAACAAGTGTGGATGGTCCTACACAAGCCTTCACCACTATAAACAAATCACTGTGTGGATGTTCATTGTATGAACACTCATACGTCGATCGACGGGAGAGTCCATCATATATATATTAATAAGCATATATATATTTGTATTGATAATCATATACTTATATATATATGTATATATCTTGATAAGCATATATATATATATATATATATATATATATATATATATATATATACGTATCTGTTCTAAAACTGGCCCTAGAATATGTATATATATATATATATATTGATAAACATATATATACATATATATATGTGTGTGTGTGTGTGTGTGTGTGTGTGGAGTACTCGACTCTTTTGTCAGATATTTTAAGAACATACCCACTAGATTAAGTTATTTGATCCTTTTTCTTTTCTGTTTTTTTTTTTTCCTAATTATTTTCAATACTGATTTTTCGCGTATTCATACCGATCACGTGATTGTCTCAATTCACTGCTAATTAACGTTTAATCGTCTTTATCTTCCATTTTTCAAGTAGTTGACAAAATGGTCTTTTCTTCTTTTTTTAATGCTTTGTTATTACTCCTGCGTACCAGGTCTACTAAATATCTTATTATAATGGAGATTCAAAGTCTGTCTATCAGTATCCTACGTTACTTCCTACGTTACAATACCCTCAAGTATTGCGTAAGTTTAACAATGAGTATTTAATTCATAGTCAAAATCAGTAGTATATAGAATAAATCTTATTTAATAATGATATCTCTATGAAATTCTGAGTTAGATTTGCCTCATAACAACCCATGTTATTAGTGCGTTATAAAATTCTGTAATGGGTCTTAAGAAATAAAGGCTTACACGATATATGGTGTGGTTAATTCTACCTACTGGTTTTAACAAAACTGGGTTTAATAGATAATTACTTGGTGTTATTGATCTCTAATATTATTGTTTTATTCTCCAAAGTATTAAAACCAATCCTATGAATGATTTTTATAGAAACCAATTAAAATATAATTAAAATAAGTGTAATCTTTTTGTATGCGTTCTTATTTAATTTCGTCAGTGTTTCTAATTTAATATATTTCATTGCCTTAAAACTTACACCCGTTGGAGGGTTGAATATTCTTACTTGTATCAATATAAAAAAAAATATGGACACGAAAAGAAAGAAAAGTACATTTGTTTGAGTTTTGCCATTATCCCCATCTCCAGCGCGGGAAGATGTCGGTACAATAGGTCCATCACTTTGTCCACTCGCAAACAAACATTTGAAATGATTTCGATGGTGGACTGATTCACCGTCAATTGATCGCCTGGTTAAGCAGAGATCGTCAAATGAGATACAACGCTCGTGTCTCTCTTTATCGTCTCGAGTTTTCACCCTCGTCTATTCTCTTCTTTCTACGCCTTTTTCTCATTTCTTTCTTAATACGTCACTTGATTTTTTGTTCATATAAATTTCCTTTTTCTTTTCTTTTTTTCCTTTTTCTTTTTAGCTTTTTCTTCTTCTATTTTCATTAGTGTTCGTGACGTTATTGTAATTTTCCTACATTTATTCTAACGTCACGACCATTTGGGGTCTTTACTTAATTGAACTTTAGTTCCGATTTTTTTTTTTTTTTTTTTTTTTTACAAAATCGTTTTCTCTGTTTTTCAAATATATTTTTTTCTCATTTCTGTTTTTCTTACCGCTTTCATGAACATCTATTCTCTCTTTCATTTATTTTTCCCTATCATTTACTCTTTCTTTCTTTCTTTTTCCTTTCTTTCTTTTCTTTTTCTTCTCTTTCTTTCTTTCTTTCTTTCTTCAGTATTCCCAATCTTTCCTGGATATTCCATCTTTTCTTTTTCCTCTCTTTCTTTCTTTCTTTCTTTCATTCTTTATTTCTTTCTTCAGTCATCCCAATTTTTCTGGATATTCTTTCGTTTCTCCCCCCCCTCTCTCTCTCTCTCTCTCTCTCTCTCTCTCTCTCTCTCTCTCATTCTTCTTTCTTTCTTTTTTTCAGTCATCCCAATCTTTTCTGGATATTCTTTCTTTTATTTCTTCCTTCACTCTCAACCTTTTTTTTTCTTTGTTTGTTTCTTCTTTTCTTTTTTCTTCCTTTCTTCAATTATATATATCTTTTCTTGCATTTCCTAATTCTTTCTTTATTCATTTATTTCTATCTTTCTTTCTTTCTTTCTTTCTTTCTTTCGATGTCTTATACATTTCTATGGTTTTCATTTCAATTTTTCTTTCTCCCTTGATTTTCTTTTTTCTTTCTTACTTTCTTTTCCCAGGCTTCTTACACTTTCTTGCCTTTTCTTCCTTTTAACTTTTTTTTTTCTTCTTTCTTTCTTTCTCTTTTTATTTTTTGTTTGTTTACCTATTTTACTTCATCTGTTTCTTCTTTTTCTCCTGCCCTGTTATGTTGCGGTGGGGGGATACGATGAATGCACCCCCTGCGGTGGATTGAACCCACTCTTCTAAGACAAAAATGAGTGTTCTGATTGATTGATTGATCGATCGATCGATTCTAATGACACGTTAACCCATCTAGGGCTATTTTTTGCCTCGAAGTGAGCGAATTGAATTCATTGTACATTTATATTTACATTCATTATGTAGTTGATTTTTATCTGTTTTATGATATCTTGTATTCCTATTTAATACAATTCATTTGCAAACAGTTGTGTGGTTTCAAGTATTTTTATGTAATACTGATAACTATATGGTTTCAAGTAACTATTTCTATTTTTTAATAATAATCATTTGTTTGCACAGTTTTATGGTTTCAGGTAACTAATAAAAATCCTTAGTAAACAATTAGAGCTTTAAGTAATTATTCTTAATATAAATCATTTACAACTAGATTGAACCATAACAGTTACTACCACTCCAGATCAGAGTGGGCCCAGGAGTAATGGAGATGCAATTTTGTGTCATTCCCAGGACACTCCCTTTTTTTGAAGAAGGTCTTAGCCATCTGCAAAGGATGTAGCGTAATTATTATGGTCTACGGGAAATTTGGGGATTGAAAAGAAAACGGTGTTCGGATTTCTGGAGAAAGAGAAGAAAAAGAAATAAGAACAAAGGTTAAAGTTTGGAAGGGTAAACACTCAACGGGTGGAGGGGCAGCAATTGACCAACGAATGACCCCGGAACTAGATTTAAAAATAAAAACGGAAGTTCCGGATTTTGACCGGAAGCGGATGTGACCTTTCCCCACCACTGGGACCATAACCGGAAGAAGAGAAAAATCGGTCTTTTTTTTTTTTTGGCTTGGCTTGGCTTGGCCTTTGTAAGGGGTAGACGGGGCTTTCCGGGCTCCCCCGTGATGTGTTTCGCAGAATAGTACCGAACATGATTTACGATAGAATAATTTTACCGTACCCCCCCTCTCTCTCTCTCTCTCTCTCTCTCTCTATATATATATATATATATATATTATATATATATATATATATATATATCCTTCTCTCTGAAAAAGAACCCACGAGCCTAGAAAGGAATAAACTACTCCTTTGTGACTATACGACTTGTGTAAATTGTTTCTGTACTAACGACAACTACTATGACACGATTGGCCCTATGCTACAAGGATACAGTCGGAATATTCTGAGATCAAAACAAAATTATGACAAATGGAATGAAAAGGAAGTATGTATATTAATAGACGGTTTTGCATGAAATTCAGTTGCAATTTTAATGTGGTTTTATTTTTTAATCTTACTAGCAAGAATATGCGCCCGATATATATAGAAAAAATAGAAAAAATAAAGTATTCAAAAAAATATCTATTATAGACTAGAAGCAGCCTCACCTGGTTAGAGGGGGGACCAAACAACGTGTTGGAATAGTTAGCAAGTTCGTTTGGCAGATCAATTAATATTATGTATATTCTTATTTTTAAATATCTTCATGAATATAAATTACATCTTCGTATTTTTGCACGAAAAGCACAGAACTGGTGATACTTAGTGTGAATATATATTTACTTTGTGGTTGATTGTTGTATTTTCTTAGTTTAATCCGGACATACATACATAGATACATAGACAATAACTTTCGTTTATATTTGTATAGATGGTGAAGTGAAAAACCGAACTTCTCCATCTATGATAAATTTATCTTTTTGGAATTCTTCGTTTTTTCTATTTTCAACACTCTCTCTCACACACACATGCACACACACACACACACGCACACCTATATATATATATAATATATATATATATATATATATATATATATATATATATATATATATATGAAGTAGTCAAACAGTGTGTTTGAAAATGGCGAAGGCCGACAATTTGTGGGATATTATGTGCTTAATTAAAGTCATACCTAATTTTGTTAATTAATTAATTATAACTAAATGAATTAGGCGTGCATATCGGTTTAAATGTAAAGCGTAAACAAATCGAGAAAAAGTCATCTCTGTATGTACATTTCAGCCCATTAGGCCTCATCAGCAGAGCTATAGACAGGGCAGTGCTTTGTGCGTGATTCGAACCCTACCTGTCAGGCTGACAGGTGGACATATATATATATATATATATATATATATATATATAATATATATATATATATATATATATATATATATATATATATATATAATCTTGGGAATATTGAGAATTTCCAATTATTCTCTTCTTTTTTTATTTCCCTTGGCATAAACCTTGTCCGATTGTTTTTATTCATATTGTTTGATAAAAAAAAGTATTTTAATAGTTGGCAAAGGACTTTTTTAAGTGCTGATCTTCTCACGATAATCTCCCCTTTGTTGTACTCTTTATTCATGAAAATCAAAATTCTCATCTTTTTCTTGTTCCCATCAAGTAATTTTCCACGCTCGTCACTCTGGCTTTTTGCTCATGTTTTCTTTGTTCGCTGAAGATAATAGGAACGTGTGGATATTGAGAAAAGAAATTGAATGAAGAAAATATTGATTAGGTAACCGAAGAAAAGAGTAGGAAAATAAGAAAGGATGGCTGCTTAGTTGAATTTTACGTCACGTCAATACTTGTTGGGTTATTTTATGCCGAATACGTTTTGTTTTATCAATTGTTGATGGTTATTCCAATTTAAAAAAAAAATTTTTTTAAACATTTTTTTAAAACTCATTTTTTCTATTAAATAATTCACTTGATTTGAAAATCGGGTTGGCGATAAAATGCCATGTCTTTGCTAACTTAACTTGGTCTGAAAATGTCATTAGCGAGAAACTGTCAGTTATCAGTTGTTGATTCCATGTCCACTGTAGCTTAACTCAAATATATATATAATATATATATATATATATATATATATATATATTATATATATATATGTGTGTATGTGTGTGTGTGTGTGTGTGTGTGTGTGTGTGTTGAATGTTTGCAGTTTAAAACTCTATAGTTTTCATAAAAGTGTGCCGGTACCTTTTGCCTGCTCTCTCTCTCTCTCTCTCTCTCTCTCTCTCTCTCTCTCTCTCTATTTATATATATATATATATATATATATATATCTCTTTCTCTATCTTATATCTTCTTTACTTATTGATAATATAGAAAAAGAAAGAGATTAAATGAAAAAGAGAGAACAAAACAAAAGAAAGAAAGAAAGAAAGAAGAAAGGAAAGAAAGAAAGAAAAAAGAAAAAAGAAAAAGAAACAATTGCCTAAAAAAGAAAGAAAGAAAAAAGCGTAAAAAGGACAAATATTTGAAAAAATTTAAGGCAGAGAGAGACAGAGACAGAAACAGAGGGTGAGACAGAGAGAGAGAGGGGGTGGGAGAGACAGAGAGAGAGAGATGGAGAGGACATAATGAGTAGAGAGAAGGAAGGAATGAATGAATTAGAAGAGGTACTTGCTGTTGTTGATCTAAATCAGATCTGACACGCCCACCGTGGGGGTTAGAACTCTCCCCCACAGTTGGAACTGATCAATTATGTATTCACCTGAAACAGCTCTCATGAATAGAGCTACGCACGACAGGCTTACTTCTCGGATCAATAGAGAGGTCAGAAAAGTCCAGTCATTCAACCTCTATCACATATTTCAAATCTTGCACCCCATTACACCCCCCTCCCTTCCGTTCATCTATAGAGAGCTCCTCAACACTTTCCTCTCCCTATCGTTAAGGCATTCCTATACCCACCCACTAGGTAGTTTTCTCTTTATGTATATATATATATATATATAAAATCTAATATCTATATATTGATACTCTTGTTCCTTAATCTTCAAACAGTTATCATCTTGAAACGCCTTCTGGTTAAAAATGAGACCGTCAAAATCGTTCAAGCTGGAATGCAAAAAATGTAAATTCTGATTGCCTGGTGTCGCTTAATCCCCGAGTTTTTATTTCTTATGAGTGACATCATCAAAGCTAAATACTGGACCATTCCGTTTTTATTATAATGAAAAAGGGAAGAAAAATGACATGCTATATAGAAAAAATATAATAACAAAGAAAAAAAGAAAGAAAGAAAGAAAGAGAATAGGGAAACAATTCGAGAGATGGTGAGCGCGTGGAAGCGATAATGCTAATCTGTTTCAATTGAACATAATAAAAAGATGAAGAGAAGGAAAGAAAAAAAAAAGATTGAGAGAGAGAGGGGGAGGGAGAATTTAATCAAGATTATTTTACTTCTTAGATATTGAACTATTTAGCAATAGCTCTTAAGTAAACATACCAAACGTTGTAAATTATCACACTGTGGTATATCTATATTAGATAGGGATGGGAAGAGTAGAATTTAATAAGGAAGAGTTGAGACTAGGCGGCCCTGTCGTGCAGGCGTATTTTGCGTTTCTACTGCTTCTCTCACAATAAATCTATCATCAATTATAATGTGTGAATCAATTATTGTTTCCTAAAGGTTTTTCCTATTTAGTCTAATGACACAAAATTCATGCCAAAATATTCCTTAGTTCTTGTGAGTTATGTATGAAAAAAATTCCATTCTAATTGGTTCTAATTATTAGTCGTAATTTGCAATTAAGTCAAAAATTAACCCGTCTCTTACTTCACATTTTGCCTGTCACTTTCTCCTTCTATATATATTTTATTAACTACTCTTTATATATGTTAGTTTCTCTGTGAGTGTAAGAGAGAAATTAGAAAATGTGAGAGAGAGATTAAACTTCCCACTTTATTTGTATGTTAATTTTCATCAACAGCCAGAAGCCAAGGACTGGCTTATATATAACATACTAAATGTAGGATAAGTGACGGGTGAGATTTTGATTTAATTGCAAAATTTAGCAAAATGATTTTAATGTTCTTTTTTTTTTAATTTTTCCGGTCGTATTTTTTTTAATAATTTAATTCGCTTTGCAAACTCACTTTCTTACTGATCACAATTATTTAAACACAGCTCAATGATATTTCTATTTGTCTTACCACATTTGAGGATTCTTTGTTGTCTTTAAGTGTTCAATATCAACAAAAGTAGAGCTAATATGTATCTCATCTTTGCGCAGATAAAAATTGAAGATCCAATCTTGTTCAATCTATTAATAATGGAGATTAGATCTCTATTTCTCTGTAACCGAAACTACGTCACTGTTTACCTCACAGTTATTTCAGGAATTAAGCAAGTTAAACAATGAGTATTTAATTTATTGTCAATATCATTACTATATAAAATAATTAACAATGCTGAATTATATATATATACTCAAAGAGTAAGAACACAACATTAGATGGTCCACGGTGTATTTTTTAAAGCGTAACAACATACATTACATTCATTCATTGATTGTACAATCATTTTTTGAATAAATTTTATTTATCGAAAATAATTATTAAAGAATTTATTTTTCTACAGAATTGAACTGAATGAAATTTTGTTTACTGGCTTTGAATATTTTTCAAAAAATTATTTATACCACCCGGAGGGTGTTTTTTTCTAGACTATTAGTAATGGAGATTAGGTCCGTATTTGTCAGTAACCGAAACTACGTAACCGCTTACGTCACTTTACCCAAAATGGTGATGAAGGGGTGCTCCACATTCCCCAAACCTCCAAAACTGGAACCTCACCATCAGATAGAATTTAACGTCATTCCCAGGACATGTAGACCCGCAGCCACCGCCTTCTAGCACCCATATGATAAAAAGGTGTTGGGGCTTGTCATAAGGGCAATAGGATTGGGAAAATCATATAGGTGCTACGGCTTGACGTGACCAGCCGATTGATCGGAGGGGGCCTCTCCGACCGCTCGTCTAGCCCAAGATAGAGCCAAAGTGGAGTATTGCATGTCATGAACTGCTCATCCACCTGGGCTCTATCATTAAGCATCACGGGTCGCCACCCACGGCCAACAGGTGGCCCCATTGGGGGAGTCTAACCCCTCTGCAGGGGTGCAGTCGGTGAATTCTAACGCCCCACCGACAGGGCGGTGCTGATTTGTATATACACAAATAAGTGGAGGCGCGTGGTATAATGGTTACCATCGTAGGCAATGGAGACGAGTTCAAATCCTGGACGAAGCAGGTTGCATTTTACATAGTGCTAATACTCTTGGGTAAGGCATGCATCCATCCATTCCTCTGCAGCTATGGGTAAATAATAGGGCAGACTTGTCTCTTTAACCTGTCTAGGAGAAGGAAAACTGTGAATTCAAATCTGTTAAACTCCACTTAAAATCCTGCTCATGTGGAGGGGTTGGGTAAATACATACTCAGGCTGAAGATAATGTTTCTAAATAAAACTGGGAAAGTGGGTAACAAAAAGAAGGAAATCGACGTTTGTGGAGATCACACAAACATTTGCTCAGGAGTAAAATAAAAAAAATAAAAACAAAAGATAAATTAGAAAAAAGAACCATGGAGAAAGAAAAAACAATGTCTTTTACTTTTATATAATAACCGAACGAATTATTATAAAATAACCTAACAAGGGCTGATATTATTTCTCTGATTTTTTGGACACATAGCCTAGTGGATAAAGACAGTTCTAAGTGACAGTTATCTCTATACTGCAGGTTCAATCCTGGTTAGGGGCAGCAGTAACATAGAATAATAATTAACACAGCTTAGCACATGTACAAAAGCTATGGTTAGCGGAATTAGAACATAACATCCCCGTGGACTGAATAAAGGGTTGGGTTCAAAGTTCCGTGATGGTTCTTGATTACGACTAGAAGGTTCCCGATTACGACAAGAAAGTTTCCGAGTTCGAATAGAAGGTCCCCGAGCCCCACAAGAAATACCCGAAGAAGGCCGAAGGGCACATCGGCCGAAACTTTGTACAGATAACAATAAAGATGAGGACAATAGTCCGATTAATCCAAATAATACTAAGGACTGGTATTTCGTAAAATCTAACCAACCAACCAATCGTCTTTGTATACCTCTTCATTTCCCGGTTTGGTTTGGTTTGGTTTGGTTTGTTTTGTTTTACGGCATATCAACCTCAGTGGGTCATTTAATGCCGATAAAGTTTTGAAATAAATCAATTCTTAATGGATACTCAATTCTTATTTATAAATACAATTTTCTAGTTGACCCATAAAAGGGACTCTAACAGGTACTACCACTCCGGGTCAGAGTTGACCAGGGTAATGAAGAGGTGCTCCACATTCCCCAAACCTCCAAAACTGGAACCTCACCATCAGATAGAGTTTAACTTCATTCCCAGGACATGTAGACTCTCAGCCACTGCCTTCTAGCACCTATATAATAAAAAGGGTTGGGGCTTACCATAAGGGCAATAGGGTTGGGTCAATCATATAGGTGCTAGTGCTTGACGTGACCAGCCTATTGATCGGAGGGGGCCTCTCAGACCGCCCGTCTAGTCCAAGAAAAGGTCAAAGTGGAGTATTGCAAGTCATGGACTACCACCTGGGTTCTATCCTTAAGCATCACGGGTCGCCACCCAGGGCCAACAGGTGGCCCCATTTGGGAGAGTTTTATAGGTTTGACAGGGCGGTTCCCGGTTTGGTGGCTTTTAAGTAGATTTCAATTTTTCTTAATTTTGGACGATAATTATTATCAAATTAGACGTATATAAGGCATAAAAATTGATTTTCTGAAAATATTTGTTTGTTAATATAACTGTAAAATCTTGGTATATTTTTTTTAATTTCTTATTGAGGCATAAAATATTACTTTTGAAAACATAAATATAATTGTAGTAATAAGAGAACATATACGGTCGGACTTGAGTAAGCTTTATTCTACTTTTAATACATTAGCAGTTCTCTTGGGAGTTTATATAGTTTTACAAAACTAAAGAGTTACATAAAGGGAGGTGACTCTCAATCACTTATCACAATTATATTAAGATCTTTCAAATGATAAGGTATTTTTCTTTACCTTCTTTGGACAGTTCCATGTTCTAGTACAATGAATTAATGAAATAAGTTTGCTATATTTTTAAGTAAATGAGATTTGTATAAATATACTTTTTATTTCACTTATTTGTACTATGCTAGGACTCACTCTAGGTTTTCTAACATTAAATTTTAAATAAAACTAATGTATTCGAGGTGCTCTTCGCAGAGTTCCGTCCCGGCCTCCTGCCATAAAAAAACACTAGCCGGTGATAGCTGAAAAACGTGAATGTGATATTTTACTCCCTCCATTCTTTTTTCGACAAGTAAATGTAAATATTTTAACTCTCCCCCTCTTTAAAACATTTTTTCGGTATTTTTATTTTATTTTAATATATTTATTTCCAGCAATCAATTACAAATAAAAAATAAAAATATTTAGATATTATTTTTTCTATTTTAACTGAAATACCTAGCTGTTGTTTTTTACCGACAAATTATTTTTTTTTTGTGTTAAAAGAAAGCCATATTTTTTAGCGACAAGTAAATGTAAATATTTTTTAAGGTAGGAGGTCGGGACGGAACTCTGCGAATAGTACCGTATTTGATATTGCGTATAATCAATATTAAAATGTATAAATCTTTAAACAATGTTTAAATTTATCTGAAGCATTGTCATATTTTTTGTCTAAATGAAAGAAAAGTTTGAAATATCTCCTGGGGAAAAATGAAACTAATTTATGTGATGGTAAATATTATTATTATGTGGTTTTGTAGCCATAATTCTAGTGGTATTTTAGCATTGATAAAATGTTTAAATTAGCCAAAACTATCTAGACATATATAAAAGGCAGTTGTGTGTATATTAGGTACCACCAAACCGTTTATGCCATCTTGAATAAAACGGAAATAGATATTTCCGAACTTTGTTTATAAAAAATCTTGTAAAAAAACGATCGTACAGGATTGTTACAAAGAAAAATAGTTAATTCAAAGATCAAATTATCCGATTGGGAAAAATTACATCGTTATCTTAAAAAATAAACAAACCTGTCCGTATTACATGCGAAAGGGTAATTTTCAGACCGTAATATAGACCGAAAACTTACAAATTATTTCCCTTTTACGATCAACCAGTAAAAGTATGGATAACACTAATTTAACTTTTTGTCTTGTGCATATTCAATAACCGATTTTATTTGTTTTCAAGGATTTTTGAGACATTCTTTTTTTTTTATCTTGAAATATTATCTAGAAATTTTTTTTGTGCATTCGAAAGAAAAAACATTTTAAAAAGTCCTGATGACTTAGGAAAATAATGAAAATTATGAACGAAAAACAATGTTTTCTTTTTTGCTCCGTTAAATCAATTGAAATTTAACGTAGCCAAAAACAAGTTATGACTACCAGCTTTATAAAAAATTCTATGAAGAATCAATTTATGGTCCAATTTTCACGAAAATTTCCACAACTTTACCTTAATAGCTTTTTCCTAAAATATATTAGGAGAAATATTTTTTTATGAGGTCTGGCTTGTTTTATTTTAGGAAATATGAAAAAATAAACCGACAAAAACGATTTTTACTATTTTTGATATAAAAATAAATGTCTGATAAATTATTTCCGAATATTTTTTGTAAGCTTAGATGCAAGAGCTTTTTATTAAAAGAACCATTAATACAGAATTATGCAAAAAAAATGTCTTCGGTTTTGGTATTACTTTTTAAAATTGAAAATGAAATGAAAATTTGAATATTTTTTTCTAATAGAAAAACTGATAAAATAATCCTGTATACTTACTTTGTATTCTAATAGCGAAAAAAATATCTTATTTAACTTTTTTGAACAAAGAAAAACAAACTTCGGTTGTTATTCAGAAGTGGCTTGTCTCGTCCCTTTGTAAAACAAATATGTCGGTTATGCCCTTCCATATATTCTAAGAACAAAAAATTACTATTCAACAATAAAAATTACAAATTCTTTTAAAAATATTAATCGAGCACGGATCGGACCAACTTTTAGTTCACCTGAATTCTAAAATTCATATTTTTAGATATCCGTGAAAATTTAGATTTTTTTCCACAGAAAAAAAAAATATTTAATTTATTTCACGCAGAAAATAAAAATATTTAATCACACAAAAGATTGAAAATCTCGTAAAAATTAATTTCTTTAAAAAAAATTTTTTTTTGACAATTTAATAGAATATAGTACATACCAATTACATAAGCAAAAAAAAGTTTTCAAATATTAATATTATGACATTTTTTTTGCACTTTTGAATTCTGATTTCATTAATTTTTCCTCAAAAAACTATAGTTCGGTACGTTATACAATTTCATTGATATAGTTATTCAGCCTCTTATCTTTATAGAAAGAAAAGTACCAAATTTTTTTTCCACGTCATTTTTTTTTAATCTCATAAAATAAAATAGGGGGGTGATAGACCTCATAAAACAATATTTCCCCTAATATATTTTAGAAAAAACTATTTCAGATGTATTTACATCCAAGTAAATATTTATGGAAATTTTCGGGAAAATCGGACCATTAATTGATTTTTCATAGAATTTTTAAAAAATCCTCTTATCGTAACTTGTTTTTAGCTACGTTAAATTTCAGTTGATTTAACAGTGCAAAAATGAAAACATTGTTTTTCAATCATAATTTTCATTATTTTCGTAAGCTGATAAAAAATTAAAAAAATCACCAGGGGTTTGTTTAATGTTTCTTCTTTCAAATGGAAAAAAATTTTCAAGAAAATATTAATTTTTCGGCAAGTTTCATTGTGTTAAATGTAGTGGGGGGGGGTAAATTGCACAGGGTCAAATTGGTGGTACCTAGTGTATATGTATGTCCGGAGAAAACTTCGAAAATAAAACAATTAACAACAAAGTAAATATATATACACATTAAATATCACCAGGGCTTGGTTTTTGAGCAAAAATAATAGAGATTTGATTTATATTCGTGAAGATGATTAAAAAATAAAATTTAAATGATAACAGCATGGATTTTTTTTTCATTTAATATTTTAGATAGTAGACATTAACATTTCTTTTCAGATTAGCTGGATCAATGCAAGGCCTTTTTTTACATAGGGATTTAAATGGGTCATACCACTAGGATTCAACTCACGATTCAATAATAATGAATCTGCGGGACTAACTTTAAAACATCCCCCTCTACCCAGGTGACACCGGGTAGCCGTTGCTAGTAATATTTTTTGTTGATTTACCTTTAATTAAAAGAAGGTTCCAATACTCAAGTTATGGGCTTCCGAAATTGTCACTATAGGTGGATTTAACCCACATTAGGGTGTCTTAATATTATTGAAATAAATAAGTTTAGTCATGGGTTAAATAGTATCACTCTGATTTACAAGAATATGTTTGGTATTAAATAACCCACGAAGGTTGATATGCCATTAATCAGAGAAACCAAACGAAACTAATAAATAAATAAATAAATAAATAAATAAATAAATAAAGAGATTTTTTTAAAAAAGCAAAATAAGTTGGGTTTTTTTTTTTTTTGCTTTTTTCTTTTCTTTTTTTTCATAGATTATTTTTTATCAATTAAGTGAGTTACTGAACAAGTGATATACAGTTTGTCTTTTTTTTACGCTGTTATTGACTCGTCTAGACGTCTCTCTAGGCGTCTAGACATCATTATATAAATTGCTCAACTGTTTACATGCCTTTATTAAAATCTAAAAATTAAAAAAAATATTAAAGCTACTCTGTTAATACTTTAATAGCCGTCACATGATGATCTATATCCAGGTTGACACTGGGTGGTAGTTATGGGAGAGTGGTTTTCTGAAATGCTGACACACCCAGTCTATTCTGTCAACCTACGTAAGATGTTAAAGATATGGAATTTTTGTCGCGATATCTGGTGATAAGACAGGGATGTCGATTTATACTTTTTCAAATGAAAATCAGTAGACTCAGCAGAAATCCAGACTTAATTTGACAAGGCTATTTTACGGCATGTCAACATTTGTAGGGTTATTTTAGTTCGAAGACGTTTTGTTTAATTCATTCTTGATGGTACTCAATTTTTTAAACTCCATTTTTTAAACAGGTTTTTAAACTCTTTTTTTCTATTTAACACATAGATGGTACCCCGACAGGTACTACCACCCCGAACCTGGGAGTAATGGGGACGAAGAAGTGGTGCATATTACCCAGAGCTCCAGAATTCGAACTTCCCTATCAGATAGAGTTTAACATCACGCCCAGAACATTAATACTCTCAGCTACTCTTTTCTAGCATATATATATATATATATATATATATATATAATTATATATATATATATATATATTAATTAATTAATTAATTAATTAAAGAAATGGATACAATATATCTTCTTATTATAATGGAGATTGTGTGTTTTTCTGTCTGTAACCGAAACTAAATCACTACTCAAGTCACAATTCCCTTAGTTATTGATGTCACATTCACCATGAATTTATCCTTATTTTAACCTCAATTATTAATAAAATTGTTTTACATTATTAATACTGTTAACCATATCTACATGATATTTTCCACGTACCCCACTTCTACGGGTCAGGCACAAAGTCCCTATTAACGTGGGACCACCCACAAACCGAAGCTCATGGGGTGGCGGGTGAAAAATTGCGTCGATCCCGTCGGCATTCCCCCTCAAGGGGGGCGCCTCAGGCACTGGGCAATAAACCAGCCCTGCCCTTTAAATCAAAGGGGCAGGTGTTGCCTGGGGGATGGCCCCCTGGGATCGACGCCGTTAATTATAGCAATGGTCCAGAGGCCGAAGCCACTGTTGACCATATCTGATATTTTCCACGTACCCCACTTGTACAGGTCAGGCACAAAGGCCCTATTTATGTGGGACCACCCACAAGCCGAGACTCGTGGGGTGGCGGGTGAAAAATTGCCTAGATCCCGTCGGCATTCCCCTCAAGGGGCGCCTCAGGCACTGGGCAATAAACCCAGCCCTGCCTCTTTAAATCGAGGGGGCAGGTGTTGCCTGGGGGGATGGCCCCCTGGGATCGACGCCGTTAATTATATCAATGGTCCAGAGGCCGAAGCCACTGTAGACCATATCTACATGATATTTACCGCGTACCCCACTTGTACGGGTCAGGCACAAAGTCCCTATTAACGTGGGACCACCCACAAGCCGAAGCTCATGGAGTGGCAGGTGAAAAATTGCGTCGATCCCGTCGGCATTCCCCCTCAAGGGGGCGCCGCAGGCACTGGGCAATAAACCCAGCCCTGCCCCTTTAAATCGAGGGGGCAGGTGTTACCTGGGGGATGGCCCCCTGGGATCGACGCCGTTAATTATATCAATGGTCCAGAGGCCGAAGCCACTGTAGACCATATCTACATGATATGATATTTACCGCGTACACCACTTGTACAGGTCAGGCACAAAGTCCCTATTAACGTGGGACCACCCACAAGCCGAGACTCGTGGAGTGGCAGGTGAAAAAATTGCGTCGATCCCGTCGGCATTCCCCTCAAGGGGGCGCCTCAGGCACTGGGCAATAAACCCAGCCCTGCCCCTTTAAATCGAGGGGGCAGGTGTTGCCTGGGGGGATGGCCCCCTGGTATCGACGCCGTTAATTATAGCAATGGTCCAGAGGCCGAAGCCACTGTTGACCATATCTACTGTGTTTACCGCGTACCCCACATGTACGGGTCAGGCACAAAGTCCCTATTAACGTGGGACCACCCACAAGCCGAAGCTCATGGAATGGCAGGTGCCAAAATTGCGTCGATCCCGTCGGCATTCCCTCAAGTGGGCGCCTCAGGCACTGGACAATAAACCCAGCCCTGCCCCTTTAAATCGAGTGGGCAGGTGTTGCCTGGGGGGATGGCCCCCTGGGATCGACGCCGTTAATTATATCAATGGTCCAGAGGCCGAAGCCACTGTAGACCATATCTACATGATATGATATTTACCGCGTACACCACTTGTACAGGTCAGGCACAAAGTCCCTATTAACGTGGGACCACCCACAAGCCGAGACTCGTGGAGTGGCAGGTGAAAAAATTGCGTCGATCCCGTCGGCATTCCCCCTCAAGGGGGCGCCTCAGGCACTGGGCAATAAACCCAGCCCTGCCCCTTTAAATCGAGGGGCAGGTGTTGCCTGGGGGGATGGCCCCTGGTATCGACGCCGTTAATTATAGCAATGGTCCAGAGGCCGAAGCCATTGTTGACCATATCTACTGTGTTTACCGCGTACCCCCACATGTACGGGTCAGGCACAAAGTCCCTATTAACGTGGGACCACCCACAAGCCGAAGCTCATGGAATGGCAGGTGCCAAAAATTGCGTCGATCCCGTCGGCATTCCCCTCAAGTGGGCGCCTCAGGCACTGGACAATAAACCCAGCCCTGCCCCTTTAAATCGAGTGGGCAGGTGTTGCCTGGGGGGATGGCCCCTGGGATCGACGCCGTTAATTATATCAATGGTCCAGAGGCCGAAGCCACTGTAGACCATATCTACATGATATGATATTTACCGCGTACCCCACTTGTACGGGTCAGGCACAAAGTCCCTATTAATGTGGGACCACCCACAAGCCGAGACTCGTGGAGTGGCAGGTGAAAAAATTGCGTCGATCCCGTCGGCATTCCCCCTCAAGGGGGTGCCTCAGGCACTGGGCAATAAACCCAGCCCTGCCCCTTTAAATCGAGGGGGCAGGTGTTGCCTGGGGGGATGGCCCCCTGGGATCGACGCTGTTAATTATAGCAATGGTCCAGAGGCCGAAGCCACTGTTGACCATATCTACATACTAACAACATGCAATTGTATTTATATATACAACAAAATAGCGGTTTAGAGTGTGAACGGCAGGCTAATTTGCATATTGATATTAAAAATGTAATTTTAATAAATATATGCTTAGTATTATTGGTTGTTAACTGTTTGGTTTTATTTTAATGAATATAAGCAAAAATCTCTTCAATTAATCTTAAATGAAATCCATTAACAAGAAAAGATAACTGTCATTTTATTCTTTACTTCCTCTTTTAACTAAATACTTAAATTAGAAAAATTTAGCAATGAAAGACGAGAGTGATGGAAGAGTAAATTTCAGTTGTTCTATTTTTCGATTATACTCCCCTCTGTTTCAAATCTTTTTATCTGCATTCTTATTTAGTTTCATTAGCGTTTCTAATTTAATACGACATTTCATTACATTAAATCTTAAATACTTGCACCCGGAGGGTGCATATATTTGCTAGTATATATAAACATTGAGTTTAAAGAAATGGATACAATATATATATATATATATATATATATATTAATTGAAGAAATGTATACAATATATATATATATACATATATATATATAGTCATCCAAAGACACATATTTCGACTTATCAAGTCTCTTCAGTGTGGCTAGACATTCTGTGAGCTACCTATTGCCGGGATAGAACTCCGATCGATTCAGCATCAGTCGGACAGCTTAACCGCTCGGCCATCGTAACCCACAGAATCCGAAGGGGATTTTAACTGTTTTAACACACATCTGTCTTAGAGTGCTCCACCCCTTTTATAAGAGAGCGTTGTGTTTACGCTTTAGTTGGCGGTCATCCGCGAAATCCCCTCCAATGTGCTCAACCCATGGAGATATATATATATATATATATATATATATATATATATATGTGTGTGTGTGTGTGTTGTGTTGCTTAATAGGGGTTATTCTATTCTCTCGGTTTCCGAAGTCGTCGTTCTTTCTAGTGTTACAATAAGACGTTATGTTATAATACGTGATAAGACCGACGGTTGCCAGAGATGATAGAAAGGAATAGTATCTATCAGAGAGTTTCTACCTCTTGGTTGGAATCAAAATTGTTTATCTCCTAGACTGGGTGCAAATCAATGTTAATTAACCCTTTGATATTTATATATAACCTTAACTTATATTATGTATTTATCGGTTAAATCCTACTTAACGGACATACATTCAACATCGTATGTCACCCTTAAGGTAGGAGGTCGGACGGAACTCTGCGAATAGTACGTATTTGATATTGCGTATAATCAATATTAAAATGTATAAATCTTTAAACAATGTTTAAATTTATCTGAAGCATTGTCAATTTTTTTGTCTAAATGAAAGAAAAAGTTTGAAATATCTCCTGGGGAAAAATGAAACTAATTTATGTGATGGTAAATATTATTATTATGTGGTTTTGTAGCCATAATTCTAGTGGTATTTTAGCATTGATAAAATGTTTAAATTAGCCAAAACTATCTAACATATATAAAAGGCAGTTGTGGTATATATGGTACCACCAAACCGTTTATGCCATCTTGAATAAAACGGAAATAGATATTTCCGAACTTTGTTTTAAAAAATCTTGTAAAAAACGATCGCTACAGGATTGTTACAAAGAAAAATAGTTAATTCAACAGATCAAATTATCCGATTGGGAAAAATTAATCGTTATCTATAAACAAACGTCAATCTCAGTAAACACTGTTCATCGTTAATAACAAAATGTAACTAAGAACCGTAGTCACGTTAGCTTACACGAAGGTAATTTCAGACTTATAGACCGAAACTTACAAATTATTTCCCTTTTACGATCAACCAGTAAAAGTATGGATAACACAATTTAACTTTTTGTCTTGTGCATATTCATAACCGATTTATTTGTTTTCAAGGATTTTGAGACATCTTTTTTTTTTATCTTGAAATATTATCTAGAAATTTTTTTTGTGCATTCAAAGAAAAAAACATTTTAAAAAAAGTCCTGATGACTAGGAAAATAATGAAAATTATGAACGAAAAACAATGTTTTCTTTTTTGCTCCGTTAAATCAATTGAAATTTTAACGTAGCCAAAAAAACAAGTTATGACTACAGCTTTATAAAAAATTCTATGAGAACAATTTATGGTCCAATTTTCACGAAAATTTCACAACTTTACCTTAATAGCTTTTCTAAAATATATTAGGAGAAATATTTTTTTATGAGGTCTGGCTTGTTTTTTTTAGGAAATATGAAAAAATAACCGCAAAAACGATTTTTACTATTTTTGATATAAAAATAAATGTCTGATAAATTATTCCGAATATTTTTTGTAAGCTTAGATGCAAGAGCTTTTTATTAAAAGAAAGAACCATTAATACAGAATTATGCAAAAAAAAATGTCTTCGGTTTTGGTTATTACTTTTTAAAATTGAAAATGAAATGAAATTTGAATATTTTTCTAATAGAAAAACTGATAAAATAATCCTGTATACTTACTTTGTATTCTAATAGCGAAAAAATATCTTATTTAACTTTTTTGAACAAAGAAAAACAAACTTCGGTTGTTATTCAGAGTGGCTTGTCTCGTCCCTTTGTAAAAACAAATATGTCGGTTAGCCCTTCCATATATTCTAAGAACAAAAAATTACTTATTTTCACAATTAAATTTACAAATTCTTTTAAAAATATTTAATCGAGCACGACTCGGACCAGACTTTTAGTTCACCTGTAATTCTAAAATTCACTATTTTTTAGATATCCGTGAAAATTTAGATTTTTTTCCACAGAAAAAAAAAATATTTAATTTATTTCACGCAGAAAAATAAAATATTTAATCACACAAAAGATTGAAAATCTCGAAAAATTAATTTCTTTAAAAAAATTTTTTTTTTGACAATTTATAGAATATAGTACATACCAATTACATAAGCAAAAAAAAGTTTTCAAATATTAAATATTATGACATTTTTTTTGCACTTTTGAATTCTGATTTCATTATTTTTCCTCAAAAAACTATAGTTCGGTACGTTTATACAATTTCATTGATATAGTTATTCCAGCCTCTTACTCTATAGAAAGAAAAGTACCAAATTTTTTTCCACGTCATTTTTTTTAATCTCATAAATAAAATAGGGGGGTGATAGACTCATATAAAACAATATTTCCCCTAATATATTTTAGAAAAAAACTATTTCAGGATGTATTTACATCCAATGGTAAATATTTATGGAAATTTGCGGGAAAATCGGACCATTAATGCTTTTTCATAGAATTTTTAAAAAATCCTCTTATCGTAACTTGTTTTTAGCTACGTTAAATTCAGTTGATTTAACAGTGCAAAAATGAAAACATTGTTTTTCAATTCATAATTTTTCATTATTTTCGTAAGCTGATAAAAAATTAAAAAATACCAGGGGTTTGTTAATGTTTCTTCTTTCAAATGTGAAAAAAATTTTCAAGAAAAATATTAATTTTTCGGCAAGTTTTCATTGTTTATAATGTTGATGTGGGGGGGGGTAATTGCACAGGGTCAGAATTGGTGGTACCTAGTGTATATGTATGTCCGGAGAAAACTTCGAAAATAAATAAACAATTAACAACAAAGTAATATATATACACATTAAATATCACCAGGGCTTGGTTTTTGAGCAAAAATAAGAGATTTGATTTATATTCGTGAAGATGATTAAAAAATAAAATTTAAATGATAACAGCATGGATTTTTTTCATAATTAATTTTAGATAGTAGACATTAACATTTCTTTTCAGATTAGCTGGATCAATGCAAGGCCTTTTTTTACATAGGGATTTTAAATGGCATACCACTAGGATTCAACTCCACGATTCAATAATAATGAATCTGCGGGACTAACTTTAAAACATCCCCCTCTACCCAGGTGACACCGGTAGCCGTTGCTAGTAATATTTTTTGTTGATTTACCTTTAATTAAAAGAAGGTTCAATACTCAAGTTATGGGCTTCCGAAATTGTCACTATAGGTGGATTTAACCCACATTAGGTGTCTTAATATTATTGAATAAATAAGTTTAGTCATGGGTTAAATAGTATCACTCTGATTTACAAGAATATGTTGGTATTAAATAACCCACGAAGGTTGATATGCCATTAATCAGAGAACAAACGAAACTAATAAATAATAAATAAATAAATAAATAAATAATAAAGAGATTTTTAAAAAAAGCAAAATAAGTTGGGTTTTTTTTTTTTTTGCTTTTTTCTTTTCTTTTTTTCATAGATTATTTTTATCAATTAGTGAGTTACTGAACAAGTGATATACAGTTTGTCTTTTTTACGCTGTATTGACTCGTCTAGACGTCTCTCTAGGGTCTAGACATCATTATATAAATTGCTCAACTGTTTACATGCCTTTTATTAAAATCTAAAAATTAAAAAAAATATTAAAGCTACTCTGTTAATACTTTAATAGCCGTCACATGATGATCTATATCCAGGTTGACACTGGGTGGTAGTTATGGGAGAGTGGTTTTCTGAAATGCTGACACACCCAGTCTATTCTGTCAACCTACGTAAGATGTTAAAGATATGGATTTTTGTCGCGATATCTGGTGATAAGACAGGGATGTCGATTATACTTTTTCAAATGAAAATCAGTAGACTCAGCAGAAATCCAGACTTAATTTGACAAGGCTATTTTACGGCATGTCAACATTTGTAGGTTATTTTAGTTCGAAGACGTTTTGTTTAATTCATTCTTGATGGTACTCAATTTTAAACTCCATTTTTTAAACAGGTTTTTAAACTCTTTTTTCTATTTACACATAGATGGTACCCCGACAGGTACTACCACCCGAACCTGGGAGTAATGGGGACGAAGAAGTGGTGCATATTACCCAGAGCTCCAGAATTCGAACTTCCCTATCAGATAGAGTTTAACATCACGCCAGAACATTAATACTCTCAGCTACTCTTTTCTAGCATATATATATATATATATATATATATTATATATATATATATATATATATATATTATTAATTAATTAATTAATTAAAGAAATGGATACAATATATCTTCTATTATAATGGAGATTGTGTGTTTTTCTGTCTGTAACCGAAAACTAAATCACTACTCAAGTCACAATTCCCTTAGTTATTGATGTCACATTCACCATGAATTTATCCTTATTTTAACCTCAATTATTAATAAAATTGTTTTACATTATTAATACGTTAACCATATCTACATGATATTTTCCACGTACCCACTTCTACGGGTCAGGCACAAAGTCCCTATTAACAGTGGGACCACCCACAACCGAAGCTCATGGGGTGGCGGCGTGAAAAAATTGCGTCGATCCGTCGGCATTCCCCTCAAGGGGGGCCGCCTCAGGCACTGGGCAATAAACCCAGCCTGCCCTTTAAATCAAAGGGCAGGTGTTGCCTGGGGGGATGCCCCTGGGATCGACGCCGTTAATTATAGCAATGGTCCAGAGCCGAAGCCACTGTTGACCATATCTGATATTTTCCACGTACCCCACTTGTACAGGTCAGGCACAAAGGCCCTATTTATGTGGGACCACCACAAGCCGAGACTCGTGGGGTGGCGGGTGAAAAATTGCCTAGATCCCGTCGCATTCCCCTCAAGGGGGCGCCTCAGGCACTGTGGCAATAAACCCAGCCTGCCTCTTTAAATCGAGGGGGCAGGTGTTTGCCTGGGGATGGCCCCTGGGAATCGACGCCGTTAATTATATCAATGGTCCAGAGGCCGAGCCACTGTAGACCATATCTACATGATATTTACCGCGTACCCCACTTGTACGGGTCAGGCACAAAGCCCTATTTAACGTGGGACCACCCACAAGCCGAAGCTCATGGAGTGGCAGGTGAAAAATTGCGTCGATCCCGTCGGCTTCCCCTCAAGGGGGGCCGCAGGCACTGGGCAATAAACCAGCCCTGCCCTTTAAATCGAGGGGGCAGGTGTTACCTGGGGGATGGCCCCTGGGATCGACGCCGTTAATTATATCAATGGTCCAGAGGCCGAAGCCACTGTAGACCATATCTACCATGATATGATATTTCCCGCGTACACCACTTGTAAGGTCAGGCACAAAGTCCCTATTAACGTGGGACCACCCACAAGCCGAGACTCGTGGAGTGGCAGTGGAAAAAATTGCGTCGATCCCGATCGGCAGGTTGCATTTTACATAATGCTAATACTCTTTGGTAAGGGCATACATTCATCGCATTCCCCCTGCAGCCTATGGGTAAATAATAGGACAGACTTTGTCTCTTTAACGCTGTCTAGGAGAAGGAAAACTGTGAATTCAAATCTGTTAAACTCCACTTAAAATCCTGCTCATGTGGAGGGGTTGGGTAAATACATACTCAGGCTGAAGATAATGTTTCTAAATAAAACTGGGAAGGTGGGTAACAAAAAGAAGGAAATTGACGTTTGTGGAGATCACACAAACATCAGGAGTAAAATAAAAACAAAAGAGAAATTAGAAAAACGAACCATGGAGAAAAAAAACAATGTATTTTACTTTTATATAATAACCGAACGAATTATTATAAAATAACCTAACAAGGGCTGATATTATTTCTCTGAAGTTTTGGACACATAGCCTAGTGGATAAAGGAGTTAGGTTAAGACAGTTCTAAGTGACAGTTATCTCTATACTGCAGGTTCAATCCTGGTTAGGGGCAGCAGTAACATAGAATAATAATTAACAGCTTAGCACCTGTACACAAGCTATGGTTAGCGGAATGAGAACATAATACCCCTGTGGACTGAATAAGGGATTGGGCTCAAAGTTTCGTGATGGTTCTCGATTACGACTAGAAGGTTCCCGATTACAACAAGAAATACCCGAAAAAGGCCGAAGGGCACATCGGCCGAAACTTTGTACAGATAACAATGAAGATGAGGACAATAGTCCGATTAATCCAAATAATACTAAGAACTGGTATTCCGTAAAATCTAACCAACCAACCAATCGTCTTTGTATACCTTTTCATTTCCCGGTTTGGTTTGGTTTGGTTTGGTTTGGTTTGTTTTACGGCATATCAACCTCAGTGGGTCATTTAATGTCGATAAAGTTTTGAAATAAAGTCATTCTTAATGGATACTCATTTTTTTAAATAAATACATTTTTCTAGTTGACCCATAGATATGACCCTAACAGGTACTACCACTCCGGGTCAGAGTGAACCAGGGAGCAATGGTGATGAGGAGGTGCTCCACATTCCCCAAACCTCCCAAACTGGAACCTCACCATCAGATAGAGTTTAACGTAATTCCCAGGACATGTAGACTCTCAGCCACGGCCTTCTAGCACCTATATGTGTAAAATGGATTGGGGCTTGCCATAAGGGAAATAGGGTTGGGGCAATCATATAGGTGCTAGTGCTTGACGTGACCAGCCTATTGATCGGGGTGGCCTCTCAGACCGCCCGTCTAGCCCAAGAAAAGGCCAAAGTGGAGTATTGCAAGTCATGGACTGCACAACCACCTGGGTTCTATCCTTAAGCATCACGGGTCGCCACCCACGGCCAACAAGTGGCCCCATTTGGGGGAGTTTTATAGGTTTGACAGGGCGGTTCCCGGTTTGGTGGCTTTTAAGTAGATTTCAATTTTTCTTAATTTTGGACGATAATCATTATCAAATTAGATGTATATAAGGCATAAAAATTGATTTTCTGAAAATGTTTATTTGTTAATATAACTGTAAAATCTTGGTATAATTCTTTTAATTTCTTATTGAGGCATAAAATATTACTTTTGAAAACATAAATATAATTGTAGTAATAAGAGAACATATACGGTCGGACTTGAGTAAGCTTTATTCTACTTTGAATATATTAGCAGTTCTCTTGGGAGTTTATATAGTTTTACAAAGCTAAAGAGTTACATAAAGGGGGAGGTGACTCTCAATTACTTATTAAAATAATATTAAGATATTTCAAATGAAAATTTTTTCTTTACCTTCTTTGGACAGTTCCATGTTGTAGTACAATGAATTAATGAAATAAGTTTGATATATTTCTAAGTAAATGAGATTTGTATAAATATACTTTTTATTTCACTTATTTGTACTATGCTAGGACTCACTCTAGGTTTTCTAACAGTAAATTTCAAATAAAACTAATGTATTCGAGGTGCTCTTCGCAGAGTTCCGTCCCGGCCTCCTGCCTTAAAAAACGCTAGCAGGTGATAGCTGAAAAACGTGAATGCGATATTTTACTCCCTCCATTCTTTTTTTCGACAAGTAAATGTAAATATTTTAACACTCCCCCTCTTTAAAACATTTTTTCGGTATTTTTATTTTATTCTTATATATTTATTTCCGGCAATCAATTACAAATAAAAAATCAAAATATTTAGATATTCTTTTTTTTAAATTTTAACTGAAGTACCTAGCTGTTGTTTTGTACCGACAAATTATTAATTTTTTTAGTGTTAAAAGAAAGCCATATTTTTTAGCGACAAGTAAATGTAAATATTTATACCCATCCCCCAAAATATTTTAAAGAGCGAGAGGGTTAAAAGATTTACATTTACTTGTCGAAAAAAGACTGGAGGGGGTAAAATATCGCATTTACATTTTTTCAGCTATCACCGGCTAGCGTTTTTTTAAGGTAGGAGGTCGGGACGGAACTCTGCGAATAGTACCGTATTCGATATTGTGTATAACCAATATTAAGATGTATAAATCTTTAGACAATGTTTAAATTTATCTGAAGCATTGTCATATTTTTTGTCTAAATGAAAGAAAAGTTTGAAATATCTCCTGGGGAAAAATGAAACAAATTTATGTGATGGTAAATATTATTATGTGGTTTTGTAGCCATAATTCTAGTGGTATTTTGGCAATGGTAAAATGTTTAAATTAGCCAAATCTATCTAGACATATATAAAAGGCAGTTGTGTGTATATGTATGTCCGGAGAAAAACTCGAAACTTCGAAAATAAAATCATTAAGAACAAAGTAAATATATATACACATTAAATATCACCAGGGCTTGGTTTTTGAGCAAAAATAATAGAGATTTGATTTATATTCGTGAAGATAATTAAAAAATAAAATTTAAATGATAACAGCATGGATTTCTTTTTTCATTTAATATTTTAGATAGTAGACATTAACATTTCTTTTCAGAGTAGCTGGATCAATGCAAGGTCTATTTTTTTAACATAGGGATTTAAATGGGGCATACCACTAGGATTCAACTCATAATTCAGTAAGAATGGATCAGCGGGACTAACTTTAAAAAATCCCCCCTCTACCCAGGCAACACCGGGTAGCTGATGCTAGTGATATTTTTTGTTGATTTACCTTTAATTAAAAGAAGGTTCCAATACTCAAGTTATTGACTTCCGAAATTGTCACTATAGGTGGATTTAACCCACATTAGGGTGTCTTAATATTATTGAAATAAATAAACTTAGTCATGGGTTAGATAGTATCACTCTGATTTACAAGAATAGGTTTGGTATTAAATAACCCACGAAGGTTGATATGCCATTAATCAGAGAAACCAAACGCAACCAATAAATAAATAATTAAATAAAGGGATTTTTTTAAAAAAAGCAAAATAAGTTCTTTTTTTTGTTCTTTTTTTTTTGGGGGGGGGGTCACAGATTATTTTTATCAATTAAGTGAGTTACTGAACAAGTGATATACAGTTTGTCTTTTTTACTTTGTTATTGACTCGTCTAGACATCTCTCTAGGCGTCTAGACATCATTATATAAATTGCTCAACTGTTTACATGCCTTCATTAAAATCTAAAAAAAATTTTTTAAATTAAAGCTACTCTGTTAATACTTTAATAGCCGTCACATGATGATCTATATCCAGGTTGACACTGGGTGGTAGTTATGGGAGAGTGGTTTTCTGAAATGCTGACACACCCAGTCTATTCTGTCAACCTACGTAAGATGTTAAAGATATGGCATTTTTGTCGCGGTATCTGGTGATAAGACAGGGATGTCGATTGAAACTTTTTCAAATGAAAATCAGTAGGATCAGCAGAAATCCAGACTTAATTTGACAAGGTTATTTTACGGCATGTCAACATTTGTAGGGTTATTTTAGTCCGAAGACGTTTTGTTTAATTCATTCTTGATGGTACTCAATTTTTTTAACAGGTTTTTATACGCTTTTTTCTATTTAACACATATATGTTACTCCAAGTAGTACATATTACCCAGAGTTCCAGAATTAGAACTTCACTATCAGATAGAGTTTAAGATCATACCCAGAACATTAATACTCTCAGCTACTCTTTTCTAGCATATTATATATATATAATATATTATATATATATATATATATATATATATATATTATATAAGAAATGGATACAATATATATATATATATATATATATATATATATATATATATATATAGTCATCCAAAGACACGTGTTTCGACTTATCAAGTCTCTTCAGTGTGGCTAGACATTCTGTGAGCTACCTACTGTCAGGATAGAACTCCGATCAATTCAGCATCAGTTGGACAGCTTAACCACTCGGCCATCATAACCCACAGAATGCGAAGGGGATTTTAACTGTTTTAACACACATCTGTCTTAGATTGCTCCACCCCTTTTATAAGAGAGCATTGTGTTTACGCTTTAGTTGGCGGTCATCAGCGAAATCCCCTCCAATGTGCTCAATGGATATATATATATATATGTGTGTGTGTGTGTGTGTGTGTGTATGTGTGTGTGTGTTTAATAGGGGTTATTCCATTCTCTCGGTTTCCGAAGACTTCGTTCTTTCTAGTGTTACAATAAGACGTTATGTTATAATACGTGATAAGACCGACGGTTGCTAGAGATGATAGAAAGGAATAGTATCTATCAGAGAGTTTCTACCTCTTGGTTGGAATCAAAATTGTTTATCTCCTAGACTGGGTACAAACCAATGTTAATTAACCCTTTGATATCTATATATAACCTTAACTTATATTTTGCATTTATCGGTTAAATCCTACTTAAAGGACATAAATTCCACCATCGTATGTCACCCCGCCGTAAGTAATAAGATACTAAAAATCAAGGAATTAACCGAATTTAATGAAATTTTCACTGTTGATATATTGATGAATAAACGATATAAAGCACCAGTTATTTTATTTGAAAACATACATTTTTCAGGTCAGTTAACTTTGCACCTCGTATCTTTGAGACGTAACACAGATTCACAAACATACGTGGTTCAAGGTTGATTGACCTGAGAAGTCTAGATTTTCAAATAAAATAACTGGTGCTTTATATCGTTTATTCATCAATATATCAACAGTGAAAATTTCATTAAATTCGGTTAATTCCTTGATTTTTAGTATCTTATTACTTTCGGCGGGGTGACATACGATGGTGGAATTTATGTCTGTTAAGTAGGATTTAACCAAGTTTACCCTATCCTAGGTCAGTTACCATACTATAAAGAGCCCAGACTGTCCCACTATTTACCCATAGCTAGAGGGAAAATAGTTAGATTCATACCTTTTTCAATTGTATTTGCGCTATGTGAAATGCAAACAGCTTCGTCCAGAATTTGAACTCATAAGGAGTATATTAATGCTTTTCTTTCCTAGTTCATTTGGGGAAAATGAAATCAAGCCAGTTTGACCGAAACTTGAACCTGTTCGTTGATTCCATTTTCCGTAACAACAATTTCCACGAAATGAAACAAAAATCCAGAGGAGCTATTTAAGCCAGAAACCAACAATTCTCAACAAATTATAAAAAATGATCTATATAATAATACGGTTATTCCTAAATCTTCCGTCCGTTATCATCCTGTAACACCCTCTGGTTGAAAATGAGACCGCCCAAATCGTCGAAGATGCAACGTGAATACAAATTATCTGGTGTCGTTTAATCGCAGATTTCTTATTTGTCGCATTTTATTTCACCCAACTTTAAAGATAAGACATTCCAAATTGTCTTGCGTCGCTTAAACGACGAACATAAAATCAAAATGAATTTAAAAAAAAAAGAAGTTACGTATTTGTTTTATTTGTAATATTGAAATTGTGAATCACGAACATATTTTGGTAATTTTGATCTTATGTCGTCCAGGCCCTGCCCTAATTTACGCTATGTTTTAACGAGCCAGCGTCATGCGAATTTTCAACCCAACTTAGATATTTTCCCAGTCGTGTTTTTGTCTTTTTTTGTCGGCAAATTAATGTAGATGTCTTAAACGCCTACCCCCATATTTATATCGGCAAATCAATGTAAATATTTTAAGAAAGAGTGAGAGAGAATTAAATCAAGATTATTATACTTTTTACATATTGAACTATTTCGCAATAGCTCTTAAGTGAACATATCAAACGTTGTAATAATTAAATTATCATACTGTGGTATATACACAGGTCCCTCTAGTCTATATATTACACGCGTGTTCCGTTATCATCCTGCAACACCCTCTGGTTAAAAAAATGAGACGTCCAAATCGTCCAAGATGAAATGCAAAATGTGAATATAGATAACTGTAGGATTTATATATAATGAAATTGCAAATTATTGTTTCTGGCTTAAATAGCTTCACATCGTTGTTTCGTCTCGTGGAAATTCTACGGGTCCTGCTAGTATGTAATAATAGCTTTAACAAAAGAGAAATACACCTGGATAAAAATTGAAAAAAAAGGACAAAAAATTTCAGTTAAATAAACGAATTAATAAATAGAAGAAAGGGAAGTGTATGCCAAGTAGATATCATCTTGAGATTAACCCTCTGTCGACATCCAAATGTTTCACAGAAGACCGACCACAGCTCGCATGAGTGAACAATTTTTGAACTCGCGGGTCAAAACGAAAAAAATAATGGTGGATTGTTATATCTCCTATGTCTAATGAGACAATAGACAAATCTATTATAGCAAAAGTCAGGCACATTTTGAAAAAAGAAATTGCTGCTTGAGGACGGTCGGTGACGGGTGGATGCTGAAAGAATGACAGGACACGAGGCGGGGGGGGGTAAATGCGATGAAGAGGATGACAGCGCGTGGGATACACGCGATTCACCGAGTTGGGGTTTTTTTTTTTGGACTGCCCCCTTTTCGTAATATGGTCAATATCTCACGTTTTTCTAAAGGCTTGAGTAAAGAAGGCGGGGGAATTTCTAAAAATTGAGGTCACCTTAATGCTGACCTTCCTCCTTTGTATATCTTCACGCACGTATTCACAAATTCATAAACTTGTTCATATATTGGCACCTGCCGTGGTGTAGTGGTTGGTGAGTTAGGCTAATTTGTTTGTTTTGTTTTGTTTTACGGCATATCAACCTCGGTGGGTGATTTAATGCCGACAAAGTTTTGAAATAAATTAATTCTTGAAAGGTACTATTTTTTAAAAAAATACATTTTCTATTTAACCCACAGGTACTACCACTCCGGGTCAGGGTGGACCAGGGAGCAATGGTGATGAAGGGGTGCTCAACAGAACTGGAACCTCATCATCTGATAGATCAATCGGCTGGTCACGCCAAGCCCTAACACCTATATGATTTCCCAATCCTATTGCCCTTATAGTAACACCCCACGCTTCATGTCCTGGTTATGACGTGAAACTAAACTATAAACGCGTGTTCCTAAATCATCCGTCAGTTATCATCTTGCAACACCCCCTGGTTAAAAATGACACCGTCCAAATTGTCCAAGATACAATGCAAAAATATGAATACAAATTCTACAGATTTCTTATTTGTCCCATTTTATTTCACACAATTTTAAAAAATGAAACATTCCAAATGATCTTCTATCGCTTAAATGTCCAACGTAATTTCAAAATAATTTTTTTAAAGTTACGTGTTTGTTATATTTGTAATATTAAAATAGTGTATTACGGAAGATATTTTGGTAATTTTGGTAGGATTTATATGTAATGAAATAGCAAGTCATCGTTTCTGGCTTAAATAGCTCCTCTTGATTTTTGTTTCGTTTCGTGGAAATTCCACGAGTCCCGCTAGTTGATATTAACATATTTGATGATAAGTTCTAATGTATAAAACAAGTCTGATATCCCGAGAACAACTTGTCAACAGCGAAACGTTTCTCGCTTGGACGCTTGAATAAGTTTCAAGTTTTGATTTTACGTAACATTTTCACAGTCGCCAGTTTTTTTTTCTTCTTCAATTCAGTAAGCAGATGGAGCGATAATTCCACGGTCTAATTTGTCATTTACGAAGTTATATATTTTGAGATTATAGAAATATGAAAAACAAAATATTCAAAAAAAGATTTATGTTTATGTTGACGTTTAAACATTTTGGTTTAAATAAAACCTTCTTCATGACAATATGTCTTGAAGAGGAAATACAAAGATTTAAGTCCAGATTATCTGGTGTTGCTTACCCGCCAAATTCTTATTTCATCATCACCTCAGCTAAATAATTAATCATTCCGTTTTTATTTTAAAAAAAGAAAGAGACGAAAAAGGTGATGTTACACAGAAGAATATAGCTAAAAAGAAAGAGAGTATGGGAAATATAAAGAGAGGGGTGAGCGCGCTGAAGTGATAACGTTAATCTGTTTCAATCGATAATGAAAAGATAAATAGAAGGAAAAGAAAAAAGAAAAAAGAAAAAGAGATAGTTAGATTTAAGTCAAGATTATTATCATCATCATCATCATGTCGCGCACGCAGCATTGATATCTATGGCAATCTCTCGCCAACCTTCCCTATCACCCATTGCCTCTGGGAGTTCTTCTACGCAGCAACCTGCATCCTCACACAATTGAGCAATGTAAGTCCTTGCTGGGCGACCCACGTTAGCATGCCCATGTGTTGGTTTCCACAGGAGAACGTCGCTTATGAGCTCGTCCTTGTTTCTCCAGCAGTGACCTTGCATGCCTAGTCCGTCTCACTCGGATGGTTTGCGAGATGGGGGCAGGTTGCCATACAGCTGCTTCCTTGTCGGGTGCTGTTTCCACGACTTGTTCAAGACTGCACGCAGACTTTTTACATATTGAACTATTTAGCAATAGCTGTTAAGTAAACCTACCAAACGTTGTAATAATTAAACTATCATACTGTGGTATATCCACAGGTCCTGCTAGTAAAATAAATTTCCCTGAGAATCTTGTATCCTCCCGAATGCCCAACGGTAGGGAACAAAAATGTTTCCCAGAATATGTCAACCGCTTTGTTTAAATATTCGAAAGGATTTTAGCAAGGTCATACAATTATCTGCAATCGTAGCATCTTCTTCTTTTTCTTCAAGGTCTGCTATTTTGAGAATGTGTTTACTTTCTTTGAAACTGGTATTCATAGAATCTGAAAAATCCTTTTTGTGCCAATGAAAATATTTTGTGTGTGTGTTCAATAATTCGCAAACTGATTTTACAAATGTTTAAAAGGATTAAAATGTCGCACCTTTTGAGGAAATAGCAACCATTTGCCAAACATGGAAGACAATCCGTTTGTCGAAAGTGGTATTGACAATGGATAAATGAGTAATCTCCCTTTAGAATGGAGAGCCAAATAACCTCGGTTTGTTTATTGAAGATTTATTGATTTAAGGTGAGAAAAATGAGGTCAAAAAAGGGAGAAAGAAGTGAAGAAAAAGAAAGAAAGAAAGAAAGAAAGAAAGAAAGAATGGACTGAGGAAAAGGAAGAAAGAAAAGAAAGAAAGAAGAAAAAGTGAGATTAAAAAATGATAGATACGATTAGAAGGAAAGAAAGAAAGAAAGAAAGAAAGAAAGAAAAAAGAAAAAAGGGGAAAGAAAGAATAAAGAAAGAAAGAAGAAAGAAAGTAAGAAAGAAAGAAGAAAGAAAGAAAGAAAAGTGAGATTAAAAAATGATAGATACGATTAGAAGGAAAGAAGAAAGAAAGAAAGAAAGAAAGAAAGAGGAAAGAGAGAAAGAAAGAAAGAAGAAAGAAAGAAAGAAAGAAAAAAGAAAGTAAGAAAGAAAGAAAGAAAGAAAGAAAGAAGAAAAAGTGAAATTAAAAAATGAGAAATAAGATGAGAAAGAAAGAAAACAGAAAGAAAGAATGAATGAACTGAGGAAAAGGAAGAAATAAAGAAAGAAGAAAAATAGATATTAAAAAGTGATAGATAAAATGAGAAAGAAAGAAAAAAGAAAGAAGATAGAAAGAAAGAAAGAATAGGATAAAGAAATGAGAAAGAAAGAAAAAATAGAACAGAAAAAAGGAAAAAGAAAAGAATGAACTCAAAAAGAAAAAAAGAAAGAAAGAAAGAAAAGGGAAGGTAAAAATGACAGAAAAAATAAACAAAGACAAAGCAGAGAAAGAAGGAAATGAATATGATGAACAAATTGCATGAAAAGGTTGCCGGCATTCTTTTGTGAAAACTATATATATATATATATATATATGTGTGTGTGTGTGTGTGTGTGTGTGTGTGTGTGTGTGTGTGTGTGTGTTTGTGTGAACGTTTTCAGTAGAAAACTAGTTTTAATATATATATATATATATATATATATATATATATATATATTCTCTTTCTCTATCTTATATCTTCTTTACTTCTTATATATATATATATATATATATATATATATATATATATATATAATATAATATATATATATATGAAATCTTTAATCATGGAATGTGATGATCTGAAACTCCTGCGCCTGTGCCTCTTAAGAATTGTTTACAATATTGGTTAGAAGGGGAAATAAATAATATCCTAAAATTGGGAGGTAGGTGGCGTGATCATCAAAGGTAAAGCCGGTTGTTACACAAAATAAATCACCGATAAAAGAAATGGCTTACACCAATAAAATTCCCCGCGGCTCTGGATCGTATCAAAGATAGCCGAACAATTTATAAAGTTAAACGCAAAATTTTACGAAAGGCGGTAACTTTCTGTTATTATTTGAAATCATTTTTTTTTTAATTCTCCATCTTGAGAGGAAACAGAAACCATTGAAAAAATATCAAAAGCTTCGCACGTATGAAAGGGATTGCATAGTAGGGTTGATCTTTCACTGTTTTTTAATATCAAATTCTCTCAAACAGCAAACGTTAGTATAATGAGTACTGATACCAAAATCTAGATCTTGTACTTGCACCATTCTTTGAGGAAATAGCATCAAAGATCCTTTACTGAAATGCACCAAAAAATCCTCATTTTCATAACCTTTAACTTAGCAATTGGTTAGAAAATTTAGCAATTTCAATATTTAAAACAGAAAAGCTTTTCATTTTAAATGAAACAAATAAAACATTACAAGAATTCAAATTGAAAATATGTCCCCATCACCACCGACACATCCGATATATTGCTTCTTATCTAATAAAGCTATAACAGTGATAACCTTTGAAAACATTGAAATCTATTTCCTCAAATGAAGGCAAAGTTCTGAAGTAAAATATTTTTTGTGGTAATTCTTTATGTGAATTTGCAACTTGCAACACATGGGAGACATTCCAGTTTCTAAATACATCTACCTTATTTCATAAGCCATAGTATATTATAGGGTTGGTTGGTTGGTTTTTGGTGGAAGTGGTTTTACATCATTACAACCATATATTCCAAATATCAAACACTACCTCTAGATACTGCAAATTATACACAGCACACGCGCGCAAGCACTTATGAACACGCACACACACACAAACACATTCTCTCTCTCTCTCTCTCTCTCTATATATATATATATAATATATATATATATATATATATATGTGTGTGTGTGTGTGTGTGTGTGTGTGTGTGTGAAATAAAAGGAAATTAATCCGACAGTGTGAATTTGATATATTGAAAAAATTAAATGATGTTTACAAATGCTTGGGATCATCAGGAGAGAATGGAAGAGGAAGGCCCCGAAACGGTACACATTCTCTCCTGATGATCCCAACTATTTGTAAACATCATTTGTTTTTTCAATATATCAAATTCACACACACACACACACACACACACACATATATATATATATATATATATATATATATATATATATATATATATATATAACAATAGAATCATCTTGACGCCTCTAGTGAACTTAACCCTACCCCCCAGAAAAAATCTGACCTGAAATACTGTTGCTTATCTGATACACAAATGCAAAATTTACCGTATCCCTAATCATATTTCATTATCAGGAACACCAACAGTCGGATTACAGCACTTGATACTCGCATGGTTCCCCAAATGAGTTGAAAGGGGCTCTTTAGCCTTGGTTGGCAACCCATCAGTCAAGGAATAGTCTGACACAAAACCTCTGCTGCCTTTCAAGGAAACACTAGGGGAGTAAACCACGAAAACAAACCAGGAGTCGGAGTCCCTAAGGGGGTGATGCTGAAATCAAGTGCTACCCATTAACTCCTGCGACACTACCGTTGCCAAACCGCATTGGTACCTTACCTTTCCTTTGGATCACAGCGGCAGTGCGGAGAGGGGGGATTTGCTGCATGGGCAACAGCTTATCCTCCACATGAACCCGCCGGGGCTATGTAGTTCAAAGCGAGGGCAAAAATCTTTGACACTACTCTATCGTCTCTCGTAGACGGAAGGCGGCCAACCAGTACTTTCATCAGTGCCATCATCAAAGGTAGATGGAATTGTGTGGGTTCCTCTTTCTTTTTAAACACGGGTGGGGGGTAAACAACCGAGTAGCTGTGTGTGTGTGTGTATAGGAGGGGGGACAAAGAGACATTATATGAGTAATACGCAGTCATGCCGATATTTTTTATAAAAAGCTGATAAAATTAATATTTTTTTCGTGCTTAATAAAACTGACAACAATTCAAATTACAAAAATTGTTAGATAATCATACAAACATTTTTTTAATCCACACAAACACCATGAATCAACTCAAAACAAAAAGAAACAATCTTATCACAACCAATAATGTCCAATTAGACCAGGGTTTCTCAAATTCGTCTACATAGACCTTTTGGGATTTATATGACAACTCAGGGGCTACTTAAGTATTCGGGAGTCACAAGGGGTCTATGGTAACTACTAAACCTTCTTAGTAATTAGAATAAATTAATTCCACAAGAACCCTGAGGACATACTCATGTTGATATATTTTCAAAAGTTTCAGCCTAATATTCATAAACTTATCAAAATTCATCAGCTTCACCCATCACATTAGGAAATGTGCTTCCTTGGTAAGTTATTAAGTTAGTAGTAAATATTTGCAGCTCTTTTTTACATGTTATGCTTACTTTACCGTTTATTTTACGGTTATTTTACAATTAACAGTTTTACATAAACGTTTGTGCAGAATTTGTTAATTACATAATTAGTTGCAACAAAACAACTGCAAGGTGGACTAGGGTATATAAGGAGGGGATCCATGCTAGGTCAATCAAATTTTTGTAGGGGTCTAAATTTGAAAACCTCTGAACTAGACAGTCAAAAACTTCTGTTGACTGTTCTTTGAGCCACTTCTTCACTACAGGTTTCACTTCCTCGTCACTGGAATAATGTTTGCCTCTCAAAACTTCTTTCACGGGGCCAAAGAGATGATAGTCTGAAGCCAAACATTATTCCAGTAACGAGGTAGGGAAAGGGAAATCTGTAGTGAATTAGTGGCTCAAAGAACAGTCAAAATAATTTTACGGGGCAGGGATACAGGCTCTAATTCGAAGGTATAACATTGCTATTAATAGAAATGGTGACTATGTGGAGAAGTAGGGATGTGATCCACAGAGGACCAGCTTCACTTTGATGTATGATACATGTTCCTGTGTTGGTAATTATACCTGTCCTGAACAAAAATGGCATTACTTTTTTATACACCCTAGTATAAACCAGGATATATCTACGGAACAGTAAAAATGCACAAACAACAACATCCCCTCCACCCTATTCATTTCTGAAGTCACCACCCTAATATATGAGTTGCAAATACACATTAACCAACTCACAACACCATATATACTGTAATATGTAATTGAGAGTTACCTCCCCTACTTTATGATTACCTCCCTTTTGAAGAACTATCTAGGGAATACTAGACTATATAAACTCTTAATAAGTGTACCAATTATTCTAAGTAGAATAAAGCTTTCCAAAGTCTATTGGTGTTATCGTTTGTCATTACGTATGCCCACCAAATACAGTCTGAAATCCAGCCGCGAACTAATTCAAATTCTCCAAAACTAAAAACCAAATAAACAAATCATGAATGTTGTCGTAGAAGACCTGGCGAAAATATTACCTTGATCCTCAACTGAAAAAAAATACGTTATTATATAACAATAATTCTATAATGTTTTCTTTCTTTTATGTTCTGTCCTGGCCTTTTTAATTCGAAACCGCCGTTGTTTACCTGGACTCGAATCACATATCCATTTCAATGGAATAATGAAATTACTTTAGAAAACTAAGTGTGAATTAAGACCGCATTTTTTTTTATCAGAAGAAGAAAAAAGAAAAGGTCTCGCGCATGCGCAGAGAAAACAGCTGAGACCGGGGCGGCGAATTGAAGGAAAACAAGTCAAAAGCCGGGACTGTTGTGTAGAATTACATCTAACTGTTCTTCATCAGAGAAAAAGGATCTTATCTCATCCCTCATTGGATATATCACAAGTGATTTTAGAAAAGTTCAGTCACATGGCAGATAAAATAGAAACAAAACAAAAAACGGAAAAAAGAAGAACAAAAACCGGACAATGTCTGCCGTGTTTACTTAGTATAAGTAGATCATTTAAGATCCACTTATATCACATTCCTCTTGGGCACCTCCGGTGGTGTAATGGTTAGCAAGCTAAATTTGCTGACCATTATTACTGAGTTCGATTCTCATTAGGCGCCCCATACTTCTTATCTTGTGTCGCATCTAAGCTAAGTTTGGTAAATATCTATATTACATTCCCCTGGAGGTGCGTGGTGTAATGGTTAAAGTCTTAGGAAATGGACTCGTCGACCTGAGTTCAAATCCTGGATTAGGTTTCTTACATTTCACATAGCGCTAATACACTTGGAAAAGGTATGCATCCAACTTCCTCCATCTATGGTTAAATAGTAGGGAAGACTGGGCTATTCAACCTTGGCTAGGTAACCAGTTCAAACCTGTTAAAATCCGCTTAAGAAATTGACTTTGTGGGTAATTCCATGTCAAATCATCCAGGCTATGTCAGCCACCCGCTTCAATTTTGTCCAGTTGTGGATTATGATAAAGTTAGACAATCCCCAAAATTTGAGCTTCCGATTCCAAAAATTGGCGGAGTTATGTAGATTTTCATCTCTCCAAATTTGAGGGGGTCGCGAAAAATGGCGACTTTTTGTAATCTATTTTTGTCTGTAAAATGAGTTCTAGAGCTTCCCTTTCAACAAGAAATTGTTTTTTGCCCAAGGAATTCAAAAATGCTATCATAAAATTCTTAAAGTTAACCAATTCTAAGTTATTGATGATTTCTGATTTTTTCATAGCAAGATCAATATCCCGATGTGGCACTGCATCAATGACAGAAAATGTTTCTATTAATATTTAACATATATTCAACATTATTTGTACCAATAAGATGGTTTTTGGTTTTGGGAATTGTCTAACTTTAACATAGTCCACACCTGGACAAAATTTCAGAAAAAATTGAAGGGGGTAGGTGATAATTTTACTTTTTTCTGGGTGATTTAACATGGAATTTACCCTTGTGTCACATCCTGCACGTGAGGGGTGGGGGTGGGGTAAATATATGTATATATATATTGCATTCCCCTGCAAAACCCTACTCGACAAAATCTGTTTCAATAGATCTTCATCAGGGCTTTCGTTAGTTTGAGGAAAAATAAAGATCGAAGATTTCTTATTTTTTGTGATATCTTTATTTTTCCCTCAAACTAACGAAAGCCCTGATGGAGATCTATTAAAACAGATCGAAACACTGCAGCGTAGGCGAAATATAACATTACTCGTTTATGAACTTGTGTTTTTCAATAATTTTTTTACTTAATAAGTTTTTTTTATAATATAACACACACACACACACACACACATACATACACACACACACACACACACACACACACATATATATATATATATATATATATATATATATATATATATATATATATATATATACCAATCTTGCCATTAAATACTATTAGACTCTTTAGATATGGTTACATGAATTATGACAATTTATCTACTCGTATTCCTACAAAATACAACCGTTATCATCTTGCAACACCCTCTGGTTAAAAATGAGAACGTCCAAATCGCCCAAGATGTAATGCAAAAATGTAAATACTGATTATCTAGTTTGCTTATCCACCGAATTCTTATTTCTTATGAGTGTCGTCACCTCAGCTATATAAAGGACCATTCCGTTTTTATTATAAAGGAAGAAAGAAAAGAAAAAGGACATGCTACACAGAAAAATATAATAAGAAAGAAAGAAAGAAAGAAAGTAGGAGAAAGATAGAGAGAAGGAATGATCGATTTCTGTCTCTGGCGTTTTGGTGCTTCAAGTAGGCCGACTTGAAGTTTCAAGGATGGGAAATATTTTTGAATTGATAGAAAATTCAATGTTTTCTTAGCGTAATTTCGGATTGTGTTGCGAATAAATAGTTATTTACTAATTTTAGCTTGGATGTGGCATAAGGCCAGAAGTATGGGGCGCCAAGTGAGTATCGAACTCACTAACAATGGTTTGCATGGACACTGCTGGAGAAGCAAGGACGAACTCATAAGCGACGTTCATCCTGTGGAAGCCAGCACATGGACATGCTGTGTGCCGCTCAGCAAGGACCTACATTGACCAACTCTGCTCGGATACTGGATGCTGCGCAGAGGACCTCCCTGGGACAATGAATGATAGAGAAGGTTGGCGAGAGATTGTCATGGATATCCGTGTTAATTGCGCGACATGATGATGATGAACCATTACACCACGTGAAGTGCCCTGGTAGGAATATATAGTTATTTACTAAGCTTAGATTAGATGTGCCACAAGGCCAGTAGTATGGGATGCCCAATCGACTTCATTAACAATAGTCTGCAAATCTAGTTTGCTAACCATTAGATTAGATGTGAAAGATCAAGCTACCCTAATGGTCAGCAATTTTGAGTGAAATGTGTACCGGTTCACCTTTCCTCACTGGTCTGTGTTCGTATCACAAGGATTAGCGATACGACTACTTGCTCGAAAATTTAGGGATATTTAAGCGAGATATCATACTAATACTCGGCAGCTTAAATCCTAAACAGTTTACACAATGGAATTATTTGATACTAGTAGGACCTGTAGATATACCACAGTATGATGATAATGTGATTATTACAACGTTTGATAGGTTTACTTAAGAGCTATTGTAAGATAGTTCAATATGTAAAAAGCATAAAAATAATCTTGATTTAACTCTCTCTCTCTCTCTCTCTCTCTCTCTCTCTCTCTCTCTCTCTCTCTCTCTCTCTCTCTCTTTTATTTATTTCCTTCCTTCTTTTCGTCTTTTCACTAAGTTCGATTGAAACAATTAGCATTATAACTTCCGCGCCCTCATCGCATCTCTCTATCTTTCATCTATTCTCTTCTTTCTTACTGTTTTTTCTTTCGCTCTTCCTTTCGTTCTTTTTTCTTTCTTATCATATTTTTCTGTGTAGCATGTCCTTTTTTTGTGATAAAACTGAATGTTTCATTATTTATCTGAGATGACGACCCTCATTTGGATGATCTCCTTTTTAACCAGAGACCTGTCAACCCGTCTATTTATTCCGTTCTCTTAGCAAAATGTCTGATTGTGTGTGATGGCTACTATTGATGTGTCATTCCCATACGGTCCGCTCAAAATGTACGGGTTATTTTTTTAAAAGAAAAAAAAACGAATGGTGTTCGGGTAGAAAATGCAAATTAAGTGTTTTTAGTGAAACCTATGAACATAAGCGTGATTGAAGCTCGTGCACACTGCAAGATGATAACGGTCGTACTTGTTAGGAACCCGAGTATTAATATATAGATTTTCACAATTCCGATTTGCCTCACTTAGTGTCTCCATCCCCGCATCACTCACCCTTATCCCTACATTATAGATATCACGTGACAAGATGCCATGATGTCATTTTACGACGTTAACTATAGGGAAAATCTAAGTAGGCGGTTCTTGTGGCCTTCGTTCGAGGAAGTAGGAAGTAAATTTTTAAAATAGGTAATATAAGCGGGTAGGTTGAATCAGGTAACCAGGTAAGAGACATGAAGTCTGCACTTTAAAAGGTTCTTTTGGGATTCTCGGGTTTTCCCGCCATCTATACATATATAAAGGGCAGTTGTGTGCATATGTATGTCCGGAGGAAACTTCGAAAATAAAACAATTAATGACAAAGTAAATATATATACACATTAAATATTACCAGAGCTTGGTTTTTAAACAAAAATAATGAAGATTTTGTTTATATTTGTGAGGATAATTGAAAAATAAGATTTAAATGATAACAGCTTGGATCTTTTTTTTTTTTTTTTGCATTTAGTATTCTAAAAACTCGGGATTCAACAATAATGGATCTGTGAGACTAATTTTTACCCCCAAGAGATAAAAGTAAAGGATGTTTTCGGTCCTTTTCAGGTTGATTCAGTGATCCTGATAGGTTTTTAATTTAGTGCGTCCTGTGACATACAGATTTTATTTGAATGAGTCCCCGGGAAATTTGATGGGTCCCAACTAAAGTTTCTTAATAAAATGTTGAGTTTTATTTTAATCTATAAACAACTAAAACCGTCTAACCTCTACCTTCTACCCCATGTTGTGTTATTCGTTTCCAATAAACTATTGAAATGTATATACAGTTAGCTTGAAATGGTGGGGGAATAAAAAAAGCTCTAGGACGCTTGGATACGACTTTTCAGCGTCCTTTTAGATCACAAGGTTCCTGCTTCAATACCGGTACAGTGTTGCGGGGTTCGATCTAAAAGGAGTGATGATATAATAGTAATATACGTATCTTCTGTTCTACTTCTCGGGGCTGGATCAGAGTTGCTGGTATTTTTTGATCGGTTGTTGGTCTGGATGACATTCCCGCTTTCTAGGTCGGGAAATTACTTTGGTTGTCTCCTGGAAATATCTTGTCTTATACCGTTCATAATTTATAATAACAGCACAAGACGTTCTTCTTTTGTTTTTTTTTGTTTTTTTCATGGGCTCATTTATTATATGCCCAAGTCAAAATGCCTTGAGAAACAGACCCGCATCTTCCGTCTGTTCCCTTCAACAGCTTCGTCCAGACTAACTTCTCATCACGCTCCCTTTCTCTCACTCTCTTCCTCACCTTGCTTGATCAATAAGTAATCGACAGATAGTATTGTGCTGACCAGTCAGAATTGGGGAGCTGGGAGTAGGTGTAGTGCTCCACCTCAGCAAAAACAATATCCCTGAACTAGCACTAGTGGAAAGGGAATAGACTCCCTCGCAGTCCGGTTGTTACCGACAATAGCCCACACGGCCAACTTGACTTATGCTTTTTATTACAGTGGTACCTTGAGTTTTATTTGTTCCCCTTGTAACTCAATTTCCTCGTATATCAAATCAATTTTTCGCATGGAAATAAAGTGAAATGCCATTAATCCGCCACAGTACCCTCCAAAAAACACCCCAATTTTTTTGTTACGTTTTTTTTTAGATAAGAAAAATAGCACTGTATTGTATAAAAACATAATAAAATAGAATGACATGAATTATGTGCTGTAATATGTTTTAACGTTTATTTTTTCTTTGGTGTAATAAATATGGCAACTTAGATATTTATAGTGAACTTATTAAACATGAGCGTGTCTGAAGCTCACTCATGCCTCAAATTTTAGCTCACAAGGCAAAAGAATCAACCGAGTGACATCACGTGTCAAGAAAAACTCGTAAGTTAGACACTCGTAAATCAAGGAATCAATATATTCCAATCTTATAAAAGACATTTTCTAGCTTTTCATCGGGGTCTTTTTTTATTCATCTGAACACGGTGGTATTTCTTTAAAAATTTAATTCGTTTGGCAAACCCGCTTTTCCCTAATCCCAATTATTTACCCAGAGCTCAATGGGTGACCCACAATGGGTGACCCAAGGGGTCACATTTTGTCTAGTATATATATATATATATATATATATATATATATATATATATATATTTCGGAAGTTCCACTTGGAATCTTTTCTATGACATCTTTGTTTATTTTCCTCGCGTAATTGTTTTAGTTCATAATCACTCATGATAAAAAAGGCTTGTTTTTTGGTTCATAGCAAAATAATTAAATCTTACTTTGTTAACATGGAAGTCTCTCTCTCTTTCTCTCTCTCTCTCTCTCTCTCTCTCTCTATAATATATATATATATATATATATATATATATTATATTCACTAAAGCATAACTTTCATTTCTTTCAAAGTTTTTCTCCCTTTGTATATTTTAACGGTTCCCGCCCACAAAGAAAAAAATTGATTAACTGTGAAAAAGTTTAGGAAATAGTCTTTTCAAATCTTGTGTTATATAATTTGTTAGTCGGTCGGTCGGTTGGTTGGCTAGTAGGTGGGTCGGTCGGTCGGTCAATTGGTTTGTTGGTCAGCTGATAAGTTGGTTGATTTGCTGGCCAGTTGTTCACTTTCTTATTTGTTTGTTTGTTTTTGTAGTTGGTTGCTCATTTTTACGGTATTTTAACCTTTTTAGGGTTATTTAAGGTTAAAGTCAGTTTTCTTTTCAAATCGTAATTTGTTGGTCGTTTAGTAGATCGGTTGCTTGCTTGATTTATTGGTCAGTTGGTTGGTTGGTTGATTGAAAAGTTGGGTTGGTCACTTGACGGTCGGTCATTTAGTTGGGTGATCGGTTGCTTCGTAGGTTAGATGATCAGTTGATTAGTTGATTAATTGGTTGGTTAATTGGTCGGTTGGCTGTTTGCTCGGCCAGTTATGGTTTTGTCAGCAAACTCTAAGAATACGCACCAAGAATAAACACATCTACCTTTTAAACCTTAAAACACCCCATAGGACTGACAAGAAAGTAAGTATACTAAAAATAATACTAAAACATTTATGTACACATCACGCATACAAAGTGCAATGCTTTCACAATATATCTTTTGTAAGCTGTTGCTCATTACAAAAAATACACAAAAAACAATGTCTGTTTCAACTCAAACTCCTGTTGTTTGTTTTAATGTTTGCTGAGGTTATTTATAATTCATTTCAACATTAACCTCTTTATCCGGTTTAGGAATTACATTTTTTTATCTTATCTCCTGTGTTTCTCTCATTATGCACTTGCGGTAGTTGCATGCGGACTTATAAATACAGAAGTGCCAAAGTCAAAAAAATGATCTTTCAACTTTGAAAGGTAACACGCACAGTTGCATCTCCTATCTACGTGACAGGGGGGCTTCTTTGTTGGGTGTGTAGGTTTTCATTTGTCCAATTGGTAGTTTGGTTGGTTGGTCGGCTACTTGATTGGTTGTTTTGTTCGTCATTTGATTGTTTCGTTGGAC